>OZ024869.1:42437672-43037672 GCA_964017185.1 Rugalucina vietnamica
TTCAAGACGCTCATATCCTATAGAGCGGCTAGATGATCAAGACTAATCATCCAGCTGTTTTAATGTCTACGAGAAGCCCTTCGGGCTTCACAGACATTAAAACAGCATAATGTTTTTCATCATCCAGTGAAAGCTAAAATCTGAATTTCAATCCTTAAATAAACACTGTTAATTGACAATTAGATGCTTCATAACGTTACGCCAGGTGACGTTGACGCCGGGGTTACAACGTTAGTTACCAAAATGGCAGCACAATAATTCCAACTTATCTAATTTCCTACATTCTGATTGGTTGTTTGGAAGACTTTATACTTCGATAAAAGCAATGCGTAAGAATACTCAATTTTCACCTTAAAAACGGCGCCACGTTACGTGATAACGTGACGTTTCTTCGAAGTAACGTTGACGTCATCAAATCTAAACGTCATAAAACAATGGATGAACGCGTTTTGAAGGCGTCGAAATGAATATTTGGAATTTTTATTAACATGGATCCCGCTTTTTCTTTTACAGAACATCTTATGGTAAGAGTTTTAATCTTCTTGTTGTGTGTTGAAAATTGACGTTTGAATTTCTGATGTTCCGAGCCCCAGTTCAAAATCGACATGTCTTTCTATCGGTCCAGACGGCGATATTTTCTCCCAAAAGCACAATTTTGAATGAAGGGGAGATGTTTTAAAGCTCTCGCTTTGACAGTCTGCTTATTGCAAGCCAGTTATAGCTTCTTTTTATTGCGAAAAGTGAGTTTTATGCTTTGGAAATTTCCAAGATGGCTGCCTCATGAAAATCCGTTTTGCTCTATTTTCCTTCCGCTGGCTATGAAAATTTAAATCAATGTAGACAAATGCAGTTTAATGAGACAAAGTTGGAATTATAAGGAATGAATTATTATTTTTGTTGATTTTATCGATGTGTAAACTCAGGCGAATCACTCACAAACTTTTTCATAAAGCCCTTCGGGCTTTATTTAGTTTGTGAGTGATTCGCCTGAGTTTACACATCGATAAAATATGGAAGCGTATAGGGTCCCCCCACATATTTGTTTTACGACTTAATTTTTTGTCGTGAAACACTATAATATGATGTTATGAAGGTATAATTTTGTCGTTAAATTCAGATAAAGTATCACGATTACGTTATAGTTTTACTGCTTAAGAACATACTATTATCTCGTTTACGACATAACTCACCTCGTTCCAGTAGAAAAGATTACGACACCGAAATAATGCAAGTCGCTTCTCATTATATTTTGTTCGAATTACGCAAATGTTTTTGCCATATTGTTAAGATACGCAATAAATAATATTGCATATGGCAGAAAAACTTTAACGTCATAACGTATAATAAAACCACGTGACATGACGTCACAGAGCTTGATCGACGCCATCATGGAAGACCAGGCGGCCAGTGAATAGCCATTATACCAGTGTCCGCTCCGATAATTTTCCCGCCAGTGATGAATCTCATTCAATTTCACGACAAACATTCAAGGATTCGTTTCATTTTAGGAAAAAAATATCACAGTTTATGCAAAAAAGTTCACGTAGGTTGTAAAAATTAACATTACATACTTCAAAAATGAAAATTTTAACAACACATAACACCATATAATTATTTCATCAAAAATGATTACATGAAAATTTATTGCGACGTCCTTGTATAACGAAATAATTATAACGTGATATCGCAAGTTTTATCCAACGATTACGAGAATATTTGATGTAATATCTTGATATTTTCACGATATAATATCAAAAAATTTATGTCGTAAAACAAATATGTGGGGGGACCCTATACGCTTCCATAATAAAAACAACAAAAATAAAATTCATTCCTATAATAAAAGAACAGAATATGTAAAATAATAAGAAAACAACAGTTTAATGGAAATTAAGACTTAGGACATATTCCTAAGTTATAGGAAAATCAACATTTTATTATCTTAATGTGGCGCATTGATTAAATTGCCTCGTAAGGCCCGCTCAGACCACAACGTATTAGCCAACGTATGAGCAGCGTATGAAAAAACATCCAGTACGTTGTTGTACGTTGTCATACGCTGTTCATTCTATGCTCAAAATCCGGAAAATGCTCTCTCTGAACGTATACAAAGCGTATGCTTAGCGCACGGAACGTATGTCTAACGTATGAGTAGCTTATTCATAACGTATCCCTGGCGTATCATGACTTATAAAAGCGTATAACAGCGTACGCCCAGCGCTAGCATGGCGTTCGTGACGTATAAGGAACGTATGTACAACGTACGTCTGACGTATTCCAAACGTATGCACAGCGTGCTTCTAACGAACCTGACGTTCTTCAAAAAGGGGGCCAAACATATAAATAAATAAATAAATAAATAAATAAATAAATAAATAAATAAATAAAAAGAAAGAAATTCAAATGACCAAAGTAATCGACACACCTGATTCTTCGGGTGCATTTTGTGGATTTCTTATAAAAGTGACAAAATCATCAATAATGACAAATAATTGGATCAAAAAACTTGCATTATAACACATAAAATAAAAATCGTATTCGATACATGTATTTTAGTGCTTAAGGTTCTATGCATACCAAAATCGAAACAAACAAATTGACACTGCCAGGAAGTATTATTGTTTTACTAGAGTAGACCTAGTAGGAACAGATATTGTGATGGGTAGCTTTCAGTTTTTTTTTTTTTTTTTTTTGTTTTTTTTTTTTTTTTTTTTTTTTTTGAATTCGCGTCTGTTTCTGTTTCAATCTCAACACTTCTCACAGCTATGGAAGTCTCCCATAACAATTTCTCAATACCTTTTCGTGTCTACAAAATGTAATCATTCGATACACTGAAAATAACCAGCATATTGTGGAATCTACCTGCTTAAATTTTCATTTACCTTTGTTATTCGATTTGGTAATAAACATATTTGAAAAGGTGACTTTAATATTCAACACTATTAATATTCACTTTATATGTCGACAATTTTATAAAGGGTCATCGAATATGAGCTTTGTTCTAACAAAACATATTCTCTGGACAAGCGATAATATAACAGTGAATACAATTTAGCCGTACATCCAATTGTTGCATTTGTTGTTGGCTGAGTATATTATTTTGATGCTTCCGTGTGGCTATTTAATCAAGAACACAGTCCCTATTCCTTCCATTTTTTTATTGAGGTTTTACGTCCCAGTCAAAAAATTTTCAGTCATGTCGGGACGGAGCCAACTCTTCCTAGGTTTAACCGGTACTGTAGGGAGTTAATGTGGCTTGCTCAAGGACACACCACGGTGACGCCTGCGGGGATCGAACCCATGACCTCTCGATTCGGAGTCCGACGCTCCCCTCCCTTCCATTTTTTACATAAAATCCCGAACGCTGACCAATGCGCTACGCGTAAGTTGTGCATACGCTGAGTACGTTCTTCACACGTTTAACATACGCTGCATACGTTCCGAGCACGCTGCTCGTACGTTGGTAATGCGTTATGCATACGCTTCTCATACGCTAAACAAAAATCCAGGTGAGTTTTGGCGTACGACAACGTATGCGAACGTATGAGTTACTTACAGGTAACGTTCATGAACTTATGCATAACGTATTCGTTGCGTACGCCTAACTTATGAGTAACGTATTATCTGTACGTCGGCATACGTTGGAAATTTTGTCCATGCACAAAATTTCTCGGCGTACACGACGTACGACAATGTATGCCAGCGTATTGTAGCGTACCCCTAACTTATGCAAAACTTATGCCGAACGTATACAACGTACACCAACGTACGGAAAAAATGTCTCATACGTCGGCATACGTTGGTGCTATACGCTGTGGTGTGAGCACCCCTTTAATGAGCAGTGTTAGTAATAACTTGGCCACAATGGGGAGCTTATAGTATGGTGCTCGAGCCGGCGTCCGTGCGAGCGTACGTTCGTGCGTTCACATTTTCAAAGGTCTTCTTCTCTGAAACCGCATGGCCAATCAAAGCCAAATTTTATATCAAGCATCCATAGAAAGTGGGAACCAATGCGCATATAAAGAATCCAGGTCACATGACCAAGATGACCACCATGCCCATATATGGTAAAAACCCTTCAAAAATCTTTTTTGTCTGGAACCGGTGGACCGATTTCAACGAAACTTAGCATGTAGCATCTATGATTCAAGTGCTACAATGTATATATGAATCATGACCCTGTAATGACTTTGACCTATTTACGGCAAGGTAAACATAGGTCGCCTATACATTTGAATGGGGAAACTGTTAAAATGCCATTTAAAGGGAAAAACTTGCAGGAAATGACCAGAAGGACTGAATATCAATGATTTTAAAACAAAATTGAACCGCAGGGGCTCATCTGCCCCCACCCTGGGGCAATATGCACACATATTACCATAATATTCAAACCTCTTTTCCTCTGAAACCGCTTGGCCAATAAAAACCAAGTTTCACATAAAACATCTATAGGTAGGGGAAACGAATGTGCATATAAAAATATAAAAATCTAGGTCACATGACCAAGACGGCCGCCATGCCCATATATGGTAAAAACCGTTCAAAAATCTTCTTTACCTGAACCGGTGGACCGATTTCAATGAAACTTGGCATGAAGCATCTATGACTCAAGTACTACAATGTATATATAAATCATGACCTGCGATGACCTTGACCTATTTTACGGCAAGGTCAACATGAGTCGCCTATGCATTTGAATAGGGAAAATTGTTAAAATGTCATTTAAAGGAAGAATCTTGCCAGGAAATTGGGCTCATCTGCCCCCACCCGGAGTAATATGCACACATAATACCATAATTCAAACCGCTTTTCCTCTCAAACTGCCGGGCCAATCAAAAACCAAATTTCATATGAAGCATCTATAGGGAGGGGGAACAAATGCGCATATAAAGAATCCAGGTCACATGACCAAGATGACCGCCATGCCCATATATGGTAAAAACCCTATACATTCGAGTGGGGAAAACTGTTAAAATGTCATGGAAAAATCTTGCAGGAAATGGGAAATATGACTGAATATTAATGATCCTTAAAAAACTGGACCACAGGGGTTTATCTGCTTATTTGGATGTTTCCATAATATTTAAACCTCTTTTCCACTGAAACCATTTGGCCAATCAAAGCAAAATTCAGTATGAAGCATTGATTGGAAGGGTGGGGGGGGGGGCAATGTGTGTATAAAATATTGAGGTCACATGACCAAGACTGACGCCATGTCCATATATGGTCCAGTGACTGTATTTCTTGAACTCTCAGGTGAGCGATCGTTGCCCTTGGGCTACTTGATTTTAATTAAATTGAACATTTTGATGACTCATACTGTGCTTTTGGTGTACATTTGTAAGTGGTGTTCTTTTAGAATCATAAACGTCATTCATGATTAAGTTTGGGTTTTATATTTTCGGACTGATATGAGCAAAACTATGAACCACAGAAACCATCCATGGGTAATCCAAATGTTGCAAAAAGCGTCATTGAAATTGGCCTACAATTGATTTCTGGAGGGGTTTCTCTATACGTGGACACGGTAATTAAGGGTAACCATATTGGACATATAACCCATACATAAAACTATTTTTAATATTTGTGAGTATCAGTGAGTGTCGAGGCCAACTTGGACATGTGACCAACATCATATAATTTTATTTCGTTTTAATCCACTGCTTTTACTTCTGCCTCATGTACTATGAGCCGCCTCATAAGAAAACACAACAATCTGCATAGAGATTTTTTTCAAAAGTACACATTTAAAGTTTCATTGGAAAAAATTTGATTTTTTAAGTAGTTTCACTTAAAACATACATTGTGGGTACACGTTAGAACCGCCTCGCTGAGGCGGTTATAACGAGTACCCACAATGTATATTTTGGATCAAAAAAAAAAAAATAGGTATACCCCTGCAAATCCCAGTTTTATATATAAATGGGGTTTAAGGGAGTATACATTTCACGGACATGTTTTCGTGATGTGACGAGACCGAGTAAAGATACATGTACATCCATGTTTGGTAAACATTGGCCAACTGGTTTTGGCAATAAGAAAGCTTAAAAAATTGAGTATGCATGTATCCATCTTGAGCATAAAACCCAAACTTTCGCCCGCTCCCATATCCACGTAATGTTTTGCACTTTCATTGGCCAAACGGTTTTAGGGGAGATCTTTGAAATGGCGGACATGGAAATCGGACGGATGAACTAAAATGGGAATTGTATATCTTTTATATATATCTATATCTCAGGCGACGAATCCTTATCATATTAATAAATTGTACCATGTGTATTTTCATTAGATGGCATACGCAGCAAAAATACAAACAGAAGTTTTTGTGAGGAAGACCAGCGATTGGGTGCAACTATAGCTGTCAACAGACAGTTTTCGAACATAATGAACAACATTGCAAACGCAAGGGTCCCCATGGTAACGGTAAGTTACTTACTTTATAGTTTATATAGAAATTGCGTCCTGCCAGTTGTTTTAATCTTTCTAGTATTTTCACATGATAGCAAATAAGTACAGATATAATTTGATCATCGGAGTCAACAGATCTCAGTTTTCCAAAACGGGGACCAATCTGCTACCGAAACATTTAAAACATTGTATTTATAAACGGAGTGACTATTAACATAATGTATCTAACACTTCTAATATGGGCCCCCGCACACTGGGGCCCTGAGAAATAGAAGGACTGCTTGTGCCCCCGGGCAAAGCTTACAAACTGCGGACTAGAAAGTCTGAGCCTGGCCCAGGAAAAGTTGTGCAAGTCAAACCGTCCTTATGTTTACTTGTGTGGTTATTTTTTCAAGCACATTTTGGGTGTCATGACATCCTATGTAAGGTCGAAGTCTTATAAATGGAGGCAATGTCCCGACATGACCATGGCTGTTGACTGGGACGCTAAGCCGCAACTCAAACAAACTTGAGCCGCGACGCGAGAAAACCGGTCTTCGGGGTTTCCGACCAGGTCCGACACAAACCGGCCTGTACAAGCTCAGAAAAGAGCTAGAAGCTTGAAATTTCGGATTTAAGTAGAAGAGGAATTGTACTATCCGAGTAGCGAAAACAAAGGCGCTGATCAGCTTCGCGGTTACCGCGAAGCTGATCTGCGCCTTTGTTTTCGCCTAGGCAAAAATCCGGTTTTCTCACGATGCGGCTCACTTCTGAAACGGACATTGAAACACGACATGTTTCTGGGTGGTTTGATATCAGCCATGTCATGAGAAAACCGGTCTTCGGGGTTTCCGTCCAGGTCTTACACAAACCGGCATGTAGTCACAGAAGAAGGCTAGAAACCTGAAATTTCAGATTTAAGAAGAAGAGGGGTTATACTATCTGTGTAGCGAAAACAAAGGCGCTGATCAGCTGTGCAGTTACTGCACAACTGATCTGCGCCTTTGTTTTCGCATAGGAGAAAATACGGTTTTTATCATGACGCGGCTCATATTATACCTGGAATATTTCAGGTATGTGCGCCTGGGTGGAAGAACACGTACAACGAGTTCTCTAAACCATATTATCAGAAATTCATGATCGGAGTTTGCTTGAAACTACGCGAAGAGCTACAGATCATAGATTGCCAGTCTGGTGGTTCTAAAGTCGATGGGTAAGTAATATATATTTTAATGATGAGTAAGTTATATATATTTTACTCCATTTAAAAATCATAGCAAACAATAATAATACGCATGTTACTGTATCTTGGTATCTGGTCAGTCTATGGCAGTGAAATTCGGCTGAAGAGAAGTTATCTGCATTTTGCCAGTACTGCCCAAGTCTTAGTGCGGAAGCGATCATGATATTGTTGTATTATAAAATCTTTTGAAATGAAAAGCATCATGCTAATGTATCGTACTGGTATTTAATTTAGTAGTTGTGGTACCTATCTTACCTTGTATGTCAAAACGAACAATGTTGGTATGCATATTATTAAAGCCATTTCAACCTGCAAATGACGCATACCATCTATTAGAAAATTAGAATAAAACTGAGATCCTTCAAGAGCACTGAGCATAATAATGAGAAAAGGGATGGGCCGTACCTTTTAAAAACCTTAGAAACCTTTTTAGAAACCTTTTAAATTTATATATCTTTACTAAGGTACTGTTGGCCGTTTTGGCCCCAAAAGACAACTGCCTTTCACCTTGGAAGACCAGTTTATTCATATGCCCAGAACGGCTTTGCGGCTGATTTTTCTAAGGTGAGAAATTATTGACATTGACGTTTTCAATTCAAGTGAAAGAAAACTTTGCAAGAAAAGAGAAAAAAAAACGTATACTTAATGCATGTTTATTTTTTTCAGATCAGGAGCCAGTTGTTCAAAACTAACGACGTCGTTAGTTAACGTTTCGTTAAAATTTCAAACATTAATATTACAAATACACTGTTATTTTTTGTTGAAAAAATGTGAGAATCCTTTGCACTGCAAAGGATTCTCACATTTTTTCAACAAAAAATAACAGTGTATTTGTTACTTTAGCTGATATTTGCTTAACAAATTTATGTCTTAACGATATCGTTAAGCTAACGATGCTTTGAACAACTGGGTTCAGGCTGTAATAAGAGCCATACATCATGGATTATTTTCGTTAGCATCACTCAAACATGTCCATGTATTGAATACCCCACCCACTTTTATATAGAAAAAACTGTGGTTTAGAAGGGTATACCTATTTGGTTTTGCTTATTTTTAATTCAAAACATAGATTGTGGCTACTCGTTAGAACCGCCTCGGCAAGGTGGTACTAATGTGTACCCACAATCTATGATTTGAGCAAAACTATTAAAAATATCACACAATTTCCAACAAAATTTTCATTTTTTACAGCTGAAAAAATTCTCTGTATATTGCATGGGCAAGTTTTCGTAATGGTGATTTAATTTCTTCAATTTCTTTTAAATATGCATTATGTTTTCTCTGGTTTATATTTATATTATTGTAGCTATTATAGTAAATATTTCACATAAATATAGTACGGGCGCTCCATAATAGATTTGGTACTGTAGAAGTTTGAGTCATAGCATAATACAATAACTATTTTTTTTTTTTTTTTTTTTTTTTTTTTTTTTTTTTTTTTTTTTTTTTTTTTTTGTTCAAAAATCTGATTCCAGGATGGCAAGGAGGAGATAATCGCTGCCCCTGGTATAGAGGACTGGAGAGGTTTGACTTTCATCATCTTAATTTGATTTCCTGAAAGGATAGATTTTGACTCACTGATTGCCTATGTCTTGACAAAAAGTTTTGGACTAGAAATATGTTTTGGGTTATATGGCTTTAAAACACACAACAAATTGCAACCCAGGTGTCTGCGTTTAATTCCTGTCGCGAGCTTTGTATGATGGATGTTTAAAACTTTCAATTTTTTTCTGGAATAAAATCGTGGAAAATTCTTACTATTTAGTCACTTATCATTGCATTATCGAATTTACAAACATATGTATTTGTGTATTTTCGGGCCCAGTTAAGAGATATGAGCTGATCAGCGCCTTTGTTTTCGCTACACGGATAGTACACTTCTTAAATCCGAAATTTCAAGCTTCTAGCCTGCTTCTGTGACTGTGCAGCCTGATTTGTGTCAGACCTGTTTGGAAACCACATTGTTGGTTTTCCCACGATGCGGCTCATATACATTTTCAACAAAAAATGAGCTATGCGTCTATTTCTGTATTTTAGGCGGTTTCAAGTCCCATCAAGGAAAATATGAAATGGTTGTCAAAAGAACGGACCATCCTACGACTCAGTTTTACGGTAGGTTTATTGAGTTTAAACTTGACATTACGAAAACTAACACTTACAACTGTATATTTATACTTTTTATTCAGCCGTGAAAAATAAAAATTTCAATGGATAAATTTTGAAATCTTATATACATAATTTTGCTCAAAACGTTGATTGCGTGGACACGTTAGTAACGAGTACCAACGAGTACTTACAATGTATATTTTAGATCAAACAAAAAAGAAGAAAATATGTATAGTATCCCCGTACACCCCATGTTTTCTATGCAAAAGCGGGATAAAATGGGGTATGCATGTGTATGACAAGGATATGTTTCCATGACGAAGCAGTGTAGTAAAGTTTCACTTGGGTCAATACAATTTATGTTCTGTTACTTTATCGTCTGGCAGTTCAATTTGTATACATATAAAATGTGAATCTGATGTCCGTGCACGTTACCAGACGCCGCAGCCTCTGCAAATAAACAATGATAATGTTAAGATATGACAAAATAGAAATAAAAATGGTCAAAATAGATAAAATAAATATGAATGAAAGATGCCCCTTTTCTAACAGGTTATGCCTTGGTTAGTGGAAAATTCAAGGTGCAGAATTCGAGGAAAGAGCGTTGTAACATCTTAGCAGGAGTACCGAACTTTTACGACAAAGATAACGGCAACCTTGGGAAAGCAAGTATATTTTTCATAAATATTTAAACGTTTAGACATATCGTATTCAAGACTGTCTGTTGCTTTTCAAGTTAAAAACGCTGTAAGATGTGCGGGCTAAAATTCGAAATTGTGTCATTTCACTACGAATGCCCCCACATCACAATGGGTAATATAAGAAGATGAATAAAATTGGTTCCATGACCAACAAAATGGTAAACAAATTGTCAACGTTGTACTTGTAGGTGGAGATTCTAAGAAATGGAGAAAAGGTGGAGGTGGTAGTCTTTGGCAAGAAAAGACAGGTAAAGTATACTGAATCTAGACCAAATGAATAACTTTTAACTGTTCTGTCAGGAAGGTCCGCGCGAAAATGGTTATTGCCAAATGCTTAATCTTAATTACAAAATTTTAAGGATATCATCAAGTTTTAAAATACGTCAATAACGTATACCAAATGCATCTCTACTATAGAAACTTAGATGTCCGTGCTATAATGGACAACACGTTTTGCCGTTTAGTGTCACAGGGCTGAAGACAGGCCGAATGGTGTCGTGTGGCAACTAACTGCAAAAACTATTCATCAAGGCGATATAAAATCAATTTAAGAAAGACTTCTCTGATACCATGTAGATGATATTTTTGAAGAAATTGTCTTGTATTTTGATATTCTGTATAGTGTGAAGGAAAGCGTCTAGCAGACATGACAACCAGAAAAGACAAACAAGTTGGCTCAAAATTCGGCGCTGCAGTAGCCGCCATTGACATCACGGGAGATAACTACGACGAGGTTTTCGTTGGAGCGCCGCTCTACACAGGGGAACAGACGGAAGAAGGCAGAGTGTTCGTCTATACAACAACTGATGAAGTAAGAAAATGGCATTGTTTCTTAAAAACATTGTGACCGATTCCTACCAAGCTCAGATTCTTTATCAAAGAACCGACTACTATTACTTACTTTTATTATGCAAAATCATTATTTAAAATCACAAACCAGCAAAAAATATTGTTGCCCGCACAGTGACCCTATTATCCAAAGAGTTAGTGATTTAACTTGGGTTATACGGTTTTCTGAAAACGGGGATTTTATGCTTTTCTTAAAACCATGATTATTAATACATTATCTCTGGACTTTAATCAACTTGTAATCTCTTAAACGTTTTAGGCGTTATGTGGCCCTGTCGGGATCCTGTCTGGCTCGGCACTGATAAAGAGCTTGAAGGCATCGGCTAACTACGCTAGATTTGGAACATCCATAACATCAGCTGGAGACCTTAACAATGATGGCTACAAAGGTACACCAGGATAACAAAAATATAAACATGCAGTGTCCGTGAAATAAGATGGTAAAACTGGGGTTGAACAAGGATAAACCTGTTGTTTTTTTTTTCTTCTTATTTTTGCTGTAGAAAATAGATTGTGGGTACTCTTAAGAACCGTGTACCCCAATTCAATGTTTTGAGCAAATATATAAAATAATATGTAAAGAGAACATAATCAGGAATATAAATAACGGCATGTTTGTCAATGCATGTATTGACCCAACTAAGACTACAGAAATTATTTAAGCGTCAATCATTTGTCATTAGGGATGCAATTAAGTAAGAAGGTACAAGTAGGCAATGATCAGAAAAAGGCGCAATCAGAAAGAAATTCTCACTCCACAATTTTTACTAAGAAAAGACATTGTAAGCCGAGTAAACAGTTATTTCCCAATAGGCTGCCACTCAGTTACCTAAACCTAACTAAAATATGAAAACGCACATAAGGTGCAAACAGCACAAAAATTCAACACCAAGACATAAAATAACAAGAACCAAAACAGAAGTATCGCCTTGGAACGATCGGTAATATAAAATTACTGGCGGGCTCATACTATTTTACATGGCCATAACCTCACTCTCAGCTTCTGCTGTGGTTCACAACACATAGTTAGTTGTTCGGTCCTTGTGGTGAATCTCTAACTAGTCAATGGATCATCAAGGGCAAACAAATAAATCATGATAACCACCATGATGAATCAAAAATGAACCCACAGATTCAGTAAGCTGCCCGACGATGGAGATCTCTGGGCGCCCAATAATTTACTGAAAGTCCGGAGCAAAAGAGAAACACCAGTTGAACCCCGATGGGCCAAGCAACAGATAAGAAGCTCCGGCCCCAACCAACTAAAATGAATAGCTTTAAGTAAAGGTCATCATAGAGTCTGACGCCCGACCCACCGGCGTGCAATTAAGGAGGCAGCATAGTTATCTGAAAACTAAGCATACAGACTGTCGCATAACATTTAAGTTAAACCCTATACGTCTATATTCACATTTTTATTGCAATCGCCCTAGATGAAAGTATCTTTCTTGATGTTCTTCATTTCCCAATGAAAAACATTAAGTCACGTGATCTAGAGGCCACGCCTATGGGCGGGGCGACGTCAAAACCCATCCAGTGACGTTGTTTGTTTACTCTTCTTGTCGTGACGTTGGTCGCGTATCGCCATGACGTTAGGCGCGAAAATTGGACGTTTTGGCTGTTCCAAAATTACGTTACGTCGGATTTAATGTCAGATAACACGGAAATGAGCGGTGATATGTGTAATTAAAAATCTGATACTTGATTGATAATATAAAATGTAAATATAAGTATTAAAATTAAGATCTTAGCTTTCACTGGATGATGAAAAACATTAGCTGTTTTAATGTCTCCGAGAAGCCCTTCGGGCTTCACAGACATTAAAACAGCCTAATGTTTTTCATCATCCAGTGAAAGCTAAAATCTGAATTTCAATCCTTAAGTAACGTGTTATGATTTTTCTGAACTTTCTATTAGTTTCTTAAATTTATAAACCAAGTTACCACTATAAAGTTATGGATCCGAAAGGCCATCACGTAAAAGCGTCTTTAACCCAACATTAAATTTGGAAATCAATTCATAGTGTCTGCGATAAAATTTAGAAAATGTTTTTCAAACTTAATGATACCAATAGCCCTGCTGGAGAAGTTTGGCTGTTAAAAATTTATTTCGCGCGTTGAAGTACGCAACATGATTGCAGGCTCTTGCGAACCTAATAAGTCGCGAAATATATATGCCAGTAGAAGCACGGCGAGGAACGCGCCATCCAAAAAAAAAAAAAAAAAAAAAAAAAAAAAAAAAAAAAAAAAAAAAAAAAAGAAAAGGAAAAATTTACTGTATCAATATCAAAGTCCTCGCGTTCATCATAAATTTTAGAAGAAACAAATACATAAGCAATAGAATGCTTCGGTATTTGTGGTGTTGGCTTAATTTAACTGCAATTCAGATGGATACATTTTGATTGACCATGCCTTCAGAAAGTTGTCAATGTTTAAAAATGATTGACCATACCTCCAAAGTAAGGATTGTTAATGTTCAAAAGGTCATCGAGGTATCTGGAAGTCGCAATAAACGCCTCGATAACATCAGTTTGATTGCCATGGTTAAGAGAATCCATGAAACCTTTTTCATAGCAAGTCAAGTCAAGTCAAGTCAAGTATATTTTATTAAAGTCTCATCTTGGTGAGTACATTTTAACAAACATAAAAAAATCACATAATTATATCATCTACACCAAGCTATTCTTTACAGAATTATAGGAGACTATAAAAATGACATTTAAAACAATACCACATCTAAATACATGTACATGTTAAAAAAAAACAAAAAAACAATTAACGATGTTAACATCACAAATACAAGATTAGAGATATGTTTAAGAATAAAGAAGTAAGCCTCGGAAAAGACCAAGGACACGTCCACCACCCACACGAATGGGACAGGGAAAGTTCAAGTAGGTCGTTAAGTACCAACCCGCCATGAACTGGTACCAGAGCGTTATGAAAACTTCTCCACGTACCACCCCCGTCTCTCGAGGTAACTATAATTTAGTGCCCAGAGCAGACGGGGTCACCATGAGTGTGCGCGCTGGATGTGGGACTATATATGTAGTCTCTTCTCTATTCGAAAATGATGACTATATACAACATGATGAAAGTGTTTTCAATGATATAGGTAGTTCCTTCGTCTGTCTAAAATATCACAGCAGGTTTTGGCACAGTATTTTACTACATTGTAATCTTCACCCCCTAGTATCACAGATAGTTTTTCATGTTCGGTAAGACACATAAAATTTTCATTTAAACTAGTAAGGTATTGAAACAAAACTTGGCGTAAATCATTGTAGAGCGGACAATGCAGCAATACATGCGCTTCAGATTCGATTTCTCGGTCAGCACAAAGCAAACAAACTCTATCCTGTTCTTGCAAGTTTTCATATCTGCCCGTCTCTAACCGTATAGGCGCTACTCCGCATCGAAATTTGGCAAATGCGCTTCGGTGTCTCTTCGGTAATAAATAAAAAAGATAATTTTCCGTCTTATATTGCCGTTTAAATATCCTGTACGTACGTAATTTATTTCCACCGGTTCCGTTTCGTGCAGTTTGCCTTTCTAGTTCATGGTGCCATTGTTCTACTTCACTGACACGAATAGTTTCTTGCACTTGATTAATAACAAACCGTTTTCTTATATCGTTTACGTTTATTGCATTATTCAGATAGTTTAAGCCTGATTTTTCAAATTGCTTTTGCAGTCTATAACTTATATTTTTGCATGACGAGCTTGCATTAGTTTCCGCCCACTTGTAAATTATTTTGTTGAGTCGCTGCTCATCCATCTTTTGGATTCTATACCAGTTGTTAACAACCGACGCCCATTGCCTGACAGCAGGTCTTTCCCAGCCCATATCCCCATTTACTGCCGCATTCGGTGTATACCGACCTACGCCCATAAAAAATCGTTCTGCCCTGTTTTGTACCGCATTTATAACTGAGAATTCTCTATCTCCCCAGACAGCCGACCCGTAACTAATGGTACTCCATACAACTGAGTCATATAGTTTACAGTATGTATCAAAAGGTAAACCTCCGAAGCTTTTATATTTTGCAATAACAAGACCGAGCGCTCGGCTTGCAGATTTTGCCACCTGTGCTGCCATTGCGTTGAAATCTAAATGTTCCGTCAAGAGTATGCCAAGGTATGTATAGCTATCGGTAATTTCAATATTATCGTTGCCAAATTTAAACAGGTTTCTGTTTTTTTCCGATGCTGTGTTCCGGAAATGAACAACCTTTGTTTTATCTAAATTGACCTTCATTTTCTTTTCATCACACCACTGCTGAAGGAGGTCTATAAGTGATTGCAAATCCTCTTCGGTTTCTGCCAATAACACAATATCGTCTGCATACATTAGGATAGATACAACTTCATTTTCTAACTGAATACCGATGCCAAGACTCGAAATTCGTTTAGCCAAATCGTTAATGTACAGGTTAAATAAAATTGGTGACAATGAGCATCCTTGTTTTAAACCGCACCTGACCGCGAACCAGTCCGTATGAAACCCATTAAGCTTAACGCAGCATTTTACATCTTCGTATAAGGAACGGAGTGCATTGAACATCTTACCCTCGATACCAAGCGTATTTAATTCTGTGAAAAGTTTTGATCTATCTATTGCGTCATACGCTTTTTTGAAATCTACGAATATGGCAAATGTTGACTTTTTCTTAAGCTTTCTTGTTTCAATAATTGATGTTAGTGACGTTATTTGGTCCACTGTACTCCTATTTTTACGAAAACCGTTTTGCGCATCATGAAGTATAGCATTGTCTTCTTCCCAGGATGACAGCCTGTAGTTAAGAATTGAGCAATATATCTTGTATATTACAGGTGCAAGCGTAATTCCCCTATAGCTAAGTGGATCTTTGTCATTTGATGTTGAAGATTTTGGTACAGGTGTAATAACGCCTAGTTTCCACGAATCAGGGACAATGCCAATATCGAAACATTTGTTAAAAAGTAAACATATAGCTTTCGTTAGTCTCTTATTTTTCCAAATTTCTGCCGGGATTTCATCAATACCGCTTGCCTTATTAAGTTTCATTTCTTTTACCGCTTTGATAACCTCTTCTTCTGTAATGAGACGGTTAAAAGCTAGATCATCATTACAATCTGTGTTTGCTGATAATATTGTTTGTTCATTTTCATTTGAGATACATGTATGATTAGGATTCAGAAGGTCACAAAAACTTGTTTTCCATTTATCCATTACAGCATCTGCATCGTTCGTTAATGAGCCGTCATCTAATAAAATTTCCATTGGTATTCTTTTAACCCTTTCTTGACCTATACCGATTTTACCGATCTTTTTCCAAAATGCTTGTTGATCATTATTTACTAAGCATTCTATTTCTTTCTGTTGTTCTTTAACATATTTTCTTTTGCACCTTTGAACCTCTCTATCAAACATTTTTCGACTATTTTTGAATAAATCCCTAAAATGCTTTCTGGTATTTCCTACTGACTTAACCATTGTCTTCTCAAATTTACAGACATCATTCCACATAACAGTCAGGTTGTCATTCCACCATGGCTTCTTAATTTTCCTTCTTTTGTTATTCATACCTGTTTCAATGTTAACATTTTTATGCTTCAGCTTCTGTTTCATTTCTTTTTTCAATAATTTATCAAAATCATTATAGACCATATTTATATTCTCTTTAGATGCTACAGATTGTTCTAATTTTATAACTAAATTATCAATATCCGCAACCGGAACAATAGTCGTATTTCAATATAGGCACATAAGCGAGCAATCGATTTCACTATTTACGGAGACTTTCCGATAATATCCGATATTGGCCGGCGATATTCGATTATCATTCGGCTAATCTGTCCAGGTAATGTTGCCTGGGGACAGTTGTTGTAGGGATTAAAGATTTCATCGCTTTACTTTAGCAGCTTTCTCTGCAGCTTTCTCTGTGTGAAAACTTGCTTTTAAAAGACACTAAATGCATGACGCAGGGACCGGGGGTATTCATCTGCTACCCCCATGTCACTTCGGATGATATTATATAGGATATAACAGAGAACCAACGTAAACAAAATCATTCGTCTTGCAGACGCGGACACGCCTTTGCATTTTCAAGATGATTTAAGAAGCTGTATATTTTAATAGACTTCATTAGTTGTTTGTAACCTTTTATGGAGTATAAACGTGTTGTTCCCCTTAAGAAAATATTTGCGCAGTAGTTATCATATTGTTAAAAATAAATTTAGAAGGCTATCAGGATCCGAATGTGAAAGACACATATAAGATAATACATTACGAAAACGAATGTAGGAAAAAAAGTCACAGGAAAAAAAGTCACGGAAAAAAAGTCACAGATTTGGGTAGGAAAAAAAGTCACAGGAAAAAAAGTCACAAAAAAGAATTATGCTCTTTCTCAACTTTTGGTTAGGAATAAACATTTTTATTATTACCATTATTATCACTTTATGTTTTGTTTGGATTGATATTTAAGCATTTTATGTCCCACTTAACAATGTTCGGTCATGCTGGGACTGAGATGATACTTCCTGGGTGCTTGACCAGTTATTTGGTAGGCTAAGCTTAAAACAGGCTCCTCAAGGACACTGCATGGCAACAGTTTGTTGTTTCAGGTACCATGGTCTAAAACTCTTCCATAGTGCCACCATGCTCCTCCTATTGGGTTGATTCTCATTCATTCTATGTTTCCCATTCTAAGGGCATGTTTTGATTCTAATTATGACATTTCCTCATCATTGCTTTCTTTAAACATGAAAATCATGTTATACTATATTTATGTACAGATATATGTATTTTCTCTTGGTCTTTTATGTATAGGAGAAAGTCCGAGTAAGTATCCATTCCTGAAAAATAATGGATCCGAGGCCCCGAAGGGGCCGAGGATTCATTATTTTTCAGGAATGGATACTTACTCGGACTTTCTCCGACTTAAAATACACCATACACTGGCACCGTTTCGTTATAACAAGCGCTTTTAATCTTTAGACAGCAAGCCGGTTGACCAGACCTTGCACAATATATTTCGGCTTAATTTTCTTTTCTCGCGACATGATATGTTGGTCAAACTATCCCACGGACATAACGTGGAAACTAACTGTAAACGATGTTAACACTTTCTCGTGCATCCATGTACAAATAGAGCATTCACAGTAGTTTCCCTTTTTACACGTCGTTAAACGTAGTGTCTATGTTCAATACCATTTAATTATGATTTTGTATAAAAACATAATGTGTGTTAATCGATGAGACAGCGTACATTACGAAAACTTGCCCATGCAATATACAGAGATTTTTTTCACCTGTAAAAATTGAAAATTTGACTGGATTTTTAAAAATATTTTTCTTATTTTTGCTCAAAACATAGATTGTGGGTACACGTTAGAACCGCCTCACCGAGGCGGTTCTAACGAGTACCCACAATCTAAATTTTGGAGCAAAAATAAGAAAAATAGGTATACCCCTGCAAACCCCAGTTTTACTATATAAAAGTGGGGTTTAATGGGGTATACCTTGCACGGACATGTTTTCCTGATGCATGGATCTGTTAAGGGCTAATCCCCATGCTCGAAAGACAGAGGACCATTATAATGCCCGGCTGTTTTGGGGGGAAACAGCTGGTCATAAATAACTGTGTGAAGTCTGTTCCTACTGCCAGGTTTCTCATTCACCTCACACTAACCCTAACCTTCTAACAATAGAGAGGTTGAGAAAATGAACTTGTAACGTGTACGTGTACGTGTAGAACAGTTTTATCCCCAAACTTCGTCATTTATTACAAGTTCAAAATACTCGCTACACGTTGAGAATCAGTTAGGCTGTGAATGAAATAAAATTGCGACTTGTAAGTTTTCTTTATATGTTTCCTTCGATAGGTCAGGTAGGTACAAGCAGAAACGAAGTAAATCGTTTTGCACGTGCAGCCGAAGTATATCTGACCAAAGGCGAATCGACGTACATGTGACAATAAAAATTAACTCATCATCGTTGTCTAAAAGTCCGGCTAACAATAAATCATCCATATTTACTTTCATATATCAACACATGTATAAACAATAAAAAAATCAGCTGTATATACTTTATGAAATCTACACGTACACGTTCGATTTTCTCAAACGATTTTACACTCAAAACGATCGTGTACGGGTAAATAAAGCTACAAGTACACGTACACGTTACAAGTTTATTTTCTCAACCTCTCTAATGAAACCAGGGAGCAAGAACCTTTTTCATACAGAAATATGCGATGATTCGTTGAATATAACGTTTTGGGGAATTTATGATACCGACTATTTCATCGCAAAGGATTTCAAATACTAGGAAGAAATTATATTTACGAGTAATATTAGGTAGATTCTAAACCGTTTGCTAGAAAAGCTTCCAATCAGCCTGCACAAAATTTAATGTCTTTGAACATAGCGAACACATTATTTTGGGGTGCAGCAAAGGGAAAATGAACACTTCATTGGTCACACGAGCTCATGCGAAAAATAATGGACACTAAACTGTCCATTCCCGAAAAATAATGGACAGTTTTTATAAAAGGATGACGTCATGGGTGTATTTTAATATTGTGACTTTTTTTCCTGTGACTTTTTTTCCGTGACTTTTTTTCCGTGACTTTTTTTCCTGTGACTTTTTTTCCGCCCACCACGAAAACATGCCCATGCAATATACAGAGATTTTTAAAGTTGTAAAAAATGAAAAAATTCAGTAGAAAAATCTCAATATTTTTCTTATTTTTGCTCAAAACATAGATTTTGTGGGTACACGTTAGAACCGCCTCGGCGAGGCGGTTCTAACGAGTACCCACAATCTATGTTTTGGAGCAGAAATAAGAAAAATAGGTATAATTTTTCTTATTTTTGCTCAAAACATAGATTTTGTGGGTACACGTTAGAGCCGCCTCGGCGAGGCGGTTCTAACGAGTACCCACAATCTATGTTTTGGAGCAAAAATAAGAAAAATAGGTATACCCCTGCAAACCCCAGTTTTGCTATATAAAAATGGGGTATAAGGGGGTAAATATTACACGGACATGTTTTCCTCATGATACGTTTTTCTTTATATAGAAATTAAATGTAATTCGCGCCAAATAAATGAATTTAGAATATTTATACATTTTCGCTGGGTAAAAAAAAACTTTGATATTCACAGTTTATATATCATGAAAGATATAACCGGGCGGTGATGACCTGCACAGCGCTGAAACACCATTTTCCACCGGTTATTCTTCTTATCCAAGTATGCAGTTCAACCTTGATACAGTTTTAATGATAAACAATCTGGTCTTTGTCTGACATGGTCAGAAATGCCGACCAGAAAGTAGGTTTTCACGCTTTGCTGATTATAAGGTAGTTAAAACGATCATCATGGATGACTAGATCAGGGGTTAACACCTGACATCCAGCGTATTTAGGCTGTCGCCGCAAGGTATTTAAGGCACGCTTCTTATAAAAACATTCTCACCTGATAATTTGGCAGCGTCATGGGAAAGCTGTTTTGACAGAACAAACTGATTCTACATATCAGACAGGCTATACTCTTAGCCAAGTCTAGATTCTTAAAACGAAATTTCATGTTTAATTAAACTACATTTTTGTTTTTTTTTTTTTTTTTAATTTAAAAGCACCATGCGATGTAAACCTGACATGCCTCAATAAATACAAACGGTTTATTTTCTATGGCAGGTCAAGAAACAATCGCATGTACAAGAATAAAATACCAAATGGGCCTCCGCATGAGAAAACAAGTTTGGTTTCCGACCAGGTCAGGCACAAACCGGCCTGTACAGTCACAGAAGCAGGCTAGAAGTTTAAAATTTAGTATTTAAGCGAAAACAAAGACGCGGAAACTTGCCATTTTCATTGAGAATTATCTCAAATTATTTCTTTGTCGTCAAGGATTTCATATATCGCATATAACAAAGAAAGAAAGAAAGAAGAAAGAAAGAAGAAAGAAAGAAAGAAAGAAAGAAAGAAAGAAAGAAAGAAAGAAAGAAAGAAAGAAAGAAAGAAGGAGAGAAAGAAAGAAAGAAATGAATGAATGAATGAATGAATGAATGAATGAATGAATGAATGAATGAATGAATGAATGCGCATTTCACGAATCCGTAATAACACATATTTAGGTTGATAAATTTAGGATACATGTATAAGGATACACATGTACACATATTTAGGTTGCATATTTAGGATACATGTACACATATTTAGGTTGATAAATGTAGGATACATGATACAACGATACATGTATAATGATTAAATGTTTTTGTTTCGTGTCAAAATGCTTTGAGAAAGATATTAAAAAATAGATTTTAAATATCTTTGAATTCTTCACCTTGGTTAAATAAAGCATGCATAATGTGTTATGGCACAGTGTCATCACCATGCACCGCTTTCGGTAAATGAGTGATTATACTCGTTCGGTTTGCTCAATTACATCTCGAGTATGTGCGAAATACGTAAGTTAAATGGATTACATGTAATTTGATTTCTTTAATTGTTGTCGGAATTCAACTGTTCATGCGATGATCGCTTTAAACGTTTATGTTTGATGTTTTTGTTCTTTAATTAAAGGTTATAAAAGATGCTATTTTGTTTGGATTGACTTTGAATGACAGATATCGAGCACTCGTCCTGTTGCGGATTACAGCATCAAAAGAAAAATACAAATACCTCATGAAATAATTATAAAAAAAAGATTCTCATAAAAATAAAATGATAAATTAGATGAGTAGAACGTGATTGCGAATTTAACACAGTGTCATTACTAATTGACATTATGCAATCATGAGCGAGTTGACATCTGTGTTTTCAATTCGGCATCTACTGCCGAAAAAGGAGAAAAAAAATATGGTAAAGTTTAATGTTTTATTTCCGCAAAATATCACTCTCTAACTTAAGCCTATTAATTTATCCATATGAAATTCTTTATTACACTATCAGTCATCAAATACATTTCATTTTCATATTAGGGCAATAATCTTCGCCCACGGCATTAATACCTGGAAATTTAGTCGGGTCTTATCGGTGCATTTTACGGATACTCACGGAAATTCCAGATAGAAAATAAAATTTATTATTTTTTTGGTCAATGCTCAAACAGACCAAATTATCGTTGAGCTCCAAAAATAAAAAATACACCAGATTAAAGTATAATATTTCTACTACATTGGACCGTTTGTGACGCCTAACATTTATGTAAAATTATAGCTTAAAATTGTTGCTGAAGTCATGTACCTAGGCGTATTTAACCGCGTTTTACGGAAATTTTGCTATATATTTAATTAAATTGCGTACAACAAGACGGCCGTCCCCAAACAGACCATTTTATAATAGCGCTACGTCAAAAATTTAAAAACTGTGGTAAAGATAATGAATTATACTTTCTAACGCCGTTCGTGATATAAAAATATCATAAGAAATAAGAAAGTTACCAAGTGTTAAATATTTTTTCCCTATATGTTTTATACAATTTATTGGCCAATACCTGTAGAAGTGCTAGTACGAGTAAAGTACCCCATGCCTGACAGTTATGTAGGAAATCTTCTGTCAAACTACTTCTATCGAACCATGTTGAACCGGGATTATATTTATCCCACCTGTTTGAACTAGGCTCGCTTTGGCAAATATTAAGTTTTAACTCCCAAGACAAAAGTGAGTGGTCCGGAAGACAATTAATGCTTTCTATAGATGAAATTAACTTTAGCTTGTTCAAAACGTCAGACACTCGCACTACTTCAAATTCATTAAAAAGGTGTAACTTTTCGTAAGGAACTATGCAATAATCTACCACAGAAGCACCTTGCGGCCCAAGAAAAGTAAAATCATTTTTCTTAAAATTACGACCATTTAAAACACAAGAATTACTGTCGATTAAAAAATCACATAAAAGTTCACCATGCTTATTTGACTTAAAATCTACAATATGTCTCTCCGGGATATTATCTACTCCGGCAATAAAATCGTCTATATTAGAAATCCTGGCATTAAAGTCACCACATAAATAAAACAAAGTTTCATTTGCGTATTCCTGGATTTGGCACATTAGAGTATCTAAAAAATTGCTACAATCAACATTTCTTGTGGAGTTAATAGGAGGTAGATAACAAACACATGCCACAATCTGAACGTTACTTTGTCTGTGTGTTAGTCGTATCCATAAAATACCCTCATAATTCTTATCAACTATATTAATGTTAAAGTCATTAAGCACCGTCTTCTTTACTAAGAAGCCTACGCCGCCCGACCCTGTTCTAGCTCTAAAATGAATATCTTGTCTATTATGTCCGTACCATGTATAATTATCTAGACTCAGTTCTTGATTGTTAATAAGATGTGTTTCCGCTAGTCCGATTAAATCATAATCATGCATATTTATTAGTTCTTCGCGTAGTATATGATTATCTGAAGAACAGTTCGGGTTCCATCCTTTTACGTTCCAAAACCCGCATTTCACCTAATACTGTTTATTTCTATAGTCCCTCTGTCTATATCTGTCTCCTTGACCCTCGTTGTTATAGTGTCTATTTGAACCGGATCTATCTGTGTGGTTGTCGTTGCTGCGTCTACGTCTGTGTTCATATGTTCTCGTTTCATTATACGAGTCCCTGGAACTACGTTCGTTTCTACTATCATAAGTATGGTAATCGTTCGAGTAGTCACTGTCACTGTCACGTCTCCTAACATTAACGCGTGACCCCCTCACTTGTAGTTTATCACGGCCTATCGTGTTTACAATGGCTCTCATATTAGAATTAAGCACTCTCTGTTGTCGAGGTAGATCGTTCTCAATGAAAACCCTTTCGTAACGTTTACTGTCCTTCAGCTTATTTTTGTTCTTCATGATAGTTTGTTTCTCATCTTTAGTTTTACATTTAGCTAAGATTACACCAGGTTTCCCATTGTCAGATCTGTTAAGATTTCTCTCAGCTTTTTCTATTATTGTAGCAGTATAATAATAAATCAACTACGAGAGGGCGCAACTGGTACCCATCAGAATTCCAACACTTTGTCTATATTATATAGAAACTTATTCCAGGAATCGACACAATGAAATAAAAAATCACAACAGACCGACAACAGTTAATACTTAGTACGACCACAGCTTGAATATGCATCAGCTGTCTGGGCCCCAAACTATAAGAGGCGTATCTTTTCTAAATCTAACAAGTCCAGGGAAGAGCTGCATGCTGTTGGATCAAAGGGCAAGTGTAACTCAGATTGTTCAAAACCTTGGATTGCGCACATTGGAGCAAACAAGGGTTGGCGTCCGTCTTTTTTTTATAAAGTTGTACATGGCTTAGTTGTTGAACTGCCATTCAATGACCTTTATGCAGGTCTCTACTTCGACTGACTACTACAAATCATCTTTCTCCACAGCCGCCCCCAATTCCATAGTCCAATGAAATGTCCTCCCACAGTCTGTTTCATGCTGGCAGATCCTTAAGTGTTTCAAGACCATAGTCTGCTCGCCCTTAGATCCCTACTTGCCTGTTTTATCTGATTTTAGCTATTCTTAACTATTTTAGCATATCATCTGATTTAACCTTCACTTTGATGTTTTCAATCCTTTCTTTACATTATTCATTTTCTGTCTGATACTAAAATATGATGCGTTATCCTGCCTAAAATGTCCGTGAGGGCGTGTGACAGTATATAGAGATATAGATATAGAGAAAAAAGAACAATACGAGCAAGCCTTGATGAATTGCCCTTTCCCAGTTGGGTGGTAGTAAGACTACATTCACAAACGACTTTATCAGTTGGGTGGTAGTAAGAACGAGGTCGTACATAAAAAAGATTAAACAGTTAAATCACTGTAGAACCAGCGAATAAGTAAATGGAGACCATAAATCGATCCGTTGGGGGGTTCCAAAATCGCATTTATAGTCGTCAATTCTGAAAGCTCTGAATAAGTTAATATTAAAAATCTACATATGCGAAAACAAAGGCGCTGATCAGCTGTGCAGTAACTGCGCAGCTTTTCAGGGCGTTTGTTTTTGCTTCATGGATCGTATCATACATCTTTTTACAAAATGAAAAACTCAAGTTTCTGTTTTCTGTAGCTGTACAGCCTGGTTTGTGTCTGTACAGCATGGTTGTGTGGGACCTGGTTGATGATTTTCTCATGCAAAGGCACATTTGTGTTTTGTAGACGTTGCCATTGGTGCACCATATGAGGACGGTGGGAGAGGAGCAATCTACATATACCAGGGCATTGGGCGTTGTGACGACTGTTTGATGGAAAACAAATACTCACAGCGAATCCTCGGTATACTTAACAGTGTGAATATCCTTAAAGGAAAGACAATTCCTAAACGGCATATATACCCGACGAAAAAGAAACGCAATGGTGCATAAAGCAATCAGATTCTAAATGTCTTAGAATTTCTATTTCTTATCGAATCTTGCTAAAATTTACGTTGAGCATACACGAAGATGTTTTCTATACTAATGTAAAACAAAAGACATTGATTTAAACGGCAAACACGTTTTGGACATGATTTTCAAAAGGGACCATAAACACATTCATAAATTCATAAAAAAGCCTGTTTGCTGTCTATGAAATCTGATGTTTTGCTGAATATCTTCAAAACAACAAAACCAATGGCTTTGCAGTATGATGCATATTAAATGGTTATCTTATACATAACCAATCTATATTTTTAACATTTTTTTTACAATTTAAGGTTAAAAAGTTTCTTTTGAAAACTGCCCATTTTTAAAGGGCATTTTGGCTGTAATGAACATGGGAGTAAATTTGTTTATGTAATAGCCTAGGAATATGCTCCTTTGTATAACTCTACCCTTTGTTAGTATTAAACTGCACATTAGGAAAAATTGCACTAGGCAAAACAAAGAACCGGCTTGTGTCAACTGAGGTTGTTTTGTTCAATAACTTGCACATGGGAATAGCAAGGTCCAAAACTGACCAACCGATGGTAAGTAGAGACTTGTAAGTCTACCAGAAAGCAGTTTACATTGGAAACAGATACCATAATGTAGGTTTTAAAATGTCATGGCTATAATGCGCAAAATGCAGTTATAATACCTGTATGTATAACTGTTAATATTTTACCTGTCTTTTTATTCACCAAGAAAAAAGAAATGCCACCTAAAACTTTGCCAGAAAAATCGGATGTGATTGTGAACACCTTAAAATATTTTGAAACATTGACTCTGATAGTGAGGATATTAAAGAGACATGAGATTACTGAGTCTGATAATGACACTGAGAAGCTTAATGAAAGTGGTTACTGAAGGTATTATCGAGAAGTCATTTACATTAGGTAGAGCACTCACTTTGTTGAAGGGTATACTATTGGCTTCACATTGAATGACATTAATCTGCCAAAAGAAACTTTATTGAATGGGATTTGTGCTTGGGCGGTGCCTATAGCTGTTACAATAACTTAAAATACTCCCCTTCATTAAGCCTTAATTTTTTGTATTAAGTTTAATAGACAAATGCAAGAAAACAACAAGAGAAAATTCTGAAAATCAGTTTCCAGTCATGTATAAGTACACAAATAACATTGGCGCAAGACATTTAATTCTATCACTTATAATAAGCCAGAAATTCAGCAAAACATCAGTTTTTATAGACAGCAAACAGGCTATACCTCAAACTTTCTATGGTGTATAAGGTTCATCTCTAGTATGCAATTTCAGTTCAGAATGCAAGTAAACGACAAGAGCTACATAGCCCTAAGAACACGTGTTTGAACAAAATGAGGATAAAGGATGGAAAGAGTTCGTGCCTGGGTACCTTGGGTTCCAAACAACTTAAGTAATCATTCAAGAGAAAATGAAAAACGGTGCAATTTTATGTGACTTTAACATTTGACCCATACATGGTTTGCGGCCAATTTTCTGGAGCAGAGTTTTAACCCCTGGTCTATATGTAATGTATAGCCGAATAATAGACTTTTGCAATGGTATCAATGGAATATTACTGATAATTTTATATTACTGATCGTTCCAATGCGATACTTCTGTTGTGGTTCTAATTGTTTTGTGCTTTGGAGTCGACTTTTTGTGTTGTTTGAGCCTTATGTACGTCATCATATTAAGTTCGGGTAACTGAGTGGTCGCTATTGGGGAATAGCTGCTCACTCGGCTTACGATGTTTTCTTGGTATACGTACCTAAGTGTCATTTTAGTTTTTCCCATCCCTCGGTTTGTGGAGAGCGCCTTTTCCTGACCATTGACTATTTGTACCTTTTTGTCATATCTCGTGATATTTATGAAAAATTGATGATTGACATACCATTGCTTTTCTTACGTTGTCGGGTATGTTTCTGGTTTAGCTTGTAAACAGTGACACAATGCTTGAACAACATTTAACATCGCTTCAGACTGCATCCGAATGACAAAACATACTGAAAGTAGATCTAAATAATGAGTTTAAAATTTGCCTTCTCTTTGATTGGATGACGCCAAAAGATAAACAAAATTGTAATTTTTCTTTTTGAATAGGAAAAGAGTTAGACAGTAATCTCCGTGCCTTCGGCTGGAGCATATATGGAGAGGACGACATAGACCACAATGGGTACCCAGGTAAATAATAATTGAGCCGCGACGCGAGAAAACCGGTCTTCGAGGTATCCGACCAGGTCTGACATAATAAAGTCTATGTAGTTACAGAAGAGGGCTAAAGCTTAAAAAAAGAAGTGATACTTTCTGTGTAGAGAAAATTACGGCGCTGATCAGTAACTGCATAGCTGATTTGGATTTTTGTTTTCGCCTGGTCAAAATTCCGGTTTTCTCAAGACCAAACGGCAAAAAATGAAACCCAATCTCAGACAAGATACAAATTAGATAGCGAAAAGAGGCTCTTTTGTGAAAAGAGACGAAAAGAGGTATTTAAGTGCGAAAAGAGTCATTTATGAAGCATATGATGTGATACAAAGTAGTTACTTCAGATAATACGAAAGTAGCAGCATGCTACAATACAAGTATAAGAATTTTTTAAAATATTTAATGTCGACAAGAAAAGGTGCGATGGCTTAGTGACAGAGCATCATTAATAACTAGGTGTGAATTATCACGGTTGGTGTTGGCTGAAACCCGCGTATATTGCCTTATTTTTATGACACCTTGGTTAATTACTTGGCTGAAACCCGCGTATATTACCTTATTTTTATGACACCTTGGTTAATTACTGTCTCTACAAAGAAAGATTACCATCCATTAATATCATGATTTTTTAAAGAAGCAAAATTAATATTGTATCTTAAATAAATGGAAAATTTGGAAATCATGCATATGTGTCTCAGTTTCATGGTATAATGTCTCGCGAAAAAGCCTCTTTTCGCTATCTAGACCTTCCGCAAAATATACATTCTAGATAGTGAATTGGGTCTGTATCTATCCTAATCTGACACCCGCTTTCCTTTTTTCATTTCCATATCACTACCGCAGACTTGAAATTTTATTCTTGAGATGATGGCAATTCTGGGGTCAAACGCGAGTTAACGAATACACATTTCTACTTTTTAAAGTGATACTTAAATACATGTAGCTAAATCTTGTTTAAAATAACATGCGGCCATTGTTAAAATTGCAATAACCAATTTCAATCCCAATTAACTCATTTAAGCCTGGCGTCCCTTTCATGGGACATAGGTAAACAGAATAACCCCATCTGGGGCTATTCTGTTTGCTAAGAGGATTTTCATCAAAAATTTATTTAAAAATTGAAAATCAGTCCTGATGCCCCTAAAAATGAAAGTAGACTCACCCAAATGATAATAATGGGACAATCCTTTCATCACATATGGGTTAAATAATTGTGTGCTCCATTAGCTTGTTCAAAACTTAATTTTGGAAGTTTCTCACAGTAGACCCTTTCTAAATTTTCTGCCCAGAAATATTAAAGAGTGATGATAGGTTTTCGCAGATATTTTGCAACTGTTTTAATGTAGACGAGATATTTTCTTGGCACAATTGAGCATTTAGTTTGTTGCAAATTGTGAAGCAAAATTGTTGGAAATTGGTTAACAAACCAGAGGAGTAATGGTCCTACCTAAACGCTCACCTGAGATCTGGGATATATACGGGTTCGTTTCATATGTTTAGCACATAACGATTTGTTTTATAAGTAATGGCATAGCAGTAACTGTAGTTGAAGTGTGGCCAAATTTTTATTGAGTGTCTGCGGATTTAAACGGTTTTTGCTAAGCCAGTCTGAATACTTCGAAATATGCACTGATTGTAACATTTCATTTTTTAAAATCCATTAGTAATAAGATAACACATATAATTTGATAAGCGAAATAGCATAACCTCTGGGACAAAAATATCAACTTTAATATTGATTTCTGACCCTACAGGGAAGAGTGAACTAAAGATTATTATTCCATTAAAATGACTTATCATCCGGTAGACTACACCTTACATAATATTTGGTCTACCCTATGTGCAGTCAGTGTTATCGTAGCTTGAAATCTTGCATCTTAAAATACTTTCTTGACTCCATACACTTTATTATATGATCCGCAAATCATACTTACGCTCGTTGGTATTTACAATTAAAACTTGTCCAGCAGTTCTATTTATTGAATTGTATGCTGCCGAAACTCATTTTAAAAGTGCCTGGTCATAATATTGGCTGACTGATTGTATAATATGGTATATAAGGGCTGATAGGGCTTCAATAGTCTTGAATATACACAGGGCAAACCAAATATTATGTTAGGTGTAGTCTACATGTGTATTGAATGATATGTTTATTAACAATATAATCTGTATTTGGTTCAAACTTTCTTGAAGTGTGTGAAAATCAAAGTTAAAGTTGATATATGTATCCCAAAACCTATGTTATTATATTATATTTAATATGCTACTATTCATAAATTAATAAAACAAAATCCAAAATGTTACAATCAGTGCATATTTCGATGTACAGCTGCGTTCAGTTATTAATATACCCCTGCAATATTCAGAAACAACTTGACAACTCTTCTTGTTTTTGAACAAACGTCACTGGCAAGAAATGGACAACTGGGTGATGTTGTATGCCTAAATTGATTACATAACATATGGAGCCAATTTTTAGCTCACCTGAGCCGAAGGCTCACAAGGTGAGCTTATAGGATGGCCATGATCCGGCGTCCGTCCGTCCGTCGTCTGTCGTCCGTCGTCCGTCCGTCATCCACAATTTCAAAGATCTTCTTCTCTGAAACCGCTTGGCCGATCTAGTTGAAATTTTATGTGGAGCCTCCTTGGGTAGTGGCATTTCAAGTTTGATCGCGAAATCCGGGTCACATGACCAAGATGGCCGCCACGCCCATATATGGTAAAAACCCTTCAAAAATCTTCTTCTCCAGAACCGGTGGGCATATTTCCACGAAACTTGGTATGAAGCATCGGGGACTTCAGCCCATCATAGTTTGATAAAATGATGACCCTTGGATGACCTTGACATATTTTACGGCAAGGTCAAATTTGGAAACATAGGCTTTTACATGGGAAAAAGTGAAAACTATGGATTTTTTGAAAACTATTGCAGCCTGATGCCTGAAAAGTGGTAGATGCAAACAACTAATGGAGTAGATAAAGGTGTGTGATGAATTAGGTCAAGGTCCTCTCTTGACCTTGGCCAGTCTGTCGTCCATTCACACTTTTCAAAGATCTTCTTCTCTGAAACTGCTGGGCCAATCAAAGTGAAATTTTATGTGGAGCATCCATGGGTAGGGGAGATAAAAGTTTGATCGCGAAATCCAGGTCACATGACCAAGATGGCTGCCACGCCCATATATGGTAAAAACCACTCAAAAATCTTCTCCAGAACCGGCAGGCCGATTTTCATGAAACTTGGTATGTAGCATTTGGGACTCCAGCCCATCATAGTTTGATATAATGATGACCTTAGGATGACCTTGACCTAATTTACGGCAAGGTCAATTTTGGAAACATAGGCTTTTACATGGGAAAAAGTGAAAACTATGGATTTTTTGAAAACTATTGCAGCCTGATGTCTGAAAAGTGGTAGATGCAAACAACTAACGGAGTAGATGAAGGTATGTGATTAATGTAGGTCAAGGTCATCTCTTGACCTTGGCCAGTCTGTCGTCCATACACACTTTTCAAAGGTCTTTTTCTCTGAAACTGCTGGGCCAATCAAAGTGAAATTTTATGTGGAGCATCCATGGGTAGGGGAGACGAAAGTTTGATCGCGAAATCCAGGTCACATGACCAAGATGGCTGCCACGCCCATATATGGTAAAAACCACTCAAAAATCTTCTTCTCCAGAACCAGCAGGACGATTTTCATGAAACTTAGTATGTAGCATTTGGGACTCCAGCCCATCATAGTTTGATAAAATGATGACCCTAGGATGACCTTGACATATTTTACGGCAAGGTCAATTTTGGAAACATAGGCTTTTACATGGGAAAAAGTGAAAACTATGGATTTTTTAAAACTATTGCAGCCTGATGCTTGAAAAGTGGTAGATGCAAACAACTTATGGAATAGATGAAGGTATGTGATTAATTTAGGTCAAGGTCATCTCTTGACCTTGGCCAGTCTGTCGTCCATACACACTGTTCAAAGATCTTCTTCTCTGAAACTGCTGGGCCAATCAAAGTGAAATTTTATGTGGAGCATCCATGGGTAGGGGAGACGAAAGTTTGATCGCAAAATCTAGGTCACGATACCAAGATGGCCGCCACGCCCATATATGGTAAAAACCACTCAAAAATTTTCCTCTCCAGAACCGGCAGGCCAATTTTCGCGAAACTTGGTATGTAGCATTTGGGACTGCAGCCCATCATAGTTTTATCAAATGATGACCATAGGATGACTTTGACCTATTTTACGGCAAGGTCAATTTTGGAAACATAGGCTTTTACATGGGAAAAGGCGAAAACAATGGATATTTTGGAAACTGTTGCAGTCTGAGACCTGGAAGTTGCTAGATGCAGACAACCAATGGAGTCAATGAAGGTAAGTAATTAATGAAGGCCAAGATCATTTCTTGACCTTGACCCAAAGTCTTTTAGATATCAAAATTAAAATTATGGTTTTCTCATAAATCACTGGGTTTGGAAACTATTGCAGCCTGAGACCTGAAACTTTGCAGATGCAGACAACTTATGAATTCAATAAAGGTGTGTGAGTATTCAAGGTCAAGGTCATTTCATGATGACTTAATACTCCAGGATCAGGCTTCAGGTGAGCGTTCTCAGGACCAATGGTCCTCTGGTTAACAAAACTTTCGCTGATATTCGAGTTTCAAAGATTTCACAAGGAACTATAATTAATCGTTTGTAATTGTATTAAGAATAACCATTTTTGTACTAAGACTGAAGATTTTGTGTCTTTATAAGCACTCTTTACAAAGTTACACCCTGATTTTCATCCATTGTACATTTTAGAATTTCATGGCTAAGCGGTTGTTACAATATAAAACTAAGCATGTCATTGTTATTTTGCAAGAAAACTAATATTCTACCAGGACGGTTTTGCTAATGGGTTCCTTGATGAGGTATGCATGTCTTAAAGCACAGTGAAGTCACCCATGGCTTTGTATTCTGCCAAAACGTGGGTTGGCATTTCATCACACAATTCATGGTTTGTTTGCTCGGCACAGAATACCATAGGGGATTGGGACTTTCACAGAGGAGCTTTCATTGTTAGGCTATCTCTCACAGCTCATCTTCATGATATTTCTAGGCGAGACGCTAGATTCTGTATCTACCGTATTTAACGAAATCGCACAACACCCTCCACATACTTTGTTTGCAGTATGCAATTGGTCTATTGGTCATCCTAGATGAGTTCTAGGCACGTTGTCGCCCCGGCAAGTGGTGCACAATATTTCTGTAGCTCGTTACATAAGTTACATGTTCGAAATATATATGTACCAACAAAATAGCGAAACCTACTACGCTCCACCCATTTTGATCATGCAACAACACTAATTATATCACGTACTAGAACAATTTAACGGACATGCTTTATGATCTTTAAAAGTTGAAATTAGACATTATACGGTGTTACAAACGTTACTTCTACATCTATGGCGTGAAAATAGGGGTTTGGGTTCAAAAACGTTTTTGTTTTTGGCATTTCTTTCTTCATATTCCAAAAACGATAGGTCATTTATTACTGACCAATAGTTCAACATGGCTATTACACAAAATCATATATTTATATTTTAAATATTTAATTTATTTTACTTAAATAATTTAACATTTCCTAAGGGTACCGCCGTGTGCTGTAACGTTTGAAAAGTAGGCGTTTCAACAAAAATATCAAAATGAATAACTGATATATGTTTGTGTAAATTATTTAGTTCTATTTTACACACCCAATGATAAATACATGTTTAGTGTAGTAAAATACACAGCCTGTGACTCGCAAGTATGCTCATGGTAACGTATGTAACACCTTAATGTTCAAACATGGGTAGATTTCATTTTGGTGATTATAAATGTATATATAGTGAGTCGCTTCGAAAACTAGATTCTTCTTATATGAAAACAAAGATGCAGTTACTGCACAGCTGATCAGCACACTTGTTTACTTTACACAGATAATTCAAACTTCTTCTTAAATCCAAAATTTCAAGCGTCTGTATTCTGTGACTGTGTAGAAGGAATATTGTCGGAAGAGGGGTTTTCGCGCGCTGCGGCTCACGTGAAAGTGGTCTCACATAATTATCTGCAAAGGTGTTTGCATAGAACACAGTAAGGTGTTTGGATTATGTTGACCCACTGGTGACTTGTCAGTATACTATTGGTGACGTATGTAACACCTTTGTCATATAGGGCACTGTAAGGTATATATTATGAGTTGGTGACCCATCGTTAAAGCGTCCGCTCCTGATTGCGAGTTTGTGTTGTTCGACCTCTTCGGTGCCATGTTGTGTCCTTGAACAAGATCCACGATCCACGATGAATCTTTCACGTGTGCGAACTTAATGACTTAGGAAGACAAAGACTTCGCAAATACCACACTGACAGTCGCATTCAACTAGATGCGGATATTATCCTCAAACTCCTGGACCCATTTATTTTATACTATATGTGGTATTCCTTACAGCTTGTGTGCGCCTTTCGAAACTTTTCATTTGACGTAGTGTTTGATACATACCTGTAGAGTAAATCCATCAGATCGGATGAACAAGAAAGAAGGACATTATCTAGCCCTGCGACACCAGTTCCCCGGGAGTGGCAAAATCCAATGTAAAGCAGTAATAACACAAAATGTGAATTTCTTGAGGGCCCTCGGTGTGAAATCCGAACATAGAACAGGATGTGCAAACAACGTGTATGCGTTTTTACAGATAACGAAAATGCTTTCTTGCCAGGGATGACGTAACTACAGTTTAGACAAAGAAGACACAGATACGCGAATTTTCATAACAACCACGATGCTTCTGACGGTACAATCATCTGAATCAGACGTCTTGGTTTTATGCTGCTGTCTATTCTAGCCAAATGATTGCAATACATTATGGTTCCACGCTGGAAATCCTGAAAAAGCACGATACTAGCAGTCTGCCTTGATGTCCTGGTGAGACTCTCGACCATTCCATATCCAAGAAAATAGACGTTATGACTGCACAATAAGGCAATTTAGATGAGACTCCACACAATGGCATTGGTAAAACGAAAGCTTGGAATGTTGCTGAGAAAAGCGATCAATCACAAACCACCTTGTGCAAACAGACGATAACACTCCCCACAGCACATAAGAAGGTGTACGAAAAACCATTTGCCGATTCTGTTCATCTGCTGGGCAATCTGGTTCAAGTGTAAATAGTGTCCGTCACTTGTTCTGTTGCCATTAGCGCTACAAAAATGAAAATGTACCACCAAAGCATCATCGTTTGATGACACATTTATAATGTGAAAACTTCAAAAACATGTTTTCAGCCTTTAGTTAGCAGAAACGCCCAACCGTATCAGCCTAAGCAGAATCCCTCAGAAGGCTGGTCGGGTGGGAATATGGGCCCCACTCATCGGGTCCTTAAGAAAAAGATGGGCTTCTTTTGCCTCCAGGCATAGCTTATACAATACTTACTGACCATCTTATTACTGGTTAACCGCTCAGGTCTGAGCCTGACCACGAAAAGTGTTTTAAAATCAAACCATCCATACGTATAAGCCGTAGTGGCTTACTTGGGTGGTTATATTTAAAGCATTGTTTGGATGTCATGGCATCCTATTTTCGGGCAAAAGTCCCATAAAATGGAGTCAAGGTCTCAATATGACAATAGCTGTTGACTAGGCTGTTTAGCATCAACTCAAAATCAAACAAAACAACCGCATCAGGCAATGTCTGGAAAATCAATGGTACTTATATTGAAGCAGTGCTCATGACCAAGGACTGAACAATTTTTGTTCCGTTTAACGTCCCTTTCAATATTATTTCAGCTCATATGAGACGGGCCAACCGGTAGGTGGGGCGAAAACGGGAGAACCCCGAGAAAAAAACAACAACTGGCACACGCGCAAGCAGAACTTGGCTTGTCTCACATGTTCCCCGAACCCAGACAAAATGAACTAGCATGCGCAGAGTTGTGCTTTTGTATTGCCGGCGAGTCATTTCATAATCCGGAAATCGGAAAAAATCTTAAGGTGACGATTATTATATCTTAAATACTATTTTTTTTCCTTAGGTTTTAACATCTAAAATTTTAAGCGAAAAATGTGTTACATACGTTACAATTAAATCGCCCGTCACCCGCATTTATATTTGCTTACTAATATTGGCAAGCTTTGTGAAAGGTAACTTAAGAAATAGTGACCGACGGTGTTGATAATGTCATTTCATAACACTGGATACTAACAATGGTGTAAAACATGCTTTGGGATTTTGTGGTTTGGGTGTGCGCGCTTTAAGTTCATTGACAACCGGATTACACTCTTGAATATTTGCTTATCTTATATGATTTCTAAATTAGTGCTAAATCATAATTACATACAGCGATGAGCATTTTATCGGCATTAAAATCATTAAAACTGATTTTTGATATTTAATAATTATATGTTACATACGTTACCATATTTACCAATCAAAAGTACACATTTCTGGCAAAGCAGTGAGCATTCAACTTAAAGAAGACATATATGTTATTGATCTACAACAAGATGATTGTATATTCTTTTCTTCTTTTCTTCAATTTTGTCTGTTCATAGTTGACTTTGAACACTTTATTCTTTCACAATCTGAAGTGAGCTACTGTGGACTATATGCAATAACTTTCAACTAAGGAATGACATGATGATTAGTTTTTTCAGGTTTGTAAAAGGAAAGGAATATTAAGTGTCTTTTAGACCAGTGTATCTAAAATATAAATGTGCAAAGAAAAGTATATTAAAATAGCTTACTGTTCTATAATTAAACTCTGAACAGTCTGTTTTGAAAATGTAACATACGTAACACAATCGATGCATATATGTGATTAAAAGTATCAACACATGTGCCAGTTACATTCTTTCATCAGATGACATTGATATATTTAGGTTTGGAATTTATTTTAGAGATTCATAGTGCATTTTTTCAAACTTAGAGTATATTTCTGTTTTGAATGGGTAACATACGACGTGCGTTACGGCTCCTGGAGGGCAAATGCACCATACCAGTGGGCGACAACGTGCATAGAAAATCTTTATATTGATCAACTAAGCCACCCGTAGTGTATTAAAAGTGAAATTCGCAAAGAGAAGTATATTAAAATAGCTTACTGTTCTGTAATTAACATTTACACAGGCTGTTTTGAGAATGTAACATACGTAACACCATCGATGCATGAAAATGATTAAATATATCAATATATGTGCCCGTAACATTCTTTCATTAGATGATATTGATACATTTAGGTTTGGAATTTAGATTAGAGATTCATAGTGTATTTTACAAACTTAAAGCACATTTCTGGTTTGAATGGGTAACATACGTAACGGCGTCTGGAGGACAAATGCACCATATCACAGGGCGACAACGTGCCTAGAAGCTCTTTATATTGATCAAAGAAGCCACCCATAGTATCAAACCTAGTATGTGGAGGGTGTTGTGCGAAACGAAAAATTTCCCTATCCACCGTCTCCTCTATTCAATCCTCTTGTATAGGCTTTAAGCCAAGGGAATCACCAGGACATTCAAAGACGGACATACCTCTAATATCAACAATGTGTTTTTGCGGATTTAGAATAAATACAAAGAACATTGCCTTGCATAAGTACTTTTTATTCCGCATGTTTTTTTTTTTTTTTTTTTTTTTTTTTTTTTTTTTTTTTTTTTTTTTTTTTTTTTTCTTGCATGTTAATTTCCATGTCTTACATGTAAACACCATATAGAAGAGAGGAGATGTGAGTCACTGCCTGACAATAAATTTAGCTGATTATGGTATTCGGTGCGGAGGAGCAAGTCATGAAACTGTATGATGAAATGCCAAACCACGTTTTAGCAGAATACAAAGACATTGGTGACTCCACAGTACCTTAAGACATGCTTACCTCATCAAGGAACCCACTAGCAAGCTTTGGTCGAAAAACCGTCCTGGCACAATATTAGTTTTCTTACAAGATAACACTGACATGCTTAGTTTTATATTGTAACAACCGCTTTACCATGACATTCTAGAACGTACCACTCAAGATGTAATTTTTTGAATAGTGCTCATAAAGACACCAAATTTTTAGCCTTAGTACAAAAATGAACATTCTTTCATGAGTTTTAAATAAAATTGCAAACCATTAACCATGGTTCCTTGTGGAATCTTTGAAACTCAATGTCAGCGAAAGTTTTGTTAAAGATTTGGCTCCATTTCTTACCAGTGACGATTGTTCAAAAACAAGAAGAGAAGGTATTTCCGAATATTGCAGGGGTATATCAGTAACTGAACGCAGCTGTATTCAGATTGACAGCGATAGCCATTCAATCTGCAAACACGCAGTAAAATTTGGCCAACTACTAGTACTGCTATGCCATTGCGTATGAAACAAATCGCTATGTACTGAGCTTATGAAACGAACCTGTACAAATACACTTGTGCGACTATCATAGTCATATATATGTATATAGCCCCAGGGCAGGGTCAGAATAACCCCTGGAGTTAATTTCTTTTTCAAATCATAAATGCTCAGTCCATTTGCGCTTTTGCTGAAGGTTTGTCCCTTCAGTGACATTATAACATTTTTCTGCATATGTGACCTAAGTGGACATTGCCGTAAAAAATCCATCAAGGTTATCACATGGTTATGATTTATAAACACAAACACATCGTAGTACTCAAGTCCCAAATACTACATGAAATTTTCATTGCAATAGGTTCAGAAGTTCTGGAGAAGATGATTTTAAGGGGGTCATGAAAGAGACATGATTGATAAACACATTATAGTATACTATTTTAGGCCCAAGCGCTACGAGCCAAATTTCGTTGAAATTTGTCTGCCGATGACAGACAAGACTTTGAAAGGGTTTTTACTAAAACACATTGGTTCTCCCTTCCTATACTCGTAGATGCCTCATGTAAATTTTTCTCTGATTGACAATATCTTTGAAACGACGATGACGGACGACGATTGACAGCCGTCGGATGCCTGCATATCAATAGATAAGCCCACAAGCGAACCTTGAGCCGAGCTAATAAAATGTTCTAGTCAAAATATTTTTGAATAGGGATTTTCTGTATAAAAATCTCGTGAAAGGAAAATAAATGTTTTCCAACAGAAAGTTAAGTTTTAAGTATTATAATTGCTCAAAATCATTTCAAAATGACACAAATGACTTACCCGAGACTAAATGTTTTAATGATCATGTAAAGTATCAGTTTTCATGATCATCGATTTCCTTCCTTGCAAATGCAAAATTCCTATTCAAATTCAATTTGGCCATTACAACTTAGTCCACTGACCGATTTCCATTTTTTTTGCAGGTCCTTTTAGGGCAATCTCAGATCAAGATTTTTGCCTTTCGTTATCCACACAAAACTTTACTGCAAAAACATTACCAGAGGCAAGGTTTTAAAACTATACTGTACCGAGTCTCTATTGTGAAAAAACAAACAATTCCAATTGTACTTTTATATGAAAATGCGATTTACACTGTTATTCTTAGATTTAGCTGTCGGTGCTTATGCATCGAATCAAGCTGTGGTTCTACGAACACGACCGATAGCCTCAGTGGAGGTGGAAATGGAGATAAACCCAAACCCAATCCCATTGAACGGATCTTCGCTAGCTTGCTCTATGGATAAAATAAGACTGTGTGTAGAGGTGAAGTTAGGATTCACAGTGAAAGGAAAAGGACTGGGACAAAATATCAGTAAGTACTCACTTTTCTTATCTGCGCAACAATGGTACCACCCTAGTGATTATAGCTCTCTAAGGCGCCGCTGTGCAATTTGGAAGCAATACTAAACTGATTCTCAACAATTTACCGTCATCAATGCTTGGCTATTTTCAGCTTTGCAGGTAGATATGAATGCGGACACCTTTTACAGCGAGAAAGAGGGTGGTAATCGGTTGGAGTTCCGACGCAATGGTGGCAATCAGCTTCGAGATCGTCTCACCGCTGTCGGTGGGACACGTGAGCGGTATGAAAAAGAAGTGACTTATATTCTGGATGTCAAGGTTAGTTTCAGGGCTCAAAGAGAAAACAAAACCAGATGTAGGTCATTGGTGGCCTGTTGTGTTGCCTAAGAATATATATTTTCAATAGAACAAACTACAGCATTTGGTCTTTAAATCATAAAAAATGCCCATTCTCCTCCTTTTGCTTTAATTTAAGTCAGTTCGAATGAGCCTGGGTATTATAAAATTGAATTAACTGCACAGAATGTGTGTACTTTAAGACCGCCAGGATGCCTTGTATTACTAGTTGTGTCTGTATAAATCAGACTAAAGACAAAAACTTAAGGCCGAAACTCACATTTACTTGGCCAACAAATTTTAGAGGTTATTTTGATATCAATTTTTTCTAGAATCGGAGTAATACCGTTGAACCAAAGGATATATGGACAGTCGTGAGAACGGAGGGGTTGTTTCAGCTGGTCAGTTCATCTGGCTCTGATTTTAATGTTCTAGACCCAGTTCTAAAGCAGGGAATGGACAACCGGTTTACATCAGATGTAAGTTGAATACACGCTTAGACACCGAGGTTATCCAGTCATTACAAAAACGCGCCCATGAAATCTTCAGATAACTGATTGCAGAGGGAGGTAGATTTGCTCCAAAGATTATCAGGGGCCAAAAAACTAATAAAATGTGGTACCACAGCTATTGTCCGTAATAGTCCTTTTAATTACCCCCTGCATAGATGAGATAATCACCTTATTATGACAGCCCTTTGATCTATTTATCATAAATCCAATAAGCATTGATTCTACCTAAGCTTCTTCAGAAGCTACATTAAACCTCATATTTGAGGCCTTGGAAGGGGGTGACAGCTCCCCGTATCCCTTTAAGGATTATACCAACCCTATATTGGAATTAAACGGCCTGGTATAAAGGTTTCATATTTTTTGAAAAAAAAAATGTATTTAAAAGATGATTGTTTTCTTTGTACATATAGCAAATAAAATGGGTGCCACCGAGATTGATTTGTACTTGTTGATAAAAAAACAGCCACAGTTTGTGTTTCTACTTCTTCCGCATGACCTGGGCTAACCATTATAGAATAGAATAGAATAGAATATATTTTATTGCTCGCTTGTACCCAGGAACTGGGTTAAAGGCAATATAACATACATACACACATACAATACAAACAAAATCTACAAACATGTACATATTCATTATATTGAAAATATTATCACATGGTTTGGAGCATATGAGACATTTTAAAAGTGTTTGATTAAAATTTGGAAAACACTCTATGTAACTTGACATTGTTCTAAATAATTTCCAATGGCTTTCAAAATTATCATATTTGTAGTTTGTAATAACAAGATTTTCTCGGTTACAGTCCGAAAGAATATGTTTCAGGTTTCTTTTGAAATCAACTGTGACGACGTGGTAGACTGTACATCAGACCTGAGATTAACAGTCAAGCTATATCTACTCAGTAGTGGCCGAATCGAGGAAGTGTCACGTGACACGATCATCTACGTAGACGCTAGCAGCGAACTGCAGATGAAAGTTGACGTCACTAACGTGCGTTCGTCATCATACGGGTCAAAGTTTACGTTATCAGCTGGAGCGGCGTTAATAAGAGACGTTGGGTTGTCCGAGTAAGATACTGAAATAGTTTCCTTCCTTTTATAAGAAAATGTATCGCATCTCAGTCACTGCAAACTAGGAATATAAACAAAGGTTCTATAATTCATCATGACATTAAAATAAATCTATAACCAGAAAATATGCCATGAGATATAACTTTAAAGCATATTTACAATATACCAGGACTTCTAAATGCTGCGTGGCTGTGACGTTGACATAAATTGTATGAGTGATGAAAATCATATTCATTTTTTATGCATTTTGCTATACAGGTCAAGACAGGGTGTCATTCATGCTACTTGTAAGCAATCGTCCGACTTTGCTTCCTCGATTCTAAACTGCTCCGCTGACACTAAACTGGATGCCAATCAGAATTTCAAAGTCAAAGCTGGCTTCGATATTTCAAGAGCTCGACTCATGGCAGAGGACAAAATAGAAAATCTACAGCCATATATTGAGGTAGAAGTGTATCTTATTGCTAGCAACAACACAAACCGCTGTGCTTCTTTCTTATTTGGCTTACCTGAGCCGAAAGCAAATGGGGAGCTTTAGAATGGTACTGCAGCCGGTGTCCGTGGTTGCGTGCGTCCTATAACATTTTCCAAGATCTTCTCTGAAATCACTTGGTCATTGAAAGCCACATTTCATATGAAGCATCTATAGGAAGGGGAACCAATGTGTATATGAATAATCCAGGTCACATGATAAAGATGGCCGCCATGCCCATATATGGTAAAACCCTTCAAGAATTTTCTTCTCCAGAACCAGTTGACCGATTTCAACGAATCTTGGCATGGAGCATTAATGATTAAGGTACTACAATATGCATATTTAAGACCCTGGGACATATTTTACCGAAAGGTCAACATAGGCCGCCTATGCACTTCGATGGGGGAAAACTGTTAAATGGTCATACAAAGGGAAAACCTTGGGCAGTAGAACTGAATGTTAATGATTCTGAAAAAAAAAATAGTTCGATCCCAGGGTTTCATCTTCCAAACTCCCCGGGGCAAAATACACGTATATTACCATGATAGTATTCAAACATCTCCTCTGAAAGCGCTTGGCCAGTCGAAGCCAAATTTTTCATGAAGCATCCATAGGAAGGTGAAACTAATGTTTATATACAAATCGAGGTCACGTTACCAAAATGGTCGTCATGCCCATATATGGTTAAACACTGCAACATTCTTTGTCATTGGTGGACCGATTTCAACGAAAATTGGCATGTAGCATTGATGACTAAAGTTCTAAAAGTGTATGTAAATCATGACCCTGTGATGACCCTCACCTTTTTACAACAAGGTCATTATAGGTCGCCTATGCCTATGCATTTGAATGGGGAAATCTTTTAAATGTTAAATAAATGGAAAATCTTGCAGGAAATGGGCAATTGGACTATATATTTATGATTCTGAAAAACTGGACCTCAGGGGCTCATCTGCCCCCACCACCTTGGGGAAGTATACATGTATTACCATAATACTCAACTTCTTTATTTCTCAAATAAGGCTCATGTGTGTTGGTGAGTTCGTTGATGACTGACTAGACAAATTCTAGCTCTAAACTGTCGGTTGCAAGTAGAGCAAGTCAGTCTCATGGAATCAGCTGGTGGCAAATTGGTCTTGGCTTTGCGTTCCCTGTGCTTTCTTTCAGCTTCACATATTCTCTTTCTTTCATAAATAGCTGCTCATTTGTTGATGATACCTCGCCACTTTGTGCAGTTGGTATCTCAAAATCCTTCAGAGGGGATTCGAGGGTGTCTTTGCAGCGTTTCTCGTGACCACCTTGAGAGCGCTTTCCCTCCTGTAGTTCTGCATAGAAGACTTTCTTTGAAAGTCACTCATGAGACATTCTTATAACATGGCCAGTCCATCTTAGCTTTGCTAGCTTTAAGACGGTAAGAATGCTTTGCATCCCTGCTTTCTTTAGGACCTCTGTGTCTGGAATTTTGTCTTACCACTTGATTTTTAACAGCTTTCTCTAACAGCTTATGTGGAAATGGTTAAGTCTCTTTGCATGACGTTGGTATACTGTCCAGGTCTCACATGCATACAAGAGGGTTGGCAGAACCATAGCCGTGTAGATTTTCAGATTGGTGTCAAGCTTGATTCCATTTCGCTCCCAGACATTTGCACGGAGTCTTCCGAACGCCACTCTGGCTTTTGTAATTCTGGCAGTGTCCTCATCATCAATGTGCACTGCTTTGGAGAGAGTGCTTCCCAGGTAGGTGAATTTATCAACAGTTTTTAGTTTTTGTCCATTCGCAGTGATGGTTGGTTCGCTGTGCGGTTTTCCAGGTGCTGGTTGGTGTACAACCTCAGTCTTTTTGTGCTGATTGTGAGAACATAGTTATCACATGACTGTGAGACTTGATCCATGGCTCTTTGAATTTTTCCTCTGAGCTGGCATTCTTAGCCATATGATAGAGGGGCTCATCTATCACAACGGTCTGTACCTTAGTTTTGGCTTGCAAACTTCTAGGGTTGAATATATTGCCATCAAAACGGCATCTGTGTGGAAAACCAGTAACACTGTCCTGAAAAGCATCCATGAGCATGACAGAAAACGTCTTGCTGAACAGTGTTGGTGTTATAACAGCCCTGTTTGACCCCATTCCTTACATCAAATGGTTTTTCACGTGGTCTGCAATGTCACGATTTATCATAAAGCTGCACGTAATATGATTCCAAACTGGAAACCTATAAAATAAAGAACAGAAAATTAAAACTGAGATCCTTTAAGAGCAGTGAACATATTAATGAGAAAGGGGATGGGCCATACCGCGGATAAAAGTATGTTTCTTAACTGCCTGTTTCTACCAAATGCCTGAATATACATGTATATAACAGTTCGAAATAAATACAGTTTGAAATTATTCCAGGTAAATGTGACAGCTGGACAGGTGAATAATGACGTTGACACAACAAACAATGATTTCACTATAAAACTACCCGTCATGCTAAAATACAATATAGAGATCTCAGTCGAGTAAGTAAAATCGGTCACTTTCTTATTTTTACACACCTTCCAGAGTATAAGAAAGTACCGTTTTCGCATGTCCCAATCGGTGTATGCAAGCCTCCCAATTTTCTGTCATTGGAAAGAACTTTTAGCAACCATAAAAATCAAAAGGTGAAACTAAGCAATGCACAGGAACTAGTGTAATCATAATCAAAAGTCCCACACGAAACTCTCATGTGGAAAAAATCAATTTGACAACCAGGTACTAATACAAAGATAACATATCGTAAGCTGAACGAACAGCTATTCACTCAGTTACCCGACTTTAGATATGAAAAGTTGAATACGAACATAACATACCAGGCGGATGAGGATATTTTAGCATTTAATGAAAGATTTGTAAACAGCGAAGCACAAGTAATGTGCGCGGAACTTGATGTTGAAATAACACAGGCTGAAATCATGAAAGGTATCAAAGAATTAAAAACATCTAGAAGTGCTGGACCTGATAAAATGCTTAACGAATTTTTCATCAACGGGTCAGATCGTCTTTTACCTTATTTACATAATCTATTTAACGTACTATTTAACAAAGGATATTTTCCCAAAGTATGGTCCGAAGGATATATAGTTCCGATTCACAAAAAAGGAAATATCAATAATGCTGATAATTACCGGGGCATTACGCTTCTTAGCACTCTGGGAAAGCTTTTTACCAGTATTCTTAACCGTAGACTGATCGACTGGGCAGAAACATATTACATTTACATTGAAGAACAAGCGGGGTTTAGAAGGGGGATGGGTACGGCTGATAATATATTCGTATTACATGGTTTAATAACACATTTAATTAATCAAGGAAAAAAACTTTATTGTGCATTTGTGGATTTTAAAAAAGCTTTCGATTTTGTTAATAGAGATATAATCTGGTATAAACTAATAAAACTAGGTGTAAGGGGTAAGATTTTAAATATTATCAAATCAATATATGAAAACGTTAAATCACGTGTGAAATTTAATAGTGAACTAAGTGAACCTTTTGAAAGTTATTTGGGTGTTAGGCAGGGTGAATGTTTGTCGCCATTTCTGTTTTCAATGTACCTTAACGATATTGAAGAGGAATTTTTTCTAAATGGCTTAAATGGAATAGATATTGGTAGCGTGAAACTATTTCTATTACTTTATGCAGATGATATGACTATTTTTTCTGAAACTGAAGATGGATTACAACGAGGTTTAAACGTTTTAGAAAAGTATTGTGATAGGTGGAAAATCACAGTAAATATAGATAAAACTAAGGTAATGGTATTTAGACAAAGGGGCATATTACGTCGTGATCTAAAATTTTATTATCAGGGTCAAGAGTTGGAAATAGTTAAGTCGTTTTCGACTTAGGCATAGTGTTCACTTCCGGGGGTTCTTTTTCAAAAGCACAAGTTACACTTTCAGGTCAAGCGCAGAAAGCGATTTTTAAGCTTAATAGTTATTTGTATCAGTTTTCTGACATAACACCTAAGCATATTTTGAATTTGTTCGATAAATTAGTTGCACCTATTCTTAACTATTGTAGTGAGGTATGGGGTTTCTGTAAGGCGAATCAAATTGAGAGGATCCACATGCAATTTTGCAAGCATTTACTAGGGGTTAAGCAGTCAACACAGAGAAACTTTGTTTATGGCGATTTAGGAAGAGTCAGTTTTCAAGCTATACGATTTACAAACATAGTCAAATATTGGCTTAAAGTTGTCTCAAAGCCTGCTAACAAATTAATTAAAGTATTATACAATCAAATGAAAAATGATTTCGATAATGATGATTCAACTATAAATTGGGCAGTTCTGGTACGGAAATTATTATGTGATTTAGGTTTTTATAACGTGTGGCTGCAGCAAGGAGTTGGAGATATAAATATATTTTTGAATATTTTCAAACAGAGAGTTACGGATAACTTTCAACAAACATGGCATAACGAATTACATAATTCATCTAGAGCGATATTTTATAGGGCAATTTCTGAATTCCATTTTCAAGAGTACCTAGAAACTGTAACAATTAAAAAGTTCCGAATCGCGCTTTCAAAACTACGAATGTCGTCACATCGACTCGAAGTTGAGACTGGCAGATGGACTAGGCCAAATTCAACCCCAATTTCAGAACGCTTATGTAAATTATGCAATAAACTTGAAGATGAATTCCATTTTGTTCTTGAGTGTCCGGTATATTCAGATCTGAGAAAATCATATGTCAGCAGATATTATTATAACAGACCGAACATGTATAAAATGGTTGAACTTGTTAATACTACTAATAAAAAGCAAATTAGAAACCTGTCTATATATATTTATAAAGCTTTTGAATTAAGAAAACATGTAGTTTTTGTTGCAGAAATTAATTAGATATTATCATCGTCTATTGAAACTAAAGTTATTGATCAAAAGCATGCTTCGCAAAACTGTGTATGATCAAAGAAAGTTAGAAGTGCATGCGACCTCTCCATATATGTTATGTATGTTACACTTGTCATCAATGATAGTATTGTATATGTATTATTCCTGTATATACTGTCGCCATTAATGTTTTGTATGTGTAATGTTCAAGGGCCAATAGGTCTATATTTACGAAATAAACTTCTTCTTCTAAAAGGCGGCCGACGACAAATAAAAAAACAAACAGAACCACTAGAGAAATACACATAAAAACTGTCGGTTAAGCAATTGTTACATATGAACCCCACCTTTTGTATAGTGTAATAAAACATCTACGAATTCGCAGGCATGTTTAATACTTTCACATTTCCCAGCAAAGAGACTTCAGACCAGATAAGATACTCTGCCGACGAAGAAAGTTCCAAGATCTTCACTATTACTCACCGTTACTATGTAACCAACGAAGGTCCAAGCATGCTACCAAAGACATATGTAAACATTACCATTCCATTGGCAATGCAGGAAATTGTTTATGCCGACTTGAAGGTTAGTCAAATATTCTAAATATTTCCTTTGCATGTGTATTTTTAAATAGTGTTCCAGTCTTACAAATAAAAGTTTAAAGCACCTACTTCTTTTGTACTTTTTTCAGTTATTTGTTTGCTATTTGTTTTATTTCATTTTGTTTTATTTTACTTCTTTTCATTTTTGTTTCATATACAGGTGATATACTAAATGGTGATTTTACAGCTAAATTCATTTTACCAAAAGTGTTACTTTTTATACATATGTGTTTGTTGGGAAATAGTTCATGTAGCTGGTATCATGTAAAATTGAATTCTATTCTTGTATCTGTTTACTTATCTTGTCACACCCCATGTTTCACCTTTATAATAGTCAGTTTCAGAGGGATGTGTCGTTGAGGGCTCAGAGGCTCTTGTTGATACGACTCTTGCACCCACATCAACGGAACCAACACTCACCAGATTCACAATACAGACACCTAAACCCCAGAGACGTCGGCGGGCATTTGAGCAACAAGGTACATATACGTTTCTGGCACCCGATTCAGCTCATCGAGTTCACAGGTGGTCAATAATTTGAGCCTTTGGATGAGAAAATCAACAGTTTGGTTTTCGACCAGGTCTGACACAAACCAGCCAGTACATCGTCCAATCTATTTTGTTTGCTTAGGGGAATTTCATCAAAAATGTAATAATAAACACACACACACACACACACACACACACACACACACACAAAATCACCCCTGCTTTCTCTAAATGAAAATGTGCTCACCCAAGTTATGTTCGATAAAAATTCTTTGTTTTGTTTCATAGAAGGTATTGGTTATGTCACTCGCCTTGTAAATCAGGGGTCGCAGGTTCGATCCCGGGCTTCTCCAGTCCGTCGGATGGGACTATAAACCGAGCTCCCGTCTCCATACGATCTTAGCTGTTGATGGGACGTTAAACCCCAATGCACCAACCAACCAACAGAAGGTATTCGGAATCCCTGACTTTGCTCATTCTGTCTAAAGTACGTATAATTTAGATTGTAAATGGTTCATCAGGATAACGTCTCCGCGAAATGTATACCCCCTATTACCCCACCTTCTTATAGTAAAAATGTGATGAACATGGTAAACAGTTTTCTTATTTTTTATCTAAAACATACAATATGGGTACTCGTTAGAGCCGCCACCGCGACGTAGTTCTAACGTGCACCTACAATATATTTTTTATAGCTTCAGAAAATGTGTTTATTGCATGGGCAAGTTATCGTATGCATTTTTGTATTTCAGAACACAGTGTAAACTTGACGGGTCAGACTGATAAAAGTAACAGTGGCGAACAGAATGCAAATATCCTTAAAATTGTAAGCTATCTTATCATTCACTTATTGTTATGGTTAATACAAACCATCCATACATATAAGCCTTAGTTGTTTACTTGGATGACATTTTGGATGTCATAACATCCTTATGTTAACTAAAAGTCCAATAAAATAGAGGCAACATCCCGACATAGCCATAACTGTTGACGCGTACGTGAACCAACACATCAAACAAACCAGTTAAGATATGTGTCCATGTGGTAACCTAAACTCTGTCCATATTTGTTGATGGCAACAACCATGTAACTGTTATAGTAGTTTTAGTTAACCTGGTTTAAAAAATAGTCACATGTGCCGATTCTTATTTAGTAAAATGTAAAATGGAACGTTTCAAATACATCATTTCATTCCAATTTTATCTGTAATTTTTGATCCATTTTTGTTTCTTCAGACCTGCGATGAAGCAAGTCAGTGTAGAAGGATAAGCTGTTTGGTGAAAAATCTTGAGAAGCATCACCAAAAAATAATCACCGTAGCATTAGATATTCATGAAAAAAGCCTTGCAAAAACAAAGGTAAGCTAAAACATATCTACCGACCAAATAAGAAAAAACTTAAGCATTTAACTAAATGCAAGTCAAAAACGATGACAAAGCCAATGGATCGTTGATTATAGGTTGAAAAGCATAAGTTCAAGGTGCATCTTTTAAGGGTATATCAAGGACAATAACGATAGTTCATGCTTCCAGCTTTCACACCTACAGAGAAATAAATGCAGACAACAAAACATTATGACAGTCAATGTATATAGGCCAAATACATTGAGCCATGGAACATGTTTGAAAAGTGTATCAAAAGTAAATACTGTGCTTAGTGCCATGCTTACAGCCCAATAAATAAATAATAAATTAATAAATTTTAGCTCTTTAGTGCTAGACTGAATGCAATTCAACAAAAATATTTACAGTCAAATAACCATGAAATATAGAGCAAGGACATTGCGTAAAGATGCATGCATGGTCGACTTGTGTTAAAAGGCAATTACTATGAAAGCTATCACTGCATTTGAGAAATACACCTTAATTCTAGATTAGAAGCAATTCATAGAATTGTTGACCATGAACAAAAAACGGAGGGTTTAAGAGGGATTAGTAAACAGAGAGTCATTCAAACGACCAGACAGATGGAAAGTTAAACTATATCGTACCCGAATAAGCAGTTGTAATAAAATGTTTTCCAGAATTTGGGCCCCACATATACCATTTAGGTTATGCCAACTGTACTAACCAGAAGATGATCAAAATGTTGTTATCATTACGAAAACTTGCCCATGAAATACACAGTATTCTTTTTTTTTTTTTTTCATCTGTGAAAAAATGATTTTTTTTTCCTTTGAAAATGTTAGGTATTTGTCCTATTTTTTGCTCAAAACATAGATTGTGAGTTCCCACAACCTATGTTTTAAAGCAAAAATAAGAAATATGTATATGTATACCCCTGCATACCCCACTTTTACAACATAAAAGTGGGGTATACGGGGGTATACAATACATTACTGATGTTCTGAAAGTTAAACCCTCGCAAACATCATCCAAGTTCCTTTTAGTCTTTTATCTGTTATCTAATGTAAGTTTGTTTGTTTGTTTAACGACGCGTCAACCCTGATTGGTCATTAGCGTCTAACAAGGTTAAATGTTTAAGCACCCCATGTTCTCTATTCAGGACAAAAGAGAAATACGCTATGGAACGAGTGCTGTAGTAACAGACCCACATGTGTGGTTTGGTGGCAAGGTGGTTCCCTGGGATAAAACACCCTTTGAAGAAGTATGGCTGAAATATTCAGGCTATATGAAATAATGCATTGTTAAAGTGACTCCGTGGTATTTGGTTAGTTTTAATTATTCAACTGAGCTGAAAGCTCATAAGATGAGCTTATATGATGATGAGCCGGCGTCTGCCTGTGAGTCCTTCACATTTTCAAAGATCTTCTTATCTAAAACCGCTTGGCCAATCAATGACAGATGTTATATGAAACACCTATAGAAATGGGGAACCAATATGTATATAAATAATGCAGGTCACATGACCAAGATGGCCACCATGCCCATATATGGGGGAAATCCTTCAAAAATCTTCCTCTCTGGAACCGGTGGACTGATTTCACTGAAACTTGGCATGAAGCATTGATCACTACAAGTACTACAGTGTGTATATAAAATATGGCCCTGTGATGACCTTGATCTATTTTACGACAAGGCCAATCAAAGCCAAAGTTTATACGAAGTACAAAAATTGGATATATAGGAAGGAGGAATATAGGGGTAGAGTATATAAAATCCAGGTCACATGACCAAGATGGCTTAACTACTTTTCTTTTGTCCAGTGACTCTACTTGTTAACTTTCAGGTTAGCGATCATTGCTTCATTGCTTTTTGGGCTATTAATTATTTTAAGAAGTACACTGTAGGTGGACATTTCCAGAAATTGAAACAGTAAAATGTTAGCTTATTTTAATGTGCTTCTTTGCCTAACATTATTCAAAGTTATATAGTATATGCAAGTTGTATATACATGTATTGCAAAAGTTTGTACATCACTGGGATTATGAAACATTTAATAGTGAGACAAAAGATAAGTCTGTTTATGATACTACTTGATCTCACTAAACTCAACTTTATTTAATCTCAACGTTGTACAATTAATTATATGAGTATAAACAGAAATAAAAATACATGAATGGTGTAGTGACAAATACCTATATTATTATGCATTATGTATTATTATGTATTATTATAACAGTATTATAAAGCTAGAGGGAAATAAAAGTAAATTTCCAAAAATATGAATGTATTCTTTCTAACAGTAAACACTTCCTAGGTCTGTAATAATGTAATAGAAGCTAATCTTACCATATTATTTCAGAAATACACAACGTTTATTGTGGAGCCAGCAACTGTAGTTACGAAGATCAACATTTGGATTATAATAGGCAGTGTCATAGGAGCAATTGTTCTCCTAATTATAGTGGTAGTTGTCCTGTGGAAAGTAAGCTACTTTATAAATGTTTTCAATGTGGGAGATTCCGTATAAAATAATGCAGATGATAGTTTCGAAAACGTCAAAACATTGTTGTTTTTACTTAATGAGTGTTTACTGCCATAGCAGGACATGGCAGTATAAATTTGAAATAGGCTTCATTACGAAAACATGCCCATGCAATAGAGATTTTTAAAATTGTAAAAAATAAAAATTTTCAGTAGAAAAATGTTGCTTTTCTTTTCTTATTTTTGCTCAAAACATAGATTGTGGGCACTCGTTAGAACCGAGGCGGTTCTAACGTGTACCCACAATCTATGTGTTGAGCAAAAAAAAAAAAGAAAAATATCAATTTTTTTCAAGTTTTAAAGCTCAAAAACTATCTGTTGCATGGGCAAGTTTTCGTAATGACCCTGTATTTGATGACATTATATTTGACTCAAAGCCTATGTAATTTCTTTTTAACCTGAAATGAACTGATCATGTCATCCCGTTTAGAAGCTTGTGCAATTGGCATGGCAGCAATACATCTACAACAACTTCTCAGCCTCCATTACGAAAACTTGCCCATGCAATAAAAAGAGATTTTTGAGCTTTAAAAATTAAAAATTTTCAGCTGAAAAATTTCGATATTTTTCTTATTTTTGCACCAAAACATAGAATGTGGGTACACGTTAGAACCGCCTCGCCGAGGCGGTTCTAACGAGTACCCACAACCTATGTTTTGGAGCAAAAATAAGAAAAATAGGTATACCCCTGCGTACCCCAGTTCTGCTATATAAAACTGGGGTTCAAGGGGGTATACAATACACGGACATGTTTTCCTGATGTCTACGTCAACCAGGTCTGTTTCTCTAATGTACCCATAAAGAAAAAATGTCGAAGATATCTGGTTGCCGGGATAGACGGGCTGTCTTAACTTTCATTACGAAAATACGTCCATGCAATATATAAAAAATTCACTTGTAATTTCATCTAAAAATATCGATATTTTTGTGCTTAAAACATTGACTGTGGGTACACGTAAGAGCCGACTCGCCGAAGCGGTTCTTACGAGTACCCACAATCTAAGTTTTGGATCAAAAATAAGAAAAATGATATACCCCTGTACACCCCAGTTTTACTATACCTATAAATGGGGTATAATGGGGTATACATTACACGGACATATTTGAGCCGCCTCATGGGAAAACGAACAATCTGCATAGGCGAAAACAAAGACGCAGATCGGCTTCGCGGTAACCGCGAAGCTGATCAGCGCCTTTGTTTTCGCTATTCGGATAGTACAATTCCTCTTCTACTTAAATCCGAAATGTCAAGCTTCTAGCTCTTTTTGTGCTTGTACAGGTTGGTTTGTGTTGGACCTGTTCGGAAACCACATTGTTGGTTTTCCCATGAGGCGGCTCATTTCTTGAGTTTCCTTATTTTCACAAATTCTGTTTCAGGTTGGGTTCTTCAAGAGGAAGAAGCACAGTAAAGTTAAGAAATGGAAACAAGACAGCCTGTATATACGAAAAAGCCGCGCCAGTATTACTAAAAGCCAGACACTTGACAACCCCATGGAACAATAATACTTTTAAACACCCAGTACAGGGCATAAGATTAATTGTTCTTCGTTAACCTTTGTTATTTAACAGTGCTGCAAATTGCGCAAGAACATGAATCATCATTTACAACATATCAACTGGTGTGATTGTTATGAACCATGCTCTTATATATACTCATCAAAAGAAGTTTTGCACCATTTAGATTTTTTCATATTTTTAAGTGACATTTTAACTAACAAATTTTAAACCTAGCTTTTTGAATTTGCACAGTCTGAAAGAGTTTGATAATGTGTGTGATAAGACCAAAAATTGTTTCGGAAACAATTTTAGGAAAAACTGAAAATTCCCATTTTCTGTAAATGCTGAAAATTGGAAAATCGAAAAACATCCACAAAAAATGCCACAGCATCAAGAACAAATTTTTGTTTCCAAATTTACACACAAGAGCCCCAAAGCTAATGATTTAGCCTAAAAACAATTTAAAAAATCTCAAAATTTTAGTAAAAATTCATTTTTTGACAAAATTTTAATTTTTCAGAAAAAATGATAAATATTGGAAAAAATGAGCAAAATCGAAATTCATTTCAATTTTGAATCACTATGAGATGTTTTGACACCAAAACCTGCCGCCTGTTTTCTTTCGGTTAAAGGCAATCTCATGTCAAAGATGTTGCATGAGTACTTTTTTGATATGCAGCTTTTCAAAAATTCTGAATTTGGATGGGTTGAAAACCAGTACCTTCAGTTAAACATTAATTGGTGCTGCATGCTGTGTTTGAAAGAAAAACAATCCATTTTATTGGCGAGATGAGTTACTAAGCTTTATCTTAGAATTTAAACAAAATCTCAAAAATCGTTATTTTTGGTCAAAAATAGAGTTTTTGTCCAAAAAATTCAATTTTTAGTGTTTTGCTTTAAATGATTGCTTTCAGTATCTCGAATGAGGATGTGAAACGAATTCGGGTTTGGAAGCCCAGAAGTAAAGATGTGGGCTTTTTGCTGCATCCCAAATTTTGGTGTTTTCAAAAACATGCATTTTTGCACATTTTTATTTAATCTTTTTAAGAAGAAATATTGATTTGTCATTCAGGAAGTCCAGCCCTTTAAGATGGTATTAAGTTTTAAAAGTTTATTTGAAAAATATCTATACTGGACATTATTTTAAAATCATAAAAATATTAACTGGTGCAAAACTTCTTTTGATGAGTATATATGACTTATTTGGCATATGACTCGCTGTATCATATTATATTTGTCACAGAATCTGTAACAACTATACACATGTAAATACAATATTTTTGCTTTTTTGCTATCACAAATACTTAAATGTGATGATTGATTACTGAAAATGTTTTAAGCGGGAAGGAAAACTTGCTATATATACTGTTAATATAAAGACAATTTGGTGAACATTCCAAAATATTTATGGTGTTATAAGGATAAATTATTTCTGATTCTTTATGAAATAAGCATATTTGTAGTTTTCATCTGGAAATAATAACACATTTGCGTTTAATGAGAAAGACATTTTTAATTTGCTTATTTTCAAACTGAAAAGTATTTACTTTGTATCTATTATTTTCATACATATTTTATAAAAAAATATTGCGTGTATTTTAATCAGCATTCTTCGTCGTTTTCTTTTCTTTCTCAAACGTTTTGTAAGCACATGTCTACTTCATTTCAAACCCAAGACAGGCCCTTGTAACCCAGGCTATGGACATGAGAGGGTTTCTACCTTGGAGGCAGAATAGCTGAGAACCAAAAAACTCGTCCGTTTAGCTACCTGGTTAAATAGAATAAATTCCCTGGTGAATGAGGGTTCTAACGATTGCTGGTATTGGTTTTTATGCCCACAACTTTGAAAAAGTTGGAAGGGCATATTGCTTTCGGCTTGTCTGTGCATCTGTGTGTGTGTGTGTGTGTGTGTGTTAACTTCTGAATGGTGTATGTTAGGGGTTTGAAATTTCATATGTGTATTTCTCATGTTAAAATAGTTGACCCGTATTTTTTCATGTCCGAGTTATGCCCCTTTTCTGAGTTAAGTCCCTTTGAAATCAAAATTTGAAAATCTTGTGTGCAAGATATCTCAAAAAGTATTTGAGCTAGAGCCTTCATATTTGGTATACTAGTTTGGGCTGAGGAGTAGATGACCTGATTAACTTATGTTACGACCTAGCGTAACTAGACAGGTACAGCGAAAAACAACCAAGTAATTTAAACTTAACAATATTTAATCAAACAAATAAATGCTGCAAATACATACAAACAAACAAACAGATAAGTAAATAAATAAATAAATCACTTACAGAGTTAATGTCAAATAAGTCCTTGTCCCTCAAATATAAGTCCACAATCCAGTAACCAGAATATGAGCACATGTATATTTTAATCCACACTTTTATTCTAATCCAAAACACTAGTGAAACAACCAAAATTATATACTTTAAATCACTTCAAATTTCTGAATGCCTAAGACTGAATTGGGACCTATATTTATACATCTAAGGAAATTCTCCAGGTTTCTAGAGAATGATATAATAAACTTTTCTCTAGAAAAGAAACGAACTAAACGAAAGTTCTTTTAAATTCTCCAAAGAGAATTCTAAATTCTCCAGAGAGAATTCAAGGCCGCAACGACCATCAAGACTAAACGAGAGTCTACTAGACCCTTCGAGATCTCAGTAGTATACATAGTCCAAATATATTTTTAACTTATGGTAAAAAAAAAACACTCACTCCATTTTCATCTGGAATTATCCACAAAGTGCTCATAGAATTTTCTATACTTCTAAATTATATAACAGTGATAAAAATAATCAATGACATTCTTCTACAAAGTTCTAGATAATAAATTGTAGAAACATAGAAAAGAAATATATATTAATCAAGGTTACTCCCCTTTGATTATATATATAAATAATAAGTAATAACTTTAAAAAGAATCAATATTATTGAATCAATTATATATAACACTTCCCTTCTTCAATGAAAAGAAAGTTTTATGAAATAAAACTTTCTTTTGCAATACTCATATGCAAACATACAAGGCAAAACTGTCAAGCTCTTGAAAGGGTGTCTGGAATTATATTATCTCTACCTTTTATGTGTCTAATGTCAAGATTGTGCTCTTGCAACATGAGACTCCATCTGAGCAAACGCTGATTCTTGTCTTTCATTTTGTGTATGAAGGTCAGTGGATTGTGATCACTGAAGACGACAATTGGTGAATTTGCAGAAGACAGATACACTTGAAAGTGTTGAAGGGCAAGAATAAGAGATAGACATTCTTTCTCTATAGTAGAATAATTTCTTTGATGTTTGTCAAACTTCTTTGAAAAGTAACAAACAGGATGATCAACACCATTGTCATCTTCTTGTAACAATACACTGCCTGCACCAACATCACTTGCATCCACCGCCATTTTGAATTCTCTGTCAAAGCGTGGTGCTGATAGAACTGGAGCACTCTTAAGTATGGCCTTTAACTGATCAAAAGACTTCTGACAAGCCTCAGACCAAACATACCTGACCTTCTTACCAAGTAAATTTGTCAAAGGCTCAGCTATAACTGAAAAATTATTACAGAACTTTCTGTAATATCCAGCCATACCCAAAAAGCGCATCAGTTGCCGTTTTCCTGTAGGTACAGGAAAATCTGATATAGCCTCAACTTTGGCTTCTACAGGTCTGACCTGACCTTGTCCAACAATATGTCCTAGAAATGTCAAATTAGCATGGCAAAATTCACTTTTCAGTAAGTTTATTGTCAGTTTAGCATCACTGAGTCTTTTGAAGAATTCTCTGATGATCTCCAGGTGTTGTTTCCACTCTTCACTGTAGATGATGGCATCGTCGATGTAAGCTTTACACCCATCCAGACCGAAAATCAAACTATTAACCAAGCGCTGAAATGTTGCTGGAGAGTTTTTCATGCCAAAAGGCATCACTTTATATTGATAAAGTCCATCAGGAGTAACAAATGCCGAGATCTCCTTTGCTCTGTCTGTAAGTGGAATCTGCCAAAACCCTTTCAAAAGATCGAATTTCGTCACATATTTGGCGTGACCAATGTTGTCGATGCAGTCATCAATTCTTGGTATGGGAAATGTGTCAGTTTTTGTGACAGAATTTACTTTTTTATAGTCTGTGCACATTCGAAATGTCCCATCAGATTTTGGCACAAGTATACAAGGAGAACTCCATTCACTTTGACTAGGTTCTATAAAGTCATTGTCCAGCAAATACTTAACTTCTTTCCTGAGATATTGTTGTCTTTCAGGATGAAGTCTATACGGATGTTGTTTCACCGGTTTTGCTCCTTCAATAATGTCTACATCATGGTAGATTTTATCGGTTCTGGATGGAATGTCCGGAAATAAGTGCTCATATTCAAGAATTAATTGTTTTAGTTCATGTTTCTTGTCCGGATCTAGATGTGACAGTTTCTGATCGAGGTCATGCAGAATGTCAGAATTCTGGAGTTTTGAGGATAATGGTTCACAGTTCACAGAGTTCATTTCTTCAAAGTCTGTCTGATTTTGTTCATGAGGGACAGAATTAACTATGCTTACTGAGGAAATAACTGAACTATCATTATCACTATCCCTATCAATGTACTTTTTAAGCATGTTAATATGACATAATTGTTTTTGCTTGCGCCTCCCAGGAGTGTTAACAATGTAATTTACATCACTTAACCTTTTCTCAACAGTATATGGACCATAATATCTAGCTTGTAATGGCCTGCCAGGAATGGGCAAAAGAGCAATCACCTTGTCTCCAGGGTCAAAATTTCTGTTCTGAGCATTTTCATCAAAATGCAACTTCATTTTGTTCTGAGCTGACTTAAGATTGGACCGAGCAACTTCCCAAGCTTGTGTCAATCTAGTTTTGACGTCAGACACATACTGAAGTAAGTTCAAAGGACTGTCATTACTTGAAAGAAACTTCTCTTTCATAAGTTTTAAAGGTCCACGAACAGTGTGTCCGAAAACAAGTTCAAACGGACTGAACCCAAGAGACTCTTGTACTGACTCTCTGACAGCAAATAATAGCAAATGTATGCCTTCATCCCAATCTTTTTCGGTGTCAAAACAGTAAGATCTGATCATGTTCTTCAAAGTTTGATGGAATCTTTCCAAAGCACCTTGACTTTCAGGATGATAAGCTGATGACTTGTATTGTCTAATGCCAAGTTCATGCATTACTTGCTGAAATGTTCCTGACATAAAATTGGAACCCTGATCTGATTGGACTGATTTTGGAAGACCTACAAGTGTGAAAAACTTTACAAGGGCCTTAACTATTGTTTTCGTCTTGATATTCCTGAGTGGAATTGCTTCAGGAAAACGTGTTGAAGCACACATTATAGTCAAGAGATATTGGCAACCTGATTTAGTCTTGGGTAACGGACCTACACAGTCAATGATAATCCTACTAAATGGTTCATCAAATGCAGGAATAGGCTGTAAATTAGCTTTTGGAATAGTCTGATTAGGTTTTCCTACCATTTGACAAGTGTGACAGGATTTGCAATGTTGGGAAACATCAGATTTTAATCCTGGCCAGTAGAAATGCTTGAGAATTTTGTGGTAAGTCTTATTTATCCCTAAATGACCTGACATGGGAGTTTCATGGGCCAAGTTTAAGATTTCAGGACGATAAGCCTTAGGAACAACAATTTGGTGATTTATGGTCCATTCGTCTTCCGCTGAAACATCAGGAGGACGCCATTTTCTCATTAAGATGTCATTTTTGACATAAAAACAAACAGGAACCTGAGAAATTTCATTTTCATCTAAAGCCCTTTCAAATAAAGGCGAGATTTCAGGATCACTGTGCTGTTCTTGACAAAGTTGTGACCTTGACATTTGGTCGTGACCTTGGTCAAAAATTGAAGGTGAAAGGTCATTGTCTGACCTTTGATTGTTGAAGTCAGTTTGACTTGAAGAAAGAGATTTTGAAATCTCATCATGAAAAGACTGACCTATAAAAGTGTCAGTTAAGTCAACATCCTGTATCCCATCATTCAATTTGACTTTCTTTGCCATAGCCCTTGTAACGGCACATGAAGGGTAAAGATCAGGAATTTCCTGCTCAATGGGATCAGGCAATTGATCCTCACAAGGTGTATTGGTCAAAAGTGGGTTTACCACAACCTTATCTCCGGCTAAGTCATTGCCTAATAGCAAGTGAACACCTTTAAAAGGTAAAGAAGGCCTAATACCTACAGCCACAGGACCAGAAACTAAGTCTGAAGACAAATAAATGTTATGGAGCGGTACATTAACAAATCCACACTCTACTCCCTGAATAAGGACACTTGTCCCAGTTGAAGTCTTCTCGGAAAAAGGCAGGGTATCTGCTAAAATAAGAGACTGAGAAGCTCCGGTATCTCGTAAGATTTTAATAGGGGTAGACTGGGCAGAATCACTAGTAAGTGACACAAAACCTTCTGATAAGAATGGTTCATAAATCTCCATAATACAATCAGTCGCAGACGTTTTGGCCAAAATAGGATTTTCATCCTGAATAATAGACTGTGGTTTTGACCTTAAAGAAGTAAGACCTGTTGGTCTAGAATTATTTTGATTTTGTCTCTCTTTTCTTCTTTTCAAAGTTTCACATTCAGAAATGACGTGACCGTCACCTTTACAATAATTACAAAACAGCCGGGGTGAGTATGAGGATCTTTGACCTTTGTTTTCACTAGTATCTTTATTTTTAGGATTATGTGAAGAACTGGAACTATCAGCTGTTAGTCCAGCTTGTGGTTGTGGATTAGGTTGAGGAGAATTATTTCTCTGTTGAGGGTTAAATGGTTTTGACTGAGGTGTATTAGGTTTAAATTGAGGGTTAAAAGGTTTCTTGTAAGGCTTATTTACAAAAGACACCTTATGAGTCAAAGCATAATCATCAGCTAATCGTGCTGCTACATCTAAAGTTTCTACTTCCCTTTCGTCAAGAAAAGATTTGACATCAGAGTGTATGCATCGTTTGAACTCTTCAACAAGCATGAGCTGTCTTAATTTTGCATGATCAGACTTTACATCCTTTGAAGAACACCACCTATCAAATAATTGCTCCTTAGTTCTAGCAAATTCTACATGGGTTTGGTCATGTTCTTTCCTACAATTTCTGAATTTCTGCCTGTAAGCTTCTGGTACTAATTCATAAGCCTTAAGAATCAGATTTTTGACTGTGTCATAATCTGAACTTTGATCAAGTGGAAGCTGAGTGTAAATTTCTCGAGCTTTACCAATAACAACACTCTGTAGAAGCAAGGTCCAATGCTCTTTTGGCCATTTCAAATTTTCTGCTACCTTCTCAAAATGTAAAAAGTACTTATCTACTTCTTTTTCTTGAAATGGAGGAACGAGCCTGATATGTTTTGTAACATCAAATACTTTACTAGGATCAAAAGACACAGGAGGCAATGATTTACTGCTTAATTCAAGCTCTTTCATTTTTATCTCATAATGCATTTTCTCTTTTTCAAGTTCTACTCTTTCTAACATTTCTCTGTGTTTTTCCTTCTCTCGTTCTTCCATTTCCCTTTGTTTTTCCTTCTCTCGTTCTTCCATTTCCCTTTGCTTTGCCTTTTCCCTTTCTTCCATATCTATTTTTTCCTTTGCAAGCCTTTCTTCTAACTCTCTTTGTTTTTCTCTTTCCCTTTCTTCAAATGCTAACTTTTCTTTTTGCATTCTTTCTTCCCTTTCTTCCTTATCTGCCCTTCTTTTTTCTTCAAATTCTAATCTTAATTTTTCCAATTCAAGATGCCTTTTTAATTCTAACTCTTTCAGCTGTATGTCGGTTTGTGAGACCATAATTAGAGATGTAGCTGAGGGTTCAAAAATTCCTCATCAACAAGAAACTGAATGATAACATTCTTAATTTCACGTTTTAACATAGATGTTTTGACATCAGGTATGCTATAATGACTAGCAATGTCTAAAAGATCACTCTTTTTGGCCAAGTTTAACAGCTCTTGAGAAGGCGCAGCAATGAAATCTTCAAGTTTGAATAACATGGTTGCTTTTTGCTGGTATGACAAACAATAAATATCTTTTCAAATTCAGAATAAAATAGGTGCACAAAATGTTCAATCCCGGCTCAGAGCCCCCAAAATCTGTTACGACCTAGCGTAACTAGACAGGTACAGCGAAAAACAACCAAGTAATTTAAACTTAACAATATTTAATCAAACAAATAAATGCTGCAAATACATACAAACAAACAAACAGATAAGTAAATAAATAAATAAATCACTTACAGAGTTAATGTCAAATAAGTCCTTGTCCCTCAAATATAAGTCCACAATCCAGTAACCAGAATATGAGCACATGTATATTTTAATCCACACTTTTATTCTAATCCAAAACACTAGTGAAACAACCAAAATTATATACTTTAAATCACTTCAAATTTCTGAATGCCTAAGACTGAATTGGGACCTATATTTATACATCTAAGGAAATTCTCCAGGTTTCTAGAGAATGATATAATAAACTTTTCTCTAGAAAAGAAACGAACTAAACGAAAGTTCTTTTAAATTCTCCAAAGAGAATTCTAAATTCTCCAGAGAGAATTCAAGGCCGCAACGACCATCAAGACTAAACGAGAGTCTACTAGACCCTTCGAGATCTCAGTAGTATACATAGTCCAAATATATTTTTAACTTATGGTAAAAAAAAAACACTCACTCCATTTTCATCTGGAATTATCCACAAAGTGCTCATAGAATTTTCTATACTTCTAAATTATATAACAGTGATAAAAATAATCAATGACATTCTTCTACAAAGTTCTAGATAATAAATTGTAGAAACATAGAAAAGAAATATATATTAATCAAGGTTACTCCCCTTTGATTATATATATAAATAATAAGTAATAACTTTAAAAAGAATCAATATTATTGAATCAATTATATATAACACTTATGAGAACTTTCCGTCAAATTTTGATAAAAATACAGAGTGTTGAAATTTTGATTTATTTTTCCACTTTTCAGTGAAATGAAACGTTTGAATGGTGAATGCTAGGGTTTTGAAATTTCATATACAGATTTCTCATGAAAAAAAAAGTTGACCCGTATTTTTTTCATGCCCGAGTTATTTCCCTTTTTAGAGTTATGTCCCTTTGAAAACAAAATTTAAAATCTTGTGTGCAAGATATCTCAAAAAGTATTTGAGCTAGAGCCTTCATATTTGGTATACTGGTTGGGGCTGAGGAGAAGATGACCTGATAAACGTTTCAAAATTTCCGTAATATGTTGACAAAAATACAGAATTTTGAAATTTTGATTGATTTTTCCACTTTTCGGTGAAATTTGAATCTTTTGAACAGTGAATGCTAGGGTTTTGAAATTTCATATGCAGATTTCTCATGAAAAATAAGTTGACCCATATTTTTTTCATGTCCAAGTTATGCCCCTTTTAGGAGTTATGTCCCTTTGAAAACAAAATTTGAAAATCTTGTGTGCAATATATCTCAAAAAGTATTTGAGCTAGAGCCTTCATGTTTGGTATACTGGTTGGGGCTGAGAAGAAGAATACCTGACCAATTTTTTAGGACTTTCAGTAAACTTTTGACAAAATTACTCCAATTTGAATTTTTTACTCCATTTCTAACTTGTCTGCAAAAAGCTTACATTCTGTTTCTGGGTCGAGGTCAAAACTGAGGCAACACAACAGCTTCTTCATTCTTCGAATTAAATAAATGAATCATACAAACTGCCAGTTTAGAGACAAGCATACAGTTGGGGGCATAGTGTTTTACAAACACGCATTTGTAGTTGATTATTTTGTTAACGAGTAGGTCAATAATCTAGAATAGAGGAACAGCAACCTTATCTAGTAAAATCGGCCTCGATCACGAATGATAAATTCGCCGGTGCCCATAAGACATAAGACAAATTTTATTTAAAGTCGGAGAGTATATAACAGTATAACATTAGCTATGTATAGCTATTTACTGACTATAAAGAATATGAAGAAAAGCATAGCATGCAATACAAAAACATAGACACAATAAGAACAATGACATTAGCACATACAAGAAATTATCACAGTGATTATTTACATAGACCTAAAACATGTATAAGCACCATTTAGATATTAAATAAAGCATTTATCACATTTTCTACATAAAAGTACATTCTTGTAAGAGATGTTGTAGTTTTAACACAATTGTTGGACTAAAATAGCTAGTATAAATATCGTTGTTAAATAAATTGAAAGGATTTAAGATAAAACTTAAATTGAATCAGACCAGATCAGACTCATTTGTAGTATTTTTATGTAAGAATTTTAAGAAAGCAAATAAACATCATAACAAATTAAAACATTTCAAACAGAACAGAAAGAACGTGTGCAGTTCCCCCCGCTCCATGCATTAATTTGATTTTTAAAAACATTAAAACTGCTAAAATCTCTGAATTCTTGAGGTAGAGAGTTCCAGATTTTGGCTGCAGTGGAGCGAAAGGACCTGGAACCGTGTTTAACTGTTCTCACCTGTGGGACTTCAACTGTTCTCTGGTACCTAAAAGACTAAGAGTGATTTTTAAACGTTAATAGGTCATTTAAATATGCTGGAGCTAAATTATTTAAAATCTTAAAAGATTCCAAGGCTATTGTCCTCAAACGTCTGACTTTAAGTGATGGCAGTTGTGATTTTATCAACAGTGATTTATAGCTAGTGCTATAGTCAATGTAAATAAATCTCAATGCCCTTTCTTGAATTTTTTTCTATTTTCTTAGTATTAGTCTCTCCACAAAAATGCCATGTAAGAGGACAATAGTTGAACTTTGACAATATAAAAGAATGATAGATATTTAGTTTTCCCAGTTTGCACAAGTGCTTGCCAATCCTTTTTAAAACATTTAACGGTCTTGGTGCCTGTTTACATATATTTGAAATATGAATATTAAAATTTAGTTGAAAGTCTAAAGTTACACCTAAAAGTTTGACACTATCTTCACATTTTATTTCATTATTTTCAAGGTTAAAAGTAATATTTTTTTTCTAATATGTTTTCCTATTGCTATAGCCTGAAACTTTTCAGGATTGGCCTTCATCTTGTTGTTAAGAAACCACTTTATCAGCAATAGACTGTCCTTAATAAGTTTGTAAATGACATCCTCCAGATTATGATCTGAGTAAGATACAGTGTTATCGTCCGCATAATTATAAAGGTCACAGGACTCAACAAAATGGAAGATATCATTTATAAATATATTAAAGAGCACTGGCCCTAAGATGGATCCCTGGGGTACACCTTTGAGGATAGATTCATATTCACTTTTAAAACCTCATAATTTTACACATTGTTTCCTGTTTGATAAATAACTTTCCATTAATTTCAAAGGTCCATAAGTATAGCCGCAACATATTTCTTATCATCTAACGCCTGCTTCCAATCTTCAATAATCCTCAAAAGTGTACTCTGACATCCATAGCCATGTCTAAAAGCTGAGAGATAAGTATGAAACTTTATTTCAAAATATCCCATGAGTTGGACATTTATTGCCCTTTCATACAGTTTTGATAAAATGGGTAAGATACTGACAGGACGGTAGTTTTCCTTATCTTGGGTACTGTTCTTTTTATGAAGGGGACTAACCATTGCCTTTTTTTGCATTCATCAGGAAACTGAGACATCTGAATAGTTTCATTAATCAAATATGTGAGAGATCCTAAACAACAGGCTTTGCAAGTTTAAGAATTTTTGCTGAAATACCGCCATGTCCAGTAGCTTTCTTAGTATTAAGTTTAGTGATTTGTTTACTGATAAATTCTTCCTCAACTGGTTTAAAATCTAAGACTGATTGTGCTAAATTATTTTCTTGAATTTTAACAATACTTGGGTGATCACTATTAATTGTAATTGAGTTTTCTCAGATATTTTGGCCACATTGACAAAACAAAAATGATTAAAATATCACAAATTTCTTGTTGATCATTAACAAGTCTACCATCTTCAAATAAAATTGTAGCCTTCTGAAAATGAGTGCCTTTATTTGTTAAAAAAAGGTTTGACAGTAGACCAAAAGTCCTTAGTCTTACTGCCCAAACATCTTTCAATAAAATATTAATTGGTTGATTTCCGTTTAAGCTTTGTGACTAAATTAAATTGTCCCAATTCTTAGGAGTTTTATGCTTATGAAATTTATTGAACAACATTTTCTTTTTGTATACATCTTGCTTTAAAGATTTATTCATATAAGGGACAGGTTTAGGGATACATTTTATTCATTTTTGGGGGAGCATATTTATCTGTAACAGTTGTAACTGCACAAGTAAACTCCTCATACATGTCATTGATATCTCTACCTTCAGAAAAATCTATCTGAGACAACTTGCTGCTCAGTTCAATATTAAAATTTTCAACATTAATATTTTTGAAACTCCTACATTTTCTCCATTTTGGTTTACTTGGGGGTATATCAATATTCAACCGGAAACCAATAAGGTCATGCACATCACTTAAACCACAGTTAAAATTGAAAATTTTGCCAATATAAGAAGAACTGTTAACTAAAATAACATCCAAAAGTGTAGGTTGATTTCTAGAGGTAAAACAAGTTGGGTCCTTTACCACATTGCTTAAATCAAACAAATCACAGACATTACTCACTTTTTCACTTTTAGGTCCATCAAGCATATTGAAATTCAAATCACCAAGTAAGATAAAATGTTCATATTGCTCACTGATTTTGTCCATAACGATGGTACAGTCCTGATCAAAAAGTTCATCAGACATAGATGGAGGCTTATATGCACCACACACAATCCATTTGTTACCATTCAAATTTACTTCAATGTTAATACCTTCAATATGTTTTAACTCAATGTCACTTTTCCTATCCCCAGCAATGTCTGGTCTAAGATATGCTGCTACGCCCCCTCAATTTTGAGTACGGTCAGCTCTCCATAGGTGGTAGTTGTCGACCATGAATTGAGAATTTGGAAAAGAATCGTCCAGTTTGGTCTCTGCAATAAACAAGAGATCAACAGTGTTCTTTATTAAGAGGTCTTTTATGTATTCAAAGTTATGCCGTAGACTGTTTATATTTAAGTAGACACACATGAACCGCTTAGGAAATTTCCGTCTTGCAGAAATGAGCTGATCAAAAATGTCACAGTCTACCAGGTCATAAGTTTCAGTGGTTGAGGATTCATCAAAGAAAGAATTAGTGAAATGAAAACCAGAACAGTCTTTACATGCCCATAGATCGTCGTCGCCACAGAGGTTTGTGCACTCAGCTGGAGAGATGCCCTCACATTTTATGTGTAGCCAGTAGTAGCACGCTTCACACTGTACAGCTCTGTGTTTTTTTTTGTGTGTTTTTTTTTTGCCCATGAGTTAACCAACTATGTTACATGCTAATGGGTTGTATCCAATACAATATACTAGTATATTATTTAAATAAAGAATGCATGCAACGTGAAAGGATGTCATAATCTTTAAAGTGATCCGGACGGAAATGTCCACTCGACTTTTTGTCATACTAAGCGGATGAGAAATAATTTGGGACTTTATTAAGTAGATCTACATTAGTTTCGGTACAATGTGAATATTTTAAGACTTTCGTCGCAAATAGTTCGAAGTCCCTCTGAACGATATCTTAGCCCTAGACCTGTTTGGATTAAATCGTTACCCACTGTCGCTATCTTTTTTAAATGTTATATTGATCGGAACATATTTTCGTTTGTTCAGTGACTAAACGTGGATGCTGAGTGCAGTTTTAAATGCAAATGATAGCGTTATATTAGTCTCATCTATGAGAACTATTTTCTAAAATGGATTTGGTCCAGCGCTCATTTATTCAATCACTTGGAATATTTTGTTTCTTCATATGGGTGCAGAAAAATCTTTTCGTATATGGATATAACATAGAAACGAAGAAAGTCGGAATATGGCAGGGTGCAGCCGGCTCTCAGTTCGGGTATTCCGTGGCTTTTGCAAATGAACCGGGCTGGACGTCAAAATATGAACGAAGCTACAGATTTGATAAAGTGTAAGTAAGAGAATGTTTTCAATAGTTTAGGTGCATTATCAATGCAGAATAATGCGGAACTTTGCTTAAATACAAAACTGGTCAGAAACTGATCAGAGTCATGCATGTATACGTGCATATGCTGGTTACTATGGGGCGCCGTTTTACTATAAATACCGATTTGTTATATCAAAAATTCGAGTTTTTGATATCACAAATTCTAACACGACGTTATCGTCTTTCCCATTGGACCTAATGGAAACGTCGCCGTTTGCAAATAAACAATAATTCACTGTAAACAAAATGTCGCACATAAACAATCATGTCCGCCGAGAATGAGTCCACTTAAAAACTTTTTGAAATGCTAGCATTTATTTATAAGTCGAGTTAGAATCGAAATAATTTCACTTTACGGTGAATTATCTTTGATTAACGCGTGATGTTGTCGGGCAGATGTGATATTTAATTCACTCCGGCTGCGCTGTCGTGAATTAATACATCGCAATCTGCTCTCCAACATCCCGCGTTAATCAGGATAATTCACCGTAAACTTATTTCTTAATTACTTTTTGATATCACAAAATCAATTTTTTTATATCAAAAATTCGATTTTTTCATATAAAAAATAGAGAGTATTTTTTGATATAAAAAAAAGCGATTTTGTGATATAAAAAAATCTTTTAGGCCTTCCATTGCTGAGAAAAAATGATAGATCCCTCAAATTATTTATAGATTTGCATGGGCTGAGTTCAGTTGTTTAACTATGATCACTATGGTTTTCGCGAAAATCCACCGTCTGGTCACTCTACTTGAAATACGCTGTGCATGTTCAGTAAAACTACCTATAAAGCATTTTCTGAATTGAAACTTTCGCTGCAGAATAATAACGGGTTCCGATGCGTTTCTTTACTGAAATGAACCTGAATGGGCCTAATTGATGGACACTCGTACTTTTTCTTTTCTTTTGTGTATGCATATGCTATGATATGCTTAATACACGGATAATGTTATTGTTAGCCTGAGAATTACGTGTTTATAAGTGACGTAACGCACAATATTGGTGTCACTTTCCGTTGCGCGTCGTTTGCGGCGGCGTAAATCAACCGGTTTTAACAAAATTAACTAGCTTCGGCATCAGTGTGCTATATTGTGCACGAATTGGGGTATGGTTCATAATGAAAAAGAATTTTCAGGCGGTAACATATATTAAGTGGTTCACATGTAAAATATGCAGAGTACTTAGTTTGTGTCGATTTTGGTCGTAAAGCCTTGGTTTACGGGATCCGGCATGGAAACCTGGTTCATACTTCGAAACTTAGAAGACAAAACGGACAGGTGACTATTAGTTAGATGTTAGACATCCATTTATTATAATGTTTCCATTGAAAAGTGAAAGCAGTTCACACGGAAAAAGAGGAACGGCCGGTACAGATTCACATACGAGTCTGCGTGTAATACACACAGAACGTCATCATTTGACGGGTTTAACATTTTTGGACATCGCAAAAATAGTGTTATTTTATCGTGAGAAATGCCAGAATAATTATTTATATAACACTTTAAAGTTCATACATTGTCGTTTTTGAAAATATATGCAAAATAAGCAAAAAATAATTAAATATATTATAAAAAGTTTCGAAAAAGGGAGAAAACGTAAAATTCAGTGACGATATTTTGATAGCCGTAAGAAACAGCGGGTGTATTTGTCTTGCTATTTGTTTGTTGAAATGATCTCGTTTCATGTTATGGTGTCATTTTCTGCCATTCGCGTCATATTTCCCGCATAATATCTCAAAATGTCAACTTTTGGTGCGACTTAAGTACTGTGACATATTTTATAACCCAGCGCCCTACTTATTTCCCCTCGCATCCAATAAATTGCAGCAACAAGAATGTGCGGACGCGTGTATTTGTTCGCCTGTGTTGTGCTATTTCAAAAGATAAGTAAGTTTGAGACATTTTAATTTGCATAACCGCACGTTGCCTCAACTTTTTCCGGAGTGCCAAAATCTAAGCGCAACATGTGACATGAGATTTGCAGCCGTGGAAGAGAGATTCTTTCAATTCCTGTCCGTTTGCAACTGATTAGATTTTTGAAAAATGCAATTTGTATTAAAGCGCAGCGTTCAACTTTAAAATGATATATAATATTATATATTTTCTTTGCTAATTATCCATTTACTGCTTCAAGGGAAGCAAAATTTGAAATTGACACCAGTATTGTGCGTTACGTCATGTACCGTACAAGTGTGTGCCGCGGCGTACGATGGGGGTAATGGCTGGCATCAATTGCATATGCTTGGGTTGCTGAAGATTACTCCCACTTTGTCACCTTTCCTTACCCATTTCTACCAATATTTGCCTTTGTTCTTTAGATATTCAACAACCCCAAAAGTTTGAATCGACGAAACCTTTGAACTACTAGCGTTAACATAGAACAATTATTTCCACTCCACCTCCATCTACCGTCCGTATGCAGAAGGAGGTATAAAGCGAAACACATCTGGTGCTTATATTTTTTTATTTATTAAGGCCATTCCGTTGTAAAGGAACCAGGTGCGACTGCTACAGAGCGTTTTCGCGAAAAGTCAAACTATGGCACAGGTAGTTGAGTGGGCTGCCTTTAATTAGTGAGGATGAACATTTATCACCGACATGAAATGCATATGGCCGACCGGGAATCAAACACTCAACCTCTAGGTTGCATAGCGAAAAAGCTATCAAATTGACTACCGTGACAATAGCTAACACCCGAACTAAACCCTAATTGTTGTCTTTGCATGGGAAACTACTCTAATTGTTTCTTGTTAGGGAGCCATCATTTTCTTAGATGGAAAATTATTCAGACTTTTTGATATCAAAAAATCGAATTTTTGATATAAAAAATTCGTATCACAAAATCGAATGAAAAAATACAATTTTTGATATAAAAAATAGTCCCGATTTTTTGATATCACAAATTCGATTTTTTGATATCAAAAATTCGAATTTTTGATACCAAAAATCGATTTTTTGATATATACAAAAAAATAACCCTGATTTTTTTTTATATTACAAATTCGATTTTTTATATAAAAAAATAACCCTGATTTTTTATATCAAAATACTGATTTTATAGTAAAACGGCGCCTCATAGGTTACAACATGACGAAGCATGACTATAAGCACTATTCAAGCTGGCGCCTAGGTTCCATTATAATTATGAAAAACATATTTACATGTTTACAAATAATTGTACATTAATATCAAAGCTCATACTCGTACATTATAGTTTTGCTTTTTAACAACTCCACAGAACACAGGAGAAAAATATCGTGCGTAAAGCTAGCCCGTATTTCAACTTTTGTTACCCACAGATTACTGGTCGGAGCCCCAAATACGTCGGCGTCTGTTTCTACCGGAAGTCCGATCATACAGGGCTACGGTGATGTCCTGATGTGCGCACACCCTGAAACCAACACTACGGACTGTTCATCACTGAATATCAGAGAAGTGGCGGGTGACGGAAGGTTTGCCGGGAAGTCCTTATGTGGTGAGTGCGTTGGCAGTTGTTACAAAATAAACGTGTATATACATGAGTTTTGACATGTTTGGCTGTATTAAGTGGGCGATCGTATGAACAAAAACCGCATTGCTACATAATGAAATGCGTCATCAAAACAGACCTAAAATAGATTTGGAGAAGTTTTACATTATGCATACATACATCCATCTTGGGCATATAACTCAAACTCCCCCCTTTCCCATATCCACATAATGGCTTGCGCTTTCAATAAGTTGGCCAAACGGTTTCAGGGGAGATCTTTGAAATGGCGGACATGAAAATTGAACCCGACGGACGGACGACGGATCATGGGCATTAAGATGAATTAACCTATATTATGACGAATGGACTTGTCCATCATGATCATTTGGGCGAGTCCACTGTCATTATTAGGGGCATCAGGAGTAATTTTTTGAACTTTTACTTTATTTTTTGATGAGATTCCTCTAAGCAAACAGAATAGCCCTAGATGGGACGCCGCTTTCTGCAGCGTCATATCTGGGACTATATTATTTGCTTATTTCCCATAAAAGGACGCCAGGCTAATGCGAGTTAAAATGGAAATTGGGTATCCTTAAATCTTAGGCTACAAAATCTGTTCATATAAAGATACCTTGTGTATTTTAGATGTCCTACGAAGAGATACAAACAAAAGTTTTTGTGAGATAGACCAGCGAATGGGCGCAACTATAGCTGTCAACAGACAGTTTTCAAAAATAATGTATAACACCGCAACGGTCCCCATGGTAACGGTAAGTTACTTATTTTTGTAGAAATTTGGGTTCCGCAAGTTGTTTTAATCTTTCTAGTGTATCATATAACAAATAAGTACAGATATAAAGGGAACAATTGGTCATCGGAGTGTTCAGCACTTTCCCAGATAGGTGACCATTCAACTACCGAACTTAATTAACAGTTTGCATTCATAAATACATAAGACATCTAACACTTTGGAAACAGACGCTGAACCAAGAAACAATTTCTCATCAGGAAAACATGTCCGTGAAATGTATACCCCCTTAAGGATGTTCGCTGCTAACATTTGACATTTCAAATCAAATCAAATCAAATCAAATTTATTAAATCCCAGACTGTACAATACAAGTAACATGGGAAAACAATAACATGCAAATACAACGATACATGGCATATTCAAGGAGGTCCACCTGCCTTACTTACTTACAACTCTTATCACAACAAACCTTGTAGGTGTGGGTCAGGGCTAAATCGAAACGGCCTTGCTAGGTCTGTCCTCAAACGCAAGACCCTTTCGATAGAGCACTGACCTCGAGATTTGAATTATTTTAGAACATCTTGACATTCTAAATTAGAATACAATCCAGATTATCATCTCAATTATAGAAGATTGGTGTTAACAGGTTGACAAATAACTAAGATTGGTGTTAACAGGTTGACAAATAACTAAAGTCCAATTCGCATGCGCAAAAAATACACGCGTGTAAATATACTCCGGTGTGTATTTATACTCTGGTGTGCAAATCAACCTGAGAGTAAATTTAAATTGCGTTCGCATGGGTTTTATCGCCAGGAGTATTTTTGTAGGTAAATTTATCATTTCTGGATTAAAACCTGTTCATTTAAGTTTTCTGTATTTGCAAAACAAGAAGAGGCTGCTTCAAGGTGTTCATGTAGACTTTAGCAGCAGAGGGGAATCATGTAATGGTCAGGCATAACCTAAGCGGTTATACAGTTCCTTTTTTTCATCCTTTCACAAGGAATTACTGTTAAAATGCCCCAAGAATCCTAACCAAGAATGATGAAGAAATAGTGTGGCTGTTTGCACTCCATATGATCTAAAATGTTATGAATGGCAATAAACTCTTATTTAGCAACAATGTCCACAGTTTCAGCAACTGTCATATAATCAGTTAGGAACAAAAAATGTGAAAATTCGTTATCTAAAAGCAGAATATTGACTTGAAATAAAAATACTCATGGGTAAATTTTACTTTGCGTTCTCATGGGACAGAATAGTAAATTTACACGTGTGTATTTGTAAAAATAAAATTTGCATCTGGTCAGACCCAGGAGTAAATTTACCCATATGTAAATATACTCCGGTGTGTATTTGCGTTCGCATGCGCCATTTACTTACCCCGAGTAAAATTTGCACACCGGAGTATATTTACACGTGTGTATTTTTGGCGCATGCGAATTGGACTTAAGATTGGTGTTGACAGGTTGACAAATAACTATCGTATTTTATCAGATTTGATAATACCATGGGTGGTATGAATGAATAGTCAGGCAGTTCATTCATATGGTAATGTGTGGAAATAAACTTTTGCTCATTTATTTCTGACCAAAACATATCTAAAATAGGCCCTGATACTATTTAGAGGCACACTTTTGACAATTAGATCAGTTTGTGATAAGTTGCCACTGTACTATCCTGGTTTGCAGTTGGACCAATGGAATAAACCTGTAGCCTGGATTTTCTCATGCTACGATTTTATTTTATTGAATGGCCTCGTGTCATCGTCTAGACTGCAAAAAATCATGAAATGCACGTGATTAAAATATATGTATATGTGTCAGTGGGAACGTCTTGCACATGGATTATGTTACTACATGCAAGTTCGTTTCTTGTAAACTGATTCGAACGGATAATCTGTGTACGGGTAAGTAGAGAGTTTATCTTCCTGATAAGTTTTAATTTATTTATTTGTTTATTTATTTATCTATTTATTTGCAGTCTAGGTGAAGATTGAGGTAAATTGTGTGATCGTGCATGGGCTAGATGTTTAATAGCCATAAGAGCGAGCAGAAGCTGATCTTTCACATAGTTTGTCATTGTATTGGGTTTTAACGTCCCAGTCAACAATTTCACATTGTGTAAATGCGTCTTTATGTAGGTTATATATAGTCGGCAGTTGCCGTTAAATGCCTGTAAGTAAAGTAGTTTGAATGAAATTTAAAACTTCGAAGAGTGGGGTTCAATCCACGAGGTATCCTCGTCTTATTACTTAAAAAGACGCAGGTTTCGTGGGAACTGAGTTTTACACACTGTGAAATACCCATGCATCCCTGGACCCTGTCTTATCGAAAACCGAAATATAAGAGAGAGCCAGGGCATCATTGTATAAAGCGTACAGTCACACAAAAATATACTATATACAAATGTACAATGGGGAAAACGCTAACACATATACAAATTAATTATGAACTTATAATACAAAACAAGTATAACAATCAGTCGGGTTTCGAGCTATTGGGTCTGTGTTTTGCACCTTCGAGTTGATTCCTCCGCCCCACCGTGATCACGCAAGGTGGAAAGTGAAGGGAACAACTCTCTGATGCAAGCCACTACACCGAACGCTCGATCTTCGACCGCCGCAGTCTCTATTTTAGTATCTAACATTTTTTAAGATTTTGTTTACGAAAATTGCTAGTTTCTTTAGTAATATTGGGTCTGTCATATTCAAAAGTTCGTTATATTTAATAACGTTTGGTCTTCTGTAATAATATTGTTTTATAAGAGATTTTCTGTCGTCAGTGAATAAATCGCATTTTAATAAATAATGAAATTCATCTCCAACTTCGTTACAATGTTTACATTTTCTTTCTGCAAATGATTTTCTTGCCCATTGGTCTACTTCTACGGGTAACCTATGGTTCCGCGTTCTAAATGCTAATAATTTCAGTGATAACCTTTCTGGGAGTATAGTCAAGTACTTGCTATATGCAAAATGTGTTTTTATCAATCGATAATTCGCATCGCCATCTGTCGTCTCATCAAGTATTTTAGCCATCCATTCCTGTATATATCGGTCTTGAAGTTTACGCTTTAATGCTGCCGTTAGCCATCTTGCATTATTTACTATTTGGTTATGCCATATCCACGAGAAACCTAAATTGCATAATAAATCCTTAATATTTTTTAACCATTGTGATTTTAATTTATTCTTTTGTTGCATATTGTATATAATAGAGTAGAGGTATGTAGATAGTTTTTGTGTTCCTAATGTATCGTTACTACTGTTTTCTATTAATTTTATCCAATAAGTGAGTGCTCTATGTCTAATGTCTATCGTAATAGGAAAAATGTCAAGTTCGCCATATATCATGAGAGATGGGGTTGATTTCTTTAACCTTAAAATATATTTTAGAAATTTCAGATGTACCCTTTCGATTATACCGCAGTTACCAAACCCCCATACTTCAGCCCCATATAATAATATTGGTTTAATAGTTTTGTCGAAAAGGTCAAGTTGCATATCAAGTGGTAAACTGAGATGTCTAATTTTTCTCAGAAGTGCAAAAAGTGCTTTATTCGCTTGTTCTGCAATATGTGCTTTCGCTCTAGTGAACCCACCCCCTCTTGTGAAGATTATACCCAAGTATTTGTATTCATCTTTAACTTCAATATTCATGCCGTTTAAAGTGAATTTATATTCCTGTTGTTGCCCGCTAGAGAAAACCACTACATTGGTTTTATCTACGTTAACTGTTAATTTCCATGTCATGCAATAGGAATGACATACGTCGGGAGCATGCTGCATCTCTGATTCCAGTTCACTGAATAATACTGTATCATCTGTATACAATAATATCATGGTTTTCAAATAGATGTATATTTCCTGACTATTACGGAACTTCCGGTTTTTCTTTTGTTGAATATCTCGTAAACGGATGCAGATATTTTCCTTATATTTTATATTTGGATACATATTGATGATATGCATTGAATGAGCCATGAAAATTGTCAATCTAAGAAACTTCATTTTTTCATCCCATTTTCTGCAACTTTTCAGAAAATTTTAGTTGTCAGTAAAATTTAGGAGGTAGGGTAGATTAAACTTGAATATTACACATCTTAAAATTAATTGCACTAGTTCGATGTTTATTTTAGCAGCAGTATATGTGTACATGGTCTTCTAAGTCAATCTTTGTGTCTTTAGTGTGCTGGTTTTAAAATTTTAGGTGGTTTTATGGAATGGGCTTTTAGAAACAAAACAGCCGAAGAAAGGCTGAAAATGGCGATTTTCAAGTTCAAATGTTGGTTCTCTCTTATATGCTCACTACCCTATATATTTCTTTCTTTTATTCGAACAATATTACCAAGTTCTATGTTGTGTCAAAATAAAAGAAAAAGTTTGAATCAACAAATATGAATTTGGCACATTTCAAAATATTGATTTTTTCCAACTTTTCAAGTATGGGGGTAGGGTTGAAAAAGGAATCGTAAAATGTTTTCATCCACTCCAAGTTGCAAATTTTTCTATGCTTTTGGTCCAAAATAGTCTGCGTTACGTAAATATTGTGACTTTTGAAAGCATTCTAGGTGTATGTTTGTTCAAGACAGGTATATTTCAAAGAATTAAAAATTAAATTGATTTTACCAAATTTAAAACATGTCGCTCAGAGGTCTCATTCAGAGGCCTGTAGCTTGAAAAAATGCACACTACCCTATATTTATTTTGTTTTCAAATGTCTTGTGTTGTATTTTGGAATCAAAAAAGAGTGGTTAGAAAAAAAGTTTGAATACTCTTTCATTGGCAGCGAACATCCTTAAACCCCACTTTTATATAGCAAAAATGGGGTTTTCAGGGGTATACATGTTTTTCTTTTTTTGCTCCAAAGCATAGATTGTTGATACACGTTAGAACCGCCTCGCCGAGGCGGTTCTAACGTGTATCCACAATCTATATTTTGAGGAAAATTATTAAAAAACATCAAAATTTTTCCAATAAAATTTTGTACATTATATTGTATCCGAAATGTTTCCAGGTATGTGCGCCTGGATGGAAGAACACGTACAACGAGTTCTCTGGAACATATCAGAAATATATGATCGGGGTTTGCTTGAAACTACGCGAGGATCTACAGTACATGGATTGTCAGTTTGAGAATTCAAAAGAGTAAGACTCAAAGTTTGATAGGGATCAAAATGTTAAGCTTGTTCACATGGCTTACCGGTATTTTGATAAAAGTTTTGATCCTCTCAAACTTTGAGTATTGTGTGTATACTAAAATCATAGCGAGCAAATAATAAAACATATGTACACATGTACATTGTAACTTTATAAGTCTTAAAAATCCCAATATTTGGTTGAACAGAAGTTATCATCGCCCACTGTAGGGGGCATGTCTTAGTGTGGAAGCTTCAACAATGTTGTTGTCTTAATCTTTTGAAATGAAAAGCATCATTTTAATATAGGAAAAGATATCGTACTGGTTTAATCCAATAGTGATGGTACATATTTTACCTTTTTGTCAAAACGAACAATGTTGGTATCCATATTATTAACAAGCAATTTCAACCTGCATCTATTGAAAATTTTTAAATTATACCTTATTAAGGTACTGTTGGCCGTTTTGGCCCCAAGGAACAACTGCCTTTGCCGATGGGAGACCAGTTTATTCATATGCCCAGTCCGGCTTTGCAGCTGATTTTTCTAAGGTGAGAAAGTATTGACATTGACGTTTTCAAATTTTAGTGACAGAAACCTTTGAAAAAAAAACAACAACAACAAAACGTAAATTTAATTCATGTTTATTTTATTTATATCAGGCTGAAGTCAGTGCCATACATCATGTATTATTTTAAGTGATTTAATTTTATCATTTTACTTTAAATGTGCATAATGCTTGCTTTTGATTATCTTTTCACCGTACCATATGAAGTTTGATTGACCAAGAATGGCTAATAAATTATCATAAATATTCATATATTTCTGGCACCCCAGAATCGGTTTGTTACTGAAGAAGTTCACGTCTGACTATAATCCTTTTTAATTCTACCGACGTATGAAAAAAGGTACAAGTAGGCAATGGTCAGAAAATGGCGCAAACAGAAAGAAATTCCCCATCCATAGACCGAGGGGTGGGAAAAATCCAAAATGACACTTAGGTACGTATACCAAGAAAACATATCGCAAGCCGAGTGAGTAGCTACATGTACATGTATTCCCCAATAGGCGACCACTCAGTTACCCGAACTGAACTAAAAATATGATTACGGATATACATAAGGCTCAAACAGCACAAAAATTCGACTCCAAAACACAAAACAAGAAGTATCGCCTTTGAACGATCAGTAATATAAAATTACTGAGAGCGGGTGGGGGGACGGCTTAAACCGGTTTTACAGGCGCCTAACCTCACCCTCGCCTTCTGCAATGGTTCACAACATTTAGTTAGTATATTCAGTATTTAAATCTACATGTATAATTGCCATTTTTATATTTTCTATTTTTTTTTTTTTTTTTCAAAAATCTGATTCCAGGATGGCAAAGAGGAGATAATCGCTGCCCCTGGAGTAGAGGACTGGAGAGGTTTGACTTTCATCATCTTAATTTGATTTCCAGATATGGTTAGATTGCCGAGGAATTACAAAACAATGCGCGTATTTTATCATGTTTGCCGAGATCATGCATGGATATATACTTAGCAAAAAAGTTTTGGACTGGTCCAGCCAATATTTTAACTGATGTTGGGTTATTTGGCTTTGAAACACAAATCATTTAACAACCCAAGTTTCTGCATTTAATTCCTGACGTGTGCTTTGTGTGATCAGTGAAGGGTGTTTAAAACTTTTCATTCTTGTTGGAATAAAATCGTGGGGAAATCTTACTTTTTTGTCACTTATACTTTTGTAATTGCATTATCAAAGTCATTAACATGTGTATATGTGTCGTTTGATTATATTTAATTTTTCGACAAAAATTGAGCTATGCTGTATTTTAGGCGGCTTCAAGTCCCATCAAGGAGCCTATGAAATGGTTGTCGAAAGATCGGACCATCCTACGACTCAGTTTTACGGTAGGTTTATTGTGTTTAAACTTGACATTACAAAAACTTGCACATGCAATATACTCTTGAGTTTGTTTGTGTTTTTTTTTTTTCAACTGTAAAACATGAAAGTTTCAATAGAAAAGTTTTCATATTTTTTTATAATTTTGCTCAAAAGGTACAAGTAGGCAAAGGTCAGGAAAAGGCGCAATCAGAAAAAGATTCCCACTCCAAAAACCGAGATGGGAAAAAACCAAACTAACAACCAAGTACTTATACCATGAAAACATATCGTAAGCCGAATTGGCAGCTGTTTTCACAATAGGTGGCCACTCAGTTACAGGTATTGATTGTAACGAGAGCCGACAATGTATGTTTTAGAGCAAACTTAAGACAATAGGTATAGACACATACAGTGTTATTGTTATAGTGTGACGTGGCTCATATTTCAAATACTTTAAATCTTTTCTCTTTGACGTCACTGTATTTGGTATGTATATTGAACGTCCCATATGCTGTCTGCGTACAGCCTGGGACTGTTTCTTTACATTTATTTCAATAAAGTGTTGTTCTGTTCTGTTCTGTTCTGTTTACATTATTTGACCTTGACCTCGATGACGTAGTGCGCGTTGCATTGTGGTTGAAACTTTCACTTCCGGGTGGCAAAACCATTTCCGGTTCAATGTTGTTTACATACATTAGTTAGAATCTCGGATCCAAAACGTGAAATGTGTGGTGCAATTTCAATAATTGAACGATGATGACCTCAAAATACAAAATTACTAATAATATTTGGCATTTGAATTCATTGATTTGTTTGCTCTTTTATAAATAATTTCATTTTTCACACCTTCTTGAGCGTCTCAAGTATCCTAAATGATGTTTGAACCGCGCGAACAAAAATACGAATTAGGCCTACTTAGATATTCTTTATAATTAATTAACAATTTGCGCAAACCCCGCGAGATCAGACTAAAAAATCATTCATAATAAAAAAATAAATAAAAAAAGGTAATAAACAATTAAATAAATAAATAGTTCTTGGTCCTTTTTTCCAACTTTATTTGTACCGAAACTAGAAATAAAAGTGCATTCATCTTAGCGCGTTTTATGAATGAAAGTTTCTTCTTCTTTCTTCCATCTTTTACATTTTAATTCTTAAGAACATGAACTCTTGCTCACATTATATTTAAATAATCCCAATGAAATATAACTTGGTCCACATGACAAACTATACAAAGTTTATACGATGATAATCAATTTGCCGGAAAGAAGGGCGGTTTCAGCTATTGAAGTCAGTTTTATGACACACTAACTCAAATTACGATGCCCATAATCATAATCGGCTTCTTTAATTATTATATATGACACCTTTTTCAAAGAAACGACACATTCTTGGGGTACAATATGAATGATAAGGGATTAATGAACTTGAAGTCCCCCGGGGCAGCCGGCTTGTGTGTTGACATAGCTGATAATTATGATTCCAGTGTCATAAATAAAAATGGATACACAACACATAAAGTAATTTTAAATTGTGAATAAATTAGATTTATTTCACGGAATGAAAATAATGTTTTTTTTTTTTTTTTTTTTGTTTTTTTTTCACCGCATGCTAAACAAATTTAAAGCATGTGCTCTTCAGAGAGAGAGAGAGAGAGAGAGAGAGAGAGAGAGAGAGAGAGACCAAATGACGCCTTAAAGATATTCTCGTTTCTTTTTGTAATTATTTCATAAAACTTAACAATTGATTCAAACACGGAAATTATTATTATTACCTTTTAAATGTTACACCCTATGGGCGGTGTTTGCCTTTATTACGTCAGGGTGAACATTTGTCACCAACATGACAGGCATGTGTACCAGCCGGGTTTCGAGCCCGCAACCTCTTGATTGCTAAGCGAAAACGCTGTCCATTACACCCTCGCGGCGGCAGGGAATGATTTATGCCGTGGGAATATTTCATCTTTTGACTGAGATGCAAACCTTTTAAATTCATATTTTCTAATTCTGCACGGAGAGAAACGCTAAAAATGAGAAACAAGCATCAATTAATGAACAAACATATTTGGAAATTAATTTGTTATGAATAAGTAATATTTCGACATTATTTTACTCTTTTATATATCAAAACATTACAGTTCATTACACATTCATTGGCCTGAGGTCGCTTTTTTGCCACCCGGAAGTGAGAAAAGGTCATGTGATGGTCACATGACTTACCTGTATTTTATAGACCACGTGGTTTGTGACGTATTGTTTGTACCTGTGTATAATACCCCTGTACACCCCAGTTTTAATATACAAACAAAACATTTTGTCTTTGTACTATGTAAAGTGGGGTATAAGGGGGTATACATGTACATGACAAGGACATGTTTGCATGATGACGCAATAAAGATACACTTGCGTCGACACAATTTATTTATTTATTTTTTTTTTAAACGTGATTCTGATTTCCATACACGTTACCATGCGTCTGCAAATAAACAATGATCATGTTATAATATGACAAAATAGAAATGAAAATGATAGAAAAAGATACAATAAAAAAGGAATGAAAGATGCCTCTTTTTTAACAGGTTATGCCTTGGTTAGTGGAAAATTTAAGGTGCAGAATTCGAGGAAAGAGCGTTGTAACATCTTAGCAGGAGTACCGAACTTTTACGACAAAGACAACGGCAATCTTGGGAAAGCAAGTATTTTTTCTTAATTATCAAAACTTTTAGACATATTGTATTCAAGACTTTCTTTTACGTTGTAAGATATGTTGGCTAAAATTCGAAATTGTATCATTTTAAGCAGGCCTATACAACAACAACAGCAACAGCAGCAACAACAAAAAATGAAGTACGACAAAAACAAACTACGGTGGCGCCACATCACAAACAGTAATATAACAAGATGAATAAAATTGGTCTCATGATTAACAAGTGCTAGACACATTGCCAAAATCATGTATTTTAGCTCACCTGAGCCGTTAGGCTCACAAGGTGAGCTGATAGGATGGCCATGATCCGGCGTCCGTCCGTCGTCCGTCCGTCCACAATTTCAAAGATCTTCTCCTCTGAAACCTCTTGGCCAATCAAAGCCAGATTTTATATGAAGCATCTGTAGGAAGGGGGAACCAATGCGTATATAAATAATCCAGGTCACATGATCAAGATGGCCACCACGCCCATATATGGTAAAAACCTTTAAAAATATTCTGCGCCGGAACCGGTGAACCTATTTCAACGAAACTTGGCATGAAGTATAGATGACTCAAGTACAACAATGTGTATTTAAATCATTAACCTGTCATGACCTTGACTTGTTTTACGACAAGGTCAACATAGGTCGCCAATGCATTTGAATGGGGAAAACTTTAAAAATGGCATTTAAAGTGAAAGTCTTGCAGGAAATGCGCAGTAGGACTGAATATTAATGATTCTCAAAAATACGGACCCTAGGGGTTCATCTGCCCCCACCCCGGGGCATTATACATGTATAGTACCATAATATTCAACATCATCTTTGAAACCGCGTGGCCAATCAAAGCCAAATTTTATGTAAGTATCTATAGGATGGGGGAATTAATGTATATATATAAATGATCTAGGTCAAATAACCAAGATGGCTGCCATGCCCATATATGGTAAAAACCCTTCAAAAATCTTCTCCGGAACTGGTGGATGATAATTTCAACAAAACTTGGCATGAAACATTGATGGCTAAAGTACTACAATGCATATATAAACCATGACCCTGTGATGACCTTGACCTATTTTACGGCAAGGTCAACATAGTCACCAATGCATTTGAATGGGAAACCTGTTAAAATGTCTTTTAAAGTGAAAATTTTGCAGGAATTGGGCAGTGGGACCGAACATTAATGATTCTGAAAAACAAATTGGACCCAGGAGCTTATATTCCCCCCACCCCAGGGCAATTTACATGTATATTACCATAATATTCAAACATCTCCTCTGAAACCGCTTGGCCAACCAAAGCCAAATTTTATATGAAGCATCTACAGGATGGAGAAACTAATGTGTATATAAATAATCTAGGTTACATGACCAAGATGACTGCCATGTCCATATATGGTAAAACCCTTCAAAAATCTTCTTCTCTGAAACCGATGGACTGATTTCAACGAAACGTGGCATGAAGCATTGATGGCTAAAGTACTTCCATGTATATATAAATCATGACCCTGTGATGACCTTGTCCTAGTTTATGGAAAGGTCAACATAGGTTGCCAATGCATTTGAATAGGGAAAAACTGTTAAAATGTCATTTGAAGGGAAAACCATGCAGGAAATTGGCAAATTGACAGAATATTGATTAGTCTGAAAAAAGAAAATGGCCAAAGGGCTTCATCTGACCCTGCACTCGGGTTAAATACCATGATAACATGTTTATTGGTATATGTAGCGGATCTCAGGTGAGCGTTTACAGGACCATTGGTCCTCTGGTTTACCCGTAGGTAGAGATACTTAGAAATGGAGAAAAGGTGGAGGTGGTAGTATTTGGCAAGAAAAGACAGGTAAGAATCCCAGTAATCGTAAAGGTGGAGATTGTAGCATTTGACAAAAACGTGGTACGGGTCCCAGTAATCGTAAAGGTGGAGGTTGTAGTCTTTGGCAAGAAATGACAGGTAAGGTTCCCAGTGTTGGTAAAGGTGGAGGTTGTAGCATTTGACAAAAACGTGGTACGGATCCCCGTAAAGGTTAAGGTTGTAGCATTTGGCAAGAAAAGATAGGTAAAGTATACTGAATCTAGTCCAAATGAATAACGTTTAACTGCTCTGCCAGGAAGGTCAGCGCGAAATGTTAAACTAGTCAATGGTAATTGCCAAATGCTTAATCTTATTACAAAATTTTAAGGATATCATTAAGTTTTGAAATACGTGAATAACTTATACCAAATGCATCTCTACTATAGAAACTTAGCTGTTCCTGCTATAACGGACAACACTTTTTGTCGTTTTAGTGTCACAGGGCTAAGAATCCGAATGTGGTAAAGTGTATGGAATCAAGATCAAATATAAACCTTTTAAATGTTTTGTAAGGAAGTTCCACGCGTTATGTTTTTCTGAACTGCTAAATGCTTTACTATTGCCAAAATTGGCATCATCAAGTTTAGTGAAGAGCGTCAATAACGAGTGAAACCTCACGTTCAATTTTACCGGGTTTAGTGTAAACCTATTGCATCTCTACTAACTTAGCTGCTCCTGCTATAATGGACAACACATTCAAATTGCCATTTTAGTGTCACAAGGCTGAAGACAATGGTGTCGTGTGGCAACTGACTGCTTACTATTAATCAAGAATTATATGTATATCGATATTAAATCAATTTAAGAAAGACTTCTCTGATTCGGATTTTGGAGCAATTGCCTTGTATTTTGATATTATGTCTAGTGTGTAGAAACGCGCCTAGCGGACATGACAGCCATCACTGACAGCCAAGTTGGCTCAAAATTCGGCGCTGCAGTAGCCGCCATTGACATCACGGGAGATGACTATGACGAGATATTCGTTGGAGCGCCGCTCTACTCAGACGAACAGACGGAAGAAGGCAGAGTGTTCGTCTATACAACAACTGACTACGTAAGAAAATGGCATTTTTGTCTTATAATGAAAATAAAACTGAGATCCTTTAAGAGCTGTAAACATATTAATGGGAAAGTGGGTGGGCCATTCTGCGGTTTCTCGGCTACTTAATTAAGCCTCTTCAGTGACCCTTTAATTTCGACTAAATAGAGCCAAAGAGAAAATACAATAATTTTGCAACTTTCAACAAGGTAGTCGCTACAAAGACTAGTATTATCTCAATGGGGCTAAACATATTAAACGTTGGTTAGAAAATGAGTCTAAACCGATAATACTTTTCTGATTTCTCAGAATACCTCGCTGATCTTAAAGGACCAAAATGAAAATATAATCTGTACTAAGGATGATGTACGGGGAGACATTTTAGGGTCGCCACACGGCACAACACCAGCTGCAGGAATACATGTAGCAAATAAAAATAAAACTTGAGATCCCAATCAATGATAACAAATAGTGTGACCACTTCCTACCAAGCTAAGATTCTTCAGGTAAGAACCGACTACTATTACTTACTTTTGTTGCCCGCACAGTTGCCTTGTTATCCAGCGAGTGGGTGATTTAACGTATTCTGAAAACGGTGATTTAATGCTTTTCTTAAAACCATGATTATTATAACTGATCTCTGGACTTTAGTTACCTTGTAATCGCCAGCGAGTGCGGGTGATTTAACGTATTCTGAAAACGGTGATTTAATGCTTTTATTTCTTAAAACCATGATTATTAACAACTGATCTCTGGACTTTAGTTACCTTGTAATCGCTTAAACGTTTCAAGGAGTTATGTGGCCCCGTTGGGATCCTGTCTGGTTCGGCACTGATAAAGAGTTTGAAGACATCAGCTAACTACGCTAGATTTGGAACATCCATAACATCAGCTGGAGACCTTAACAATGACGGCTACAAAGGTACATCAAAATAACAAAAATATAAAGATGTCTGTGAAATTTAATTATGAGTAATCGTAAGGGTATTTTTTGCATTTTTGCTGTAAAACATAGATTCTCCAATTTCGTTCGGTTTTGGATATATCTGACTCAGAAATTACCTCAAGCTTACTTAGTCGTCTGCATTTCGACTAGAATTCAGCTACTTTCTAGCCAAGGTTATCTTAATATAATCTGACAGCTCAGAACATTTATTTTCACAACCTCATTAAAATCGCAGAGAGTGTTTATCTACAAAATACCACTTCATACATCTGCAAGTTGAACATTCAACTGCTGGCCTCTGGTTTAATGCGAAATACAAAGAGAATACTCACGTGTAATTTTGTGATGATAAAGATTTGTTTCTCACACCGTTCATCCAGATACAACAAACGCGGAAAGGTCTTCCAAACGCGGATATAAACAACTATGTCTCGGGGAATACACAAGGTAGGAAAACATCAACATATAGCCTTTAAATTGTTCCTATATAAAATGTCTTTATGCAGAGCTGATGCGAAATGGTTTATCTTGAGAATGGTACAATACCATAACAAAAGATTTGTGTTAACTATAGATACAAGCGATTTTAATTCGTAAATCACTATTTTATCGTCTGTTTCCCGATTGTTTTGATATTTGTAGAAATGTTTTGTTTGGCTTCGTGCAAATATCTCTTCAAAACTAATTTTCGACATCTATGGAATATATTTGTACCATGCATCAAACTGGAAAAGATTTTTTGTATGCCGTAACTCTTTGTTTAAAAATCAACCTAGTTTGCTTCAAGGTGCAACTTACCACGGACGGTGATACTACACAACGCGGATGATCTACATAATTTGGGTAAAACAAACACGGAACCAAAAATCTTGTTTTAACGTACAAAACACCGTCAGAATGTTTTCTAATTAAAATGCAAAGAAGAATGCTAGATTTGTATATAAAGTAAACGTTCTATAAATGTATCATGTTGGCTTCTAAAGTCGGTTATTCACTTGATATATGATTTAATTCGGGGGTGGCATAGAATGGCAACATTTAACGTTATATATGGCTGTATATTGAAACCATTTGAACGCGAATGATACCAAACTGCGCCCATGCCCTACCCTTCGAAAGTTGTAGATATACCACGCCAGGCGACTGGAGATAATTAATACATAGGCGACTGGAGATAAAGAAATAGGACTTGAAACATCGTTTTATCTATTTTGCTTTCGAAGACATCACACAATTTTAGTCATTTTTTTCCAAGGTATCAAACTGTGTTGTAATGAGCTAATGTGCTAAAACTGCGTTCTATTTATTCAACGGACACACCGCTTTCCTAAAGAACTGGCGAGCCTGTTTGTGTTTCATTTATGACCCACCTCTAAGCCCATAAACATGTAACACTATATTATAACATATCTGCTAGCTAACAGCTTTTGTATGCGTATCAAAGAAACGATATACACTTAGGGGCACTTCTAACGCATCACTTACATTTTTGGACATAACTCAAAAATCGTTTAACTGATCTTCATGAAATTTTCAAGACATTAAGTTCATCTATTTTCGTTTACTATCTATAATTTTCACAAAAATCGGTGGTCTGTAATGCAATAAATTGGATGTTTATATAATATGACTGAAAAACAAAAAGTCACAAAATTCCGGTTGAACTGATAACTAAATGCAAGTAATTCGGATATCACTGCAGTGAAGTGTATCATAGTCAGTTTATATCCCGTGTGTCCCGAATGGAACTGGACGACACAGGGACACCTCCTCCTCATGGACAAAACATATTTATCAATTTCATACTAAACCCCTGTGGGATGTTTCTCCACTCCTCCACAAGGATCTACTTCAGTTACTGCGAATTTCTTGATACAACACGGTGTTTCCACATACGCCTGTTTTTAAACGCATCCCAGAGATGACCAATAACGCTAAATTTCTTGGAATAAGCATGTCATATTTGTTTTTATTGCTTGGAAACTTATTTTCAAGCTAGTGGTGTTGGGGATATGGGATATGGGATATGAGCTGCATATGATACTTTTCTGAGACGCCGCTGTGATACTATTAAATTCTTCAATGGAGTGGCTTTTTGCAACTTTTCATTTTTGAGTCTTGTTAGATAAACTAAATATTTTATAAGTTGTGGACAATCAATTTCAATGAAAAATACAGACAACACGCAAGCATAATTGATTTATATTTGCGGAAAATTTAAATAAATTTGGTGGTTCAATTTTTAGATATGATGGAAAATGTAAGTGTTGCGTTAGAAGTGCCCCTAAGTGTATACACCTGTAAAGCTATTTGTTTGCTTGCTTATGTTTTGAATAGAAGTCCTGGTTAATTATTCTACATCCGTGCTAGGAAGGAGCCGCCGCTTCCTGGGTACTAACCAGTTCTAATGGCAGGAATTAAAATGTCTTGCTCAGACAAAAACCTGGGGCCAACCTGGTTCGCCCCCTCCAAGTCCGCCCCTCCCGACCTCTCGCCGGACTAGGAGTCAAACTATGCCACGCTGTTCCACTAATACATGTAATTAACATACACTGCTGTAAGTTTTTAGTTCTTTCATTACTTACACGATCAACAACTAAGGTCATACAGAGATGGCCGGTCGTTATTTACACATCAAAGCCTTCCAGAGGCATGGTAACTAGTTCTTTCTGCACATTTAATCACCACTTATATTGCTCTTCTTGAATATACGTATTAAATCTTTGTCCGTTTGTATTCATAATGTATTTTGCACGTTGTCGTAGAGGTCCATTCATAAAGAACTGAGAGAGAGACAATCATAATAAATATATTCTTGGCCATATTTTCATGAAAGAAATGCATCCATACACACGTATATTTTACATGTAATAATCTAAAGACATGCGTAATAGAGTTGGTGTTTCAATATGAAAGGCAAAAGCCTTTGGAACTCTGACCATATCTGACAATATGAGACTGGCTGAAGCTATATATAATTAAGGCTTTTAATTGTCGAATTTAATGAACGAAAACAAAGGCACGGACAGCTTCTTTGTTAACATACAGCTGTATGTGCCTATAGTTTTGCAGAACATGTAAACATGGTTTCCTGATGCCGTGGCAAAAGTGTAGTAAAAGTGCTCATCCACGTTCCTTGTAGTTTTATCGCGCAATATTAAGCCATAATTGGTCTTAAACCAACCATCTTTAGACACTTAATGATACAAAATTGGCATTAACAATGACTGCAGCCAGTTTTGTTTAAAATAAGACCAGAATTTGTTTTTTTCACCCAATGGTCCGAGTTTGTTTCACCTGCTTGAGAATTTGAACCGTGGTAAGTTGCACCATATTTTATGAGAGTACCCAATTTCAAATAGTTCTTATTCTCTTTCTATAATTTTGCATGTATTCTTGTAAAGGCAACACTTAAAGCGATCCCCGCTCTTCCGAAAAATATCACTTTAACCATATTATAATGCTTTGATAATGATTTACAGACGTTCTAACCAAGAATTTTCTTTTTTCGTGCATCCAAGTCAGATTCAGAAGCCCATAGTTTTCCAACTAATGGAATTTATAAGATAGGATTTTGGGTAAACATTTGCAAAGCTATGTCCTTTTTCACTGTATGTCACACAAAAATCAGCTCAGCCTCTATTCGTGACAATTAAAGATAATAAATACTCACCCTTTTTTCGGCAGTATTGTTTATATCCGCGTTTGGAAGACCTTTTCACGTTTGTTGTATCTGGATGAACGGTGTGTTTCTTTTGTTTTCATTTCTATGAACCAAAATAAGCTACTGCATGATATTCATTTACATCCTGTCATCAAAGCAATTCTACTGATTATGTTACTGGAAATATTTATATAGAACTGACAAATATTTTCAATTATACAAACATAAAATTATTACTTAGTTTTCGTCTGCTTTTTTATTTGAATTGTGGGAAAGCTGTGTTTTGAGAAAACATTATACGGGGTTTCAATAACCTGGATAGGTCATCATGCTGTGCAAAATTACATAATGAGGAAACATACTGTAGTGTTCTTCTTTGTTTTCTTCTGAAGAAGAAGAACAAAAAGAAGAAAAAATTATCATTTAGGACAGGCCTGTTCAGCTCAAACTTCCTACACATATTTATTGTTTGTAATAGCGTGGCTGGCACTAAGACCTCTCTCTGAGGCAGATTACCAGTTCTAAGTACACATACATATATTTTTACAATTAACTGCAACTGTTTTTCTTTATCAGTATTTATAAACTAAAGAATGGTCTTAGACAATCAAAAGAAATATGCTAGATATGCTGATCGATTTGACGAGGCCTTGCTACCAACTGAACTGCTTTGCCACGGATGAACATATAAATTTTGGCCAAAATTTTCAAATTTTATAGCATCTGAATTAAAGTTAAATATATATGGCTGGTATTGTTCCTTTTATTTTATTTACTGTTACATACCCCATTGTAAATGCCTGCAGTTTCATTTGAGAGGTGAAAATATAGATGTGTTGTGAGAAAACATCCAGTGAGGTTATGTGATCAAACTGCGCAAAATACATAATGAGATAACATTAGCAAGATGTGTGGGTGCTTAAATCATTCTCTCTCTCTCTCTCTCTCTCTCTCTCTCTCTCTCTCTCTAAGAAGCAATTTGTTCCTCAATGATGCAGATTACCAGTGCTTTGTGCATATTGTTTCACAATCAACTGACAACTGTTCTTCTCTTCTTTAATCAGCATAAACTGAAGAATGGTCATAGGCAAATCTTCATGAAAGGAATATGCATGATGAACTAATTGAATAAAAATAATAATAATAATAATAATAATAATAATAATAATAATAACCACCGGTTGTCAATAGTCACTCTTTAATCATCATCATCATCATCATCATCATCATCATCATCATCATCATCATCAATAATACATGATCATCATCATCATCATCATCATCATCATCATCATCATATGGGCAACACACACATCATCATCATCATCATCATCATCATCATCATCAATGATAATAAATTATAATAATCAGATGGGCAACACAAACAGCAACCATGATCCTGAACTAGCCAATTAAAATAAAAATGATTAAAATCATTTTATACTATCTATCCTCCTATGCTTCAGGCACTGTTCAAAAATTGTCCAGGCAAAATGTTTGCAAGCATGTATTATCAGCTGTGGGGGAGTCTGGTAAAAATTGTTGGATTTGTGTTACAGTTTGTTGTTTTAACCATTAGAAGCTGTCAAATAAATCACCAGTATCAGAGAGATGTACTGTTAGCAGATTTTGGAAAATTTGGAAAAAGTTGGCGTTATGCAGACAACTATACTCGCGGCAATAACATTTGACAATCCGATTTCTCAAATGTCATACTCAAACTACAGGTAAGCATATTCTTACTAATTCAAAAATTTCAAGCTTATGTTTACTGTGGCTGTACAGTCTGATTTGTGTTTGTACAGCCTGGTTTGTGTCGGACCTGATCGGAAGCGCAGATTGTTGGTTTTCTCATGCACATTTGTATTTTGTAGACGTTGCCATTGGTGCACCATATGAGGACGGTGGGAGAGGAGCAATCTACATATACCAGGGCATCGGGCGTTGTGGCGACTGCTTGATGGAAAACAAATACTCGCAGAGAATCCTTGGTATGAAAACAGTGTGAACAGAATTAAGTAAATTAAAACTGAGATCCTTAATTATGAGCAGTGAACACATTAATGAGAAAGGGGATGGGCCATACCGCGGTTTCGACCATTGAAGTCTCGTCAGTGACCCTTTAGATTTGGCAACATGGAGCCAAAGAGAATTACTGAAATTTTGCAACTTTCAACAGGGTGGTCGATACAAAAAAAAAAGTATTATCTTTATGGGGCCAAATATATTAAACATTGGTTAGAAAATGAATCTTAACCAATAATAAATTTCTGCGTTCTCAGAATATCCTCGTTGATCTCAAAGGACCAAAACAACTATTTCTAAATGGGATACATTTCTGGTTTAGCTAGTAAATAGTAACACGATGCTTAAACAAAATCTTACATGAGCCCCGTTTACATCGCTTCAGACTGTATCCGATTGACAAAACAAACTGCAAATGAATAGTGAATATAAAATTTTCCTTCTCTTTCACTGGAAGATGCCAAAAATACTTTTGTCTTCTTGAATAGGAAGAGTGCTGGACAGAAATCTCCGTGCTTTCGGCTGGAGCATGTATGGAGAGGATGACATAGACCACAATGGATACCCAGGTAAATAAAGAGCCTCGACTCGAGAAAACCGGTCTTCGGGATATTCGACCAGATCTGACATAAAACGGTCTATGCAGTGACAGACGAAGGCTAGAAGGTTGAAATTTCGATTTACAAAGGCCCTGATCAGCTATGCTGTTACTAACTGCAGATCTACAAGTCGTCCGCCGCCTCGGAGTCGTAGAGTTCACGACCGACAAAATAAATGAAGTGAACGGAACGAAAGCCCGATTGTCGGACTATGCTGTTACTGATCAGCTGTGCAGTAAATCCAGATCTGTCACGTTTCTTTATTTCCATGTCATTAGCGCAGACTTGATTTTTTATTCATCGAGATGATGGTAATTCTGGGGTCAAACGCGGGTTAGCAAATATGCAAACGTAACTTACGTTTGTATATATATTTATCTACTTTTCAGTACGTGTAACTAAAATATGTTTAAAATAACACACGGCCATTGTTAAAATTGCAATAACCAATTTCAATCTAGACGAAATAATTGTGTGCTCAATTAGCTTGTTTTAAACTTCATTTTCGAAGTCTCTTCTAAATTTTCCGCCCAGAAATGAGCCTCCTCAAGAGAAAACCAACAATCTGCATATGCGAAAACAAAGACGCAGATCAGCTTCGCGGTAACCGCGAAGCTGATCAGCGCCTTTGCTACACGGATAGTACACTTCCTCTTGTTCTTAAATCCGAAAAGACTAGGGCATTTAACGCCTGATTTTGGCCTCAGATTTCGCTAAAAAATTAATTTTGGAATTTAGGTGAGAAATCTATTCCTTGAAACAGTCATATATCTCCTCTATTAAAAACAAGAACAAGTACTTTGACATTTATTCTACAAGCGTTGCCCAGAAGAACCATAGATGGAGCACATTTTGCACTTTTTGGTCTATTTGTACCCATTTCTGAACACATTTTTTAATTTTTAAGTGCCAGCCCACACGACGAACAAAATGATACTTAGCATACAATATCTCTGGATGATACTTCATAATTATTTCATAATAAGTAATTGTTCGTCGCGTGGGCCGGTAGTTGAAAACTATGTTGAAATGTGGAAAATATACCCAAAATTGCAAAAAGTGGTATTTCCATGCTTTTCGGAGCGTTGTCATGGCAACATGTGTAATTTGAATGTGATGGTTGTGCTAGAATTTATAAGCAGGGACCTATACCTTCTATTTGTAATACTTCCCTCCTCAAAATTCCAAAATTCAATTTTTTACCAACACATGAGGCCGAAATCAGGCCTTAAATTCCCTAGGCCTTTCAAGCTTCTAGCCTGCTTCTGTGATTGTAAAGCCTTTATAAGCAGGGACCTATACCTTCTATTTGTAATACTTCCCTCCTCAAAATTCCAAAATTCAATTTTTTACCAACACATGAGGCCGAAATCAGGCCTTAAATTCCCTAGGCCTTTCAAGCTTCTAGCCTGCTTCTGTGATTGTAAAGCCTGATTTGTGTCAGACCTGTTCGGAAACCACATTGTTGGTTTTCCCACGAGGCGGCTCAAATATTTTAAGATTACCATGTCTCCATTCTGAAAAAAGACACAATAATTACGAAACACGCCCATGTAATACACAGTATCCATGTTATACACAGTATCCATGTAATACACAGTATCCATGTAATACACAGTATCCATGTAATACACAGTATCCATGTAATACACAGTATTTTCTCAGCTTTGTAAGACGATACTATATCATGGAAACTTTTTATATTTTAGCGTGGCGGTTCTAACGAGTACCAACAATCTACACGCATGTTTAGGATCAAAATAAAAAAATGTATACCCCTGTAAACACCAGTTTCACAATATGAAAGTGGTAGGTTATAGAGGATTAAAGGAGTATTTATTGCATGGACATGTTTTCCTGAAGCAACATCTATTACATGTATTTATATGAAAATGCTTAAACACTATCATTCTTAGATTTAGCTGTCGGTGCTTATGCATCGAATCAAGCTGTGGTTCTACGAACACGCCCAATAGCCTCAGTTGAGGTGAAAATGGAAATTTATCCAAACCCTATCCCATTGAATGGCTCTTCGCTAGCTTGCTCTAGGGATAAGATAAGACTGTGTGTTGAGGTGAAGATATGGTTCACAGTGATTGGAAAAGGACTTGGGCAAAATCTCAGTAAGTAGGACTTGTACTTCATTATGAATGCTCGCCCATGCAATACACAGATTTTTTCAGCTGTAAAATTGAAGAAAACAATCACTGGAAAATGATATTTTTGAAATTTTCGCTCAAAACATTGATTGTGGATACACGTTAGAACCGCCTCGGATAGGCGGTTCCAATGAGTACACAAATCTATGTTTTGGATTAAAAATAATAAAAAATGAGCCTGTGCATGAGAAAAACAACAATTTGCATAGGCGAAAACAAAGCCGCAGATCAGCTTCGCGGTAACCGCGAAGCTGATCAGCGCCTTTGTTTTCGCTTCACGGATAGTACAATCCCTCTTCTACTTAAATACAAAATTTCCAGCCTCTAAACATCTTCTGTGATTGTACAGCCTGGTTTGTGTCAGACCTGGTCGGAACCCCAAATTGTTGGTTTTCTCACGCACAGGCTCAAATTGGTTTACACCTGTACACCCCAGTTTTACTTAATGATGGCAGAGTGAATGTGGGTTTAAGCGCTCTTACTATATATTTGTGCAACAATTGTAACACCCTTGTGATTTAAGCAGCTTCCTCAGACCATGGATCTATAATGACATTGCTACATCTGCTTATAGCTCCATGCTCAGTAACAGCCTGGAAACAAAACTAAACTTCGCCAATTTACCGTCATTTTGGCTATTTGCAGCTTTGCAGGTAGATCTGAATGCGGACACCGTTTACAGCGAGAAAGAGGGTGGTAATCGGTTGGAGTTCCGACGCAATGGTGGCAGTCAGCTTCGAGATCGTTTCACCGCTGTCGGTCGGACACGTGAGCGGTATGAAAAAGAAGTGGCTTATATTCTGGATGTCAAGGTTAGTTTCAGGGCTCAAAGCGAAAACAAAACCAGATGTAGGTCAGTGGTGGCCTGTTGTGTTGCCTAAGAATATATATTTTCAATGGAGCACTTAAAAACTTATGCATTTGGACTTTAAATTATCACAAAATTGCTTTTTAGTTTTCTTCCTCCCGCTTGGACAATCAAAGCAAAATTTTATATGAAGCATCTATAGGAAGATGGAGACAATATGTATACAGATTGTCCGAAAAACTTAGCCGCTACAATATATATTTACTATTTTTATCATTTTTACAGATAACACTATCAAACTTAGCAGGGGCGCCTAATATCTGAAATGACCACCATTATTGTAAATTACGAAAATTTTATATGGAATATTTTATTTTATGGTCGTTCATACCCCCCCCCCACCCCCCACACACACATTTTAGAATAAAATTTCCATTATTCACCACATTTCGTAAATTTTTAACAAACCCTTTTGTTTTCCTGAAAATTTTCGTTACTTCCTTTCTTAATAACCTTTTTAAGAGAGAATTAATGCTTGAGAATGCTTGGATATTGCATTTGGTTCCTGCTTTCCATTTCCAAGAATTCAAGTTGCAGCAGATAAAAGGAAGCACCACCTTGGAAAATGGATGTCAGATTAAGAATCAATTATAACAGCACTATAACTATGTAAAATTTCTTGCTTATGTCTATTTTATTTAAAACGTTATGCAGCATCATACAAATAATTACTGCTGTTTTTATAACGAAATCTTGCCCATGCAATAAACAGTGATTTTTAGCAGTAAAATTGAAAATGTTGGAAAAAGTGTTGATTCTTTTATATTTTTGCTTAAAGAATAGATCGTGGGTACACGTTAGTACCCATGCAGTTCTAACGAGTACACACAATTTATGTTTTCTATCAAAAATAAGAAAAATAACTATACCCCCTGTTCACCCCAGTTTTATTTTATAAACGTTGGGTATTCATTACACGGATATGTTTTCCTGATGTAGAATCGCAGTAACGCAGTGGAACCAAAGGATATTTGGACAGTTGTGAGAACGGAGGGGGTGTTTCAGCTGGTGAATTCATCTGGCTCTGATTTTACTGTTCTGGACCCAGTTCTAGAGCAGGGACAGGATAACCGGTTTCAATCGGATGTAAGTTAAATACATGCTTCTTACCAGACACCGAGGTTATACATAGTCATATCAGAGACACGCCCATGCGATATTCAGAGAATTTCAAATGGAGGCAGATTTGCTGCAAAGATTATCTGGGGCCATAAAACTAAAAAGCAGTAGTACCACAAGCATTGTCCCTTGGATGCCACTTTATTACCCCATACAGAGATGAGATAACCACCTTAATAATAATTGAGCCGCATCGTGAGAAAACAGGATTTTTGCCTATGCGAAAACAAAGGCGCAGATCAGCTTCGCGGTAACCGCGAAGCTGATCAGCGCCTTTGTTTTCGCTACACGGATAGTACATTCCCTCTTCTTCTTATATCCGAAATTTCAAGCTTCTAGCCTGCTCCTGTGACTGTACAGGTCGGTTTGTGTCAGACCTGGTCGGAAACCCCGAAGACCGGTTTTCTCACGTCGCGGCTCTTATTATGGCAGTCCTTTGAGCTCTGTATCATTGCACCAGCAAGTCATAACCCCAATAAACAATGGTTCTACTTTCCTTCTGCAGAAGCATATTTGACGAATGGACTCTCCCATCGTTATCATTTAGGTGAGTCCACTTTCGTTTTTAGGGGTGTTGGGAGTGATTTTTTTTTTTTTTTTCATTTTTCGATGAAATTTGTCTGTGCAAACAGAAAAGCCTCAGCTGCGGCGCCACATCTGGGGCTATTCTGTTTTCCTATGTCCCATAAAAGGGACGCCAGGCTTATGAGTTAAACCTCGTACGTATTATTTGCCTTAGAAGGGGTTATCCTATACCCCTTTCAGGATCTAACCACTGTATTTCAGGTTGCTTTTGAAATCAACTGTGCCAAATTGGAAGACTGTACATCAGATCTGAGATTAACAGTCAAGCTATATCTACTCAGTAGCGGCCGAATCGAGGAAGTGTCACGTGACACGATCATTTACGTAGACGCTAGCAACGAACTGCAGATGAAAGTTGATGTCACTAATTTAGTTTCGTCATCATATGGGTCAAAGTTTACGTCATCAGCTGGAGCGGCATTAATAAGAGAAGTTGGGTTGTCCGAGTAAGCTACCGAAATAATTTTCTTCATTTTAGAAGAAACTGCATTGCATCTCAGTCTATGCAAATGACTGTAGCATTAATACACCCTTTCTACATGTATCAAGCAATGGTCATCATGACATTAAATATATTAACCAAAAACAGTGCCATGATTGAGCTCTAACTTTAAAACATATTATTTATAATATACCATGACTTCTATGCATTTCTGTGCTGTTACGTTGTTGACATAAAATGCATGAGTCACATACCAATCTTATTATTTCTATGTATTTTGTTTTACAGTTCAAGACAGGGTGCAATCGATGCTACTTGTAAGCAATCATCCGGCTTTGCTTCCTCGATTCTAAACTGCTCAGCTGACAGTAAACTGGATGTCAATCAGAATTTCAAAGTCAAAGCTGGCTTCGATATTTCAAGAGCTCGTCTCATGGCAGAGGACAAAATAGAAAACCTACAGCCATATATTGAGGTAGACGTGTATCTTAGTGCTAGCAACAACGCGAACCGTTTTTTTTTTAACTCTAAGGTGAGCTTATAGTATACCCATGCTCCGCCGTCCGTCGTCGTTCACACTTTTCAAACATCTTCTCTGAAACCCCTGGGCCAATCAAAGCCAAACTTCATGTGGAACATCTTTAGGAAGGGGAAACAAAAAGTTATATAAATCATCTAAGTCACATGACCAAGATGGCCGCCATGGCTATAAATAGTCAAAACCTTTAAAGATCCTCTTCTCCAGAACCAGAAGGCCTATGATCTTGGAACTTGGTATGTAGCATTTAGGACTCAAGCTCTAGATCTATTATACAGGTGCGTTCACTTATTAATATTTACATTTTTATTGCAATCGTCCTAGATGAAAGTATCTTTCTTGATGTTCTTCATTTCCCGATGAAAAACATTATGTCACGTGATCTAGAGGCCACGCCTATGGGCGAGGCGACGTCAAAACCCAACCAGTGACGTTGTTTGTTTACGCTTGTTGTCGTGACGTTGGTCGCGTATCGCCATGACGTTAGGCGCGAAAAATTGACGTTTTGGCTGTTCCAAAATTACGTTAAGTCGGATTTGATGTCAAATAACATGAAAATGAACGGTGATACGCGCAATTAAAAATCTGATACTTGATTGATAATATAAAATGTAAATATAAGTATTGAAATTCAGATTTTAGCTTTCACTGGATGATGAAAAACATTAGCTGTTTTAATGTCTCCGAGAAGCCCTTCGGGCTTCACAGACATAAAAACAGCCTAATGTTTTTCATCATCCAGTGAAAGCTACAATCTGAATTTCAATCATTAAATATACCCCTGCGATATTCAGAAATAAATTGACAACTTTTCTTGTTTTTGAACAATCGTCACTGGCAAGAAATAGACAACTGGATGAATTTGTTTATATAATATGTTATTTATGTCTATAAATATTTGCTCTGTATATAAAACTTCCAGATCGTATGATGCTGTATGCCTAAATTGATTACATAACATATGGAGCTAAATTTTTAATAAAAAATCGCTGATATTCGAGTTTCAAAGATTCCACAAGACACCATGGTAAATGGTTGGTAATTTTGTCTGTACATTATGAAAGTATAGCTATTTTTGTGCTACGGCTGAAAATTTGGTGTCTTTATGAGCTCTATTTACAAAGTTACATCCTGATTTTCATTCATTATATACATTTTAGAATTTCATGATAAAGCGGTTGTTACAATATAAATCTAAGCATGTCAGTGTCATTTGGCAAGAAAACTAATATTCTACTAGGACGGTTTTACGACCAAAGCTTGCTAGAGGGTCCCTTCATGAATTAAGCATTGCTTAAAGCACTGTGGAGTCACCCATGACTTTGTATTTTGCCAAAACGTGGGTTGGCATTTCATCATATAGTTTCATTATTGTTTCCTACGCACCGAGGGGCTAAGTTGGCCAAATATATTGTTAGGCAATGACACTAATCTCCTCTTCGTGATATTTCAAACCTCTTCTATAGCGTTTAAGTCATGGAAATTAACATGCCAATAAAGGATGTCAAAAAATTATGCAAGGCAATGTTCTTTGTATTCATCCTTAATCCACAAACACATTATTGATATTAGAGGAATGTCTGTCTATGAATGTGCTGGTGATTTCCTTGACTTATGCATATACGAGAGGATTTAAATATCATGAATATAAGCAAAGAGAAAGCCTAACTATTAAACATTATCTGTGAAAGTCCCAGTTCCCAGTGGTATTCTGTCCCGAGGAAACAAATCATGAATTGTATGATGAAATGTCAACCCACGTTTTGGCGGAATACAAAGCCATAGGACACTCCACAGTGCTTTAAGGCATGCTTACCTCATGGAGGAACCTACCAGCAAGCTTTGTTCGTAAACCCGTCCTGGTAGAATATTAGTTTTCTTGCAAAATGACACTGACATGCTTAGTTTTATATTGTAAGAACCGTTTTACCATGAAATTCTAAAATGTACAATAAATAAAAATCAGGGTGAAACTTTGTAAAGAGTGCTCGTAAAGACACCAAATTTTCAGCCGTAGCACAAAAATGGCTATACTTTCATAATGTACAAACAAAATTACCAACTATTTACCATGGTTCCTTGTGAAATCTTTGAAACTCGAATATCAGCGAATTTTTTGTTAAAAATTTAGCTCCATATGTTATGTAATTAATTTAGGCATACAGCATCACACGATCTGGAAGTTTTATATACAGAGCAAATATTTATAGACATACTTAACATATTATATAAACAAATTCATCCAGTTGTCTATTTTCTGCTAGTGACGATTGTTCAAAAACAAGAAAAGTTGTCAATTTATTTCTGAATATCGCAGGGGTATATTAATAAGTGAACACGCCTGTAAATCATGGCAGTTGGATGAACTTGACCTGTTTTACGGCAAGGTCAATTTTGGTCGCCAATGCATTTGAATGTGAAATTGTAAAATATGCATATGGACAGAATATTTATGTTCATGTAAAAAATTTGTCCCCAGAGGTTGTCTGCCCCTGCCCCGGGGCTATATAAATGTATACGACCATAATATTCAAACATGTTCTCTTAAATCGCTTAGCCAATCAAAGCCAAACTTTATGTGGAGCATCGTTAGGAAGGGGGGATGAAAATTTGTATAAATGGTCAAGGTCACATGACCAAGATGGCCGCCATGGCTATAAATATCAAATACATTTAAAAATCTTCTTCTCCAAAACCAGAAGGCCTATGATTCTGAAACTTGGCATGAAGTTTCAAGCAATATAGCTCTACAAAGTTTGTATAAATCATGATCCTTGGATGACCTTGACATATTTTACGGCAAGGTCAACATAGGTCGCGTATGCATTTGAGGAAAATTGTCAAAATTCGATTTAAAGGGCAAAACTTGTAGGAAATGGGCAAATGGACAGAATATTCATGTTTACGAAAAAAAATTGTCCCCAAGGGATTGTCTGAACCTGCCCCGGGGCTATTTACATGTATATGACCATAATATTCAAACATCTTCTTCTCTAAAACCGCTTGGCCAATCAAGGCTAAACTTTATGTGGAGCATCGTTAGGAAGGGGGAATGAAAAATAATATAAATGGTCAAGGTCACATGACCAAGATAGCAAAAACTTTTAAAAATCTTCTTCTCCAGAATCAGAAGGCCTATGATTTTGAAACTTTGAAGCATCAGGCAATGAGCTCTATAAAGTTTGTATAAATCATGACCCTGGGATGACCTTGACCTATTTTACGGCAAGGTCAACATAGGTCGCCTATGCATATGAATGGGGAAAATTGTTAAAATGGGATTTAAAGACAAATCTTGCGAGAAATATGTAAATGAACTAGAAATTTAAGATTCTGAAAGGAATTTGGACCCCAGGGGCAGGTCTGCCCCTGCTCCGGGGCATTATACATGTATATGACCATAATATTCAAATATTTTCTTCTCTAAAACTTCTTGGCCAATCAAAGTCAAATTTTATAGGAAGCATTTGTATGAAGGGGAAACCAATGTGATTGTAGATAAACCAGGTCACATGACCAAGATGGCCACCATGCCCATATGGTAATACCCTTCAAAAGTCTCCTTCGCAGGAACTGCTTAACCTATTGCAAAGAAAATTAAATTGATATGTAGCAATGAAGACTAGAGTACTACAATGTGTATATAAATCATGATCATGTAATGACCTTGACAGATTTTACGGCAACGTCAACATAGGTCACATATGCAGAAAAACTTTTAAAATGACACTGAAGGGAAAACCTTCTAAGAAATGGGCTAGTGGACAGAATATTTATGAATTTGAAAAAGAAATTAACCCCAGGGGGTATTCTGACTCTGTCCTGGGGCTATATACATGTATATGACCTAATTTATAGTCAAACACGTTTATTGGTATATATCTCAGATCTCGGGTGAGCGTTTACAGGGCTATTGGTCCTCTGGTTTAAGATTCTAATAACACAATAACAGTCGATATTCTTCAACAATATGGCCAATTTTCTGTGGTATGCAATATCATGATTTATAAAGCTACACGTAATGTTATTCCAAACTGGAAGAAAAGACAAAAAAAAAAACTGAAATATAGAAAACTATGTTTCTTTAACTGCCGGTTTCCACCAAATGCCAGAATATCTGTAACAGTTCGAAATAAATACAGTTTGCAATTATTCCAGGTTAACGTGACGGCTGGACAGGGGAATAATGACGTTGACACAAGCAACAATGATTTCACAATAAAACTACCCGTCATGCTAAAATACAATATAGAGATCTCAGTCGAGTAAGTAAAATCAGTCATTTTCATAATTTTACACATCTCTCGAGAAAAGGAAAGTACTGTTTTCTGCATGTCCAAATCGGTGTATACAAGCATCTATATTTTCTTTACTTCGAAAGTACTTTCAGTGACCATAACAAATTAAAAGGTAAACGTTAGCAATTCTCAGGAACTCGTGTAATCATAATCAAAGTGTCACCCTAAAATCCGATGTGGAAAAACCAATTGTTGACAACCAGGACCCAGTTGTTCAAAGCATCGTTAGCTTAACGATATCGTTAGGACATAAATTTGTTAAGCAAATATCAGCTAAAGTAACAAATACACTGTTATTTTTTGTTTTTCAACAAAAAATAACAGTGTATTTGTAATATTAATGTTTTAAATTTTAACGAAACGTTAACTAACGACGTCGTTAGTTTTGAACAACTGGGCCCTGGTACATGTACTAATACAAAGATAACATATTGTAAGCCGAGCGAGAAGCTATTTCCCTTAGTTGACCTCTCAGTTACGCGACTCTATATATGAAGAGTTGAATACGCATATAAAAGGCACCAGCAGCATCGACACCAAATATAAACAGATCCACTAAAGAAGTACCGCGTTAAAACTGTCAGTTAAGAAATTGTTACATATGCACATCACCTTTTGTATAGTGGAGTAAAACATCTACGAAAATGCAGGCATATTTAATACTTTCACATTTCCCAGCAAAGAGACTTCAGACCAGATAAGATACTCTGCCGACGAAGAAAGTTCCAAGATCTTCACTATTACTCACCGTTACTATGTAACCAACGAAGGTCCAAGTATGTTACCAAAGACATATGTAAACATAACCATTCCATTGGCAATGAAGGAAATTGTGTATGCCGATTTGAAGGTCAGTCAAATATTCTAAATATTTCCTTTGCATGTGTACTTGTCTAGACAGTGCTCCAGTCTTCAAAATATAAGTAGATAACACTCTAGTTCATTTATACTTTCTTCAGTTCCGTTTGCTGTTTTTCTAAGTTTGCTTGAGCCGAATGCTCATGAGAAGCTTATATGATGGTACTCGAGCCGGCGTGTGTTTGTTTTCAAAGATCTCTGAAACCGCTTGGCCAATCAAAGCCAATTTTTATATGAAAAAGGAACAAGAAGGCAATGATCAGGAAATGGTGCAGTCAGAAAGAAAATCCCACTCCAAACACCAAGGTGGGAAAAACTAAATTGACAATTAGGTATATATACTAAGAAAACATATCGTAAGCCGAGTGAGCAGCTATTTCCCAAAAGGTGACCACCCAGTCACCCAAACCTAACTAAAACTATGAAAACGCACAAAAGGTGCATACAGCACATAATTCAACACAGAGACACAAAACTACAAGAACCAAAACAGAAGCACCGTCCAGTAACGATCAGTAATATAAAATTACTGGTGGGTCCAAACTAGCCCAACATGGCCATAACCTCGCCCTCAGCTTCTGCAACATTTAGTTAGTTTTTCTGTCCTCGTGGTGAATCTTCTCTAACTAGTCAATGAATCATGAAGGACAACAAATAAATCATTATGACCACCATGACGAATCAAAAACGAGGACTCACAGATTCATTAAGCAACCTGACAATGGAGAGCCCTGCGCGCCCAATAACTTACTCAAAATCCGGAGCAAAAGAAAAACACCAGCCGAACCCCGGTGGGCCAGGCAACAGACAAGAAGCCCCGGTCCCAACCAACCAAAATGAACAAACCTTAGCCGGGGTCACCAGAGTTCAACGCCCGGCAGATAAATGAAGCAGCTAAAGATTGGGGGAACCAATGTGTATATAAGTAATCCAGGTGACGTGACCAGGCAAGATGACCGCCAGGCTCATATATGGTAAAAAACTACTTTTCTTTTGTCCAGTGACTGTACATGCTGACTCTCAGGTGAGCATCTTTGCCCTTTGGGCAACTTTTTTTATATTCAGGTGATATATTTTATTGTGATTTTACAGCAAAACTCATTTTACGTAAGACGTAACTTTTTATACATTTGCGTTTATTGGTAAATAGTTCATGAAGCTGGTATCATGTAAAATTAAATTCCTATCGCTTGTAATGCATTTGTTTACTATCTTGTCACATCCCATGTTTCACCTTTATAATAGTCAGTTTCAGAGGGATGTGTCGTTGAGGGCTCAGAGGCTCTTGTTGATACGACTCTTGCACCCACATCAACGGAACCAACACTCACCAGATTCACATTACAGACACCTAAACCCCAGAGACGTCGACGGGCATTAGAGCAGCAAGGTACATGTACCGTTAAATCATTAAATTACTGGCACCAAAGTCATTGTAATCAAGTTCAAAGTTCGCAAATAGGTGGACTTATTCTTTCTTGTTAATGTGTACAATAGAGGCACTGCTGAAGAGGAGAGCGAGATTTAATGCCTGCATATCGCGGCGTCCAGTCTAAGGCTATTTTGTTTGCTTAAAACAATTTTATTTAAAATCAAATAAAAACATAAAAACATCCCTGCTTGCCCTTAACGAAAATGGACCCACCCAAATTATGTTGGACCGTTAATTCTTGATTGTATTTCACGAAAAGTAATGGGAATCCTTGGCTAACTCTATTTAAAATGTAATTTATAGTAGATTGTAAATGGTTCAGTATGTTTTTTTTTTGTATTTCAGAGCCCAGTGTAAACTTGACAGACCAATCTGATAATAGCAACAGTGGCGAACAGAATGCAAATATTCTTAATATTGTAAGCTATCTTATCATTCAGTGGCGAACAGAATGCGAATATTCTTAATATTGTTAGCTATCTTATCATTCAGTGGCGAACAGGATGCAAAAATTCTTAACATTGTAAGCTATCTTATCATTCAATCGCGAACAGAATGCAAATATTCTTAATATTGCAAGCTATCTTATCATTCAGTGGCGAACAGAATGCAAATATTCTAAATATTGTAAGCTATCTTATCATTCAGTGGCGAACAGAATGCAAATATTCTTAATACTGTAAGCTATCGTATCATTCGGTCATTATAAGGTTTAATTCAAACCATCAATATATATAAGCTTTAGTTGTTAATTGGGTACATATTTTGTAACATTTTGGATGTCATAACATCCTAATGTTAATTAAAAGTCCCATATAATGGAAGCAACGTCCCGACCTGACCATAACTGTCGACTCTGACATAAACAAACACATCAAACAAACGTTTTAAGATATTTGTCCATGTGGTAACCTAAACTCTGTTCATATGCCGATGCCAACAAACATGTAAATGTAGTTTTAGTTAACCTGGTTTTAAATAGTACCTTGTGCCGATCTTGGTTTAGTAGAATGTAGAGTGGAATGTTTCGATGTGGCCAATACGTCATTTCATTACAAGTTTATCTAATTTTTGATCCACAATTGTTTCTTCAGACCTGCGATGAAGCAAGTCAGTGTAGAAGGATAAGCTGTTTGGTGAAAAATCTTGAGAAGCATCACCAAAAAATAATCAACATAACATTAGACATTCATGAAAAAAGCCTTGCAAAAACAAAGGTAAGCTCAAACATATCTACCGATCAAAAAAATAATAAAAACTTAAGTATATAACTCACTGCAACTCAGAAAAAAAAAATATGACAAAGCCAATGGAACGTTAATTATATGTTGGTGAGCATCACTTCAAGGTGCATATTTCAAGGGCATATCAAAGGTAATAACAATATTCCAGTTTTCATATGCTCACTGCTCTTAAAGGATCTCACTTTTATTTTTATTCACTGCTACATGTACAGAGCAATAAAATGTACATTTAGACACAATGCAACTCAACAAAACATTATGACAGTCAATGTATATAGATCAAATACATTGAGCCATGGAACATGTTGAAAGTATATCAAAAGCAGATACTATGCCGAGATTCATGCTTACAGCTTTCACTGCTACAGAGAAATAAATTTTAGTTCTAGACTAAATGCAATTCAACAAGAATATTGACAGTCAATTAACCATGAAATATAGGACAGTGCATTGGATAAAGGTGTATCGTCAACTTGTATTAAAGACCGTTACTATGAAATGTTTCATGATTTCATCTATCACTGCAAGTGATAAATACACTTTAATTCTAGACCAGAAGCAATTCATCAAATTGTTGACGAACGCACAAACAAAATATAGAATGGAGTAAATAAGAGGATTTAGCAAAAGCCAAATCCGGCCATTCTAACAAACAGGTAGAAAGTTGAACTCCTGTATCATACCTGCCATAAACAGGTGTAATGAAAATGTTTTCCAGATTTTGGGCCCCACATATACTTAAGCTTGTCATTTGTACTGTTTTTATTGACAAATAAACAGAACTAGTCCAAATGTTGTTACTTCTGAAAGATAAACCTTCGCAAACAACATCCAAGTCCCTCGCTAATTTCTCGTCGTTATCAATTGGGTGAGTCCACTTTCATTTTTAGGGGCTTCAGGTCGGATTTTCAAATTTTATTCAATTATTCTATGAAAATTCTCTAAGCAAACAGAATAGCCCCAGATGGGATGCCGCGTTCTGCGGCGTCACATCTGGGGCTATTCTGTTTGCCTATGTCCCATAAAAGGGACGCCAGGCTTAAATGAGTTAATGAAGCGTCAACTCTGATGGGTCATTAGCGTCTAACAATGTAAAATGTTAAAATATCTCATGTTTATCAGATATCTCTTTTATATTTTCAGAACAAAAGAGAAATACGCTATGGAACCAGTGCTGTAGTAACAGACCCCCATGTGTGGTTTGGTGGCAAGGTGGTTCCCTGGGATAAAACACCCTTTGGAAAAGTATGGTTTTAAGTATTTAGTCTCTATCAAAAATAAACAACTATTAAAGTGGCGTATGTTGTTTGATTGTCCATTTTATCATATTATAAACTTAGTTGATGGACATTTCCGGAAATTGAAACAGTAGTTGAAATGTTAGCTTATTTTCATGTGAGTGTATGCCTAACATTCAAATTTATATATTGTATGCAAGAATGTTGAAAATACATGTATTGCAATATGTATACACCGCTGGTATTATGAGAGATTTAAAAGTTAGATAAAAATTGAATATGTTTAACCATTGCTACTTTATCTAACTAAACTCAACTTTATTTAAGCTCGAGTTTACACAATTAATACATGCGCATTAACAGAAACAAGTAGCCAAAAGGGCAAAGATCGCTGGTCTGACAGTCACACAATTCCTGAGAAGATTCTTGAAGGCGTTTCACCCTATATGCATGGCAAACATCTTGGTCATGTGACGTGGATTATTTATATACACATTGTTTCCAACGTCATATAGATGCTTCATATAACTTGAACTTGGCTTTGATCAGCCAAGCAGTTTCAGATATCTTTCAAAATGTGAACGCACGGACTGACGGACGACAGCCTTCGGCTCAGGTGTGCTAATGAAAATACACATGAATTGTTTAGTGACAAATAGCACTGCATAATGGACCTAGAGAGAAACAAAAGTAAGCTGCCAAGATTATGAATGTACATTTTCTAAGAGTAAACATTTCATTTTCTAGGTCTGTAATAATTCTCCATGCCTGTATGGCTACATATCTCGTATTCGTCAATGTTATTACGGATTTTTATGAGCTAGGATTACGATTTCGTTACCTTAAAGTTAACCCCTTTACTCTGTAATTCATAATACCGCGCTTCCGGTTTGCCCTTTATACCTTACCTTAGCAACGCTTAGCCGCTATGAAAACAAATAATATGACTGCGATACAAATACTTTCGCTCAGTTACCTTCGGTTATTTATTTGCTAAAATTGTTTTATAGCAATAAATAAATCTTAAAATCAATGACTTATTTACATCTTTCAGATAATATACCAAATTATTTAAATAGAAAGTTTTTATTTCCTTGTATTTTCTTTTTTTTATCCCAGTGCGAGTCTATTCAATGATGTTTTTTTATTTTATCTCTTTGTTTTGTTCCGCCCCATTGAATTAAAAGGCTATCAACTATACACAGTGTCACTGTGATATCCAACATTACTGACGATTTTATTATCGTATTCTCAGTTCAGCTGTTCAGATATAATTAGATTTTTGCAAATTGCCATATTTATACAGTCAGTGGACATAATTATTCACCACCTTCGAGAAACCCCCAAAGACTTCCATGTATTTTCATGTTTGCAAGAAAAAATATTCTGCTTCTCCTGGTGAACATATTTTCATGTTTTTGGTGTCATTTGACAGGTAAATTGATAAAGCAATAAACAAGATTCATGTAGTTTTAATTTAATCAAATGCATACATTTTAAAGCTACAATTTAAAAAGAAAACTTGTGATTTTTATGGACACTTTTTGGCGTCAATGGAAAATGGAAAAGTTTTTTTTTTTTTTTTTTTTTTTTTCAAAATTTTTTTCTACTTTTTTTCTAAAATTTTAAACGGCTGTATTTTGAAAAATGCAATGCTGAAACATCACCAAATAAACTTTGTTTATTGCTTTATTTATTTAACTTTCAAATGACACCTAAATCATGAATATATGTTGACTAGAAAAGGCAGGATAATTTTTCTTGCAAACACGACAATACATGGAAGACTATGGAGTTTTCCAAAGGTGGCGAATAATTACCAGCAGAGATGGTTTTGTATGAATAACCAGAAAGAATGTTCATCGGCTTCAAATTTTCATACCTAGAATATGTCGGTCTCTCTTACTAACCAGAAAAGATGGTTTAGTTTGATTGACCAGATAGACTCTTCATCGGCATCAATTATTTAGAACTAGAATATGTTGGTCTCTCTTACTAACCAGAAAAGACGGTTTAGTTTGATTGACCAGATAGACTCTTCATCGGCATCAATTATTAAGAACTTGAATATGTCGGTCTCTCCTTCTAACCAGAAAAGGTGGTTTAGTTTGATTGACCAGATAGACTCTTCATCGGCATTAATTAATTAGAACTTGATTATGTCGTTCTCTCTTACTAACCAGAAAAGACGGTTTAGTTTGATTGACCAGATAGACTCTTCATTGCAATCAATTATTTAGAACTTGAATATGTCGGTCCCTCTTTCTAACCAAGAGAATTAAGTTTAATTGACCAGTAAGAATATTCATCAGCTTCAATTATTCATACCTAGAATATGTCGGTGTCTCTTACTTACCAGAAAAGACGGTTTGGTTTGATTGACCAGATAGAAATTTACCGGCTTCAATTATTTACTTAAATACAATGTTGGTGTCTCTTACCAACCAGAAGAGATGGTTTAGTTTATTGACCAGATAGAATGTTCATCCGCTTCAATTATTCATACCAAGACTATGTCGGTCTCTCTTACTAACAAGAAGAGTTGCCTAAGTTTGATTGACTAGATAGGATGTTCACCGGCTTCATTTATTTACACCTTACACATGTCGGTCTCTCTTACTAACCAGAAAAGACGGTTTAGTTTCATTGACTTGATAGAAAGTTCAATGGCTTCAATTAATTACACATAGAATTTGTCGGTCTCTTTTTATTATTTCTTTCGGTCCGTCTTACTGGGGTCAGCAACAACCATATTCTATTTCTATTAACACAGGGATTGAAAGTTTTAGAGAAAGGTTCTTAACTTTTTTGTGAGTTGATTGGGAGTAAAGTAAGAATAGAAGGCCCGTGCAGGCGTACAGTTTAATAAAAAAAAGAAAAAAAAAAAGAAAAAAAAAAAAACAAACACATAGACACCTGGCGATGTCTTCTTTCTTCTTATAGATCTGTATCTGCAATGAAAAAAAAATGAATTTTGTATTATATTTAATGAACTTTTTCATTTCGGTTGGTAGATCTAGATGTATTTTCAAAACAAAAAATAGTGCAAAAATACAATGGAAATGTCGCTACATCATAAGAATTACCAACCACCAACCTCGCTTGAATTATTATTTGTTTTGTTTAAAATTATAGTTATTTTGGTAAAAGATCAAGTTCACAATGCAAGGAATACCATAATTCTACGTAATGATTGTAATTATGAAGGAAAAATATGAGAAAATGAACTATTGTGTGCTTTTTTCATCATTTTTCATTACACAATAATGCAAATTTATGGTCTGTTTTCATAGCGACGCCATATTGTTTTGATAATTTCCAATAGCAACCAACGCTGTGACGTCACAACATTTCGTCGAATAATGTAAGAGAAGCTAATCTACCATATTACTTCTATCATTTCAGAAATATACAACATTTATTGTGGAGCCAGCGACTGTAGTTACAGAGATCAACATATGGATTATAATAGGCAGTGTCATAGGGGCAATTGTTCTCCTAATTATAGTGGTAGCAGTCCTGTGGAAAGTAAGCTATTTTATAAAATGTTTTCAATGTGGGATTGCTTATGAAATAATGCAGATGGTAGTATAAAAAACTTCAAAATATTGTTTTTGTTTAACTTAATGAATGTTTACTACTATCGTAGGACATGGCAGTATAAATTTGAAATGGGCACAATCATTAAATAAACCCTGCATTTGATGACATTATATTTGACTTAAAGTAGAGGTTCAATAAAGAACCGTATTCGTTCTAATTAGCGCACAGGCTCCAATACGTGCACACTGGTCGTTTCCAAATTTCATGAGCATCAGCGCACACTGCTCGACCAGCAAATTGCCATTTTATACCAATTTTACACTTTAATTCCGTATAAGCTTCATTTAAACCTAACCCTAGATGACCAAACAGTATGTTGCAACAATTGAAACACTTAAATGACATGATCATTGGTATATTTTACTTGGTAATTTCAGCAGTTTATGTGTTGTTTTTGTTCCTGGTGTGCGCTTATCAGAACAATATTTTGTTACCTCAGCTTTGAGTTATTCTGAAAAATTAGGCGCACTGTATGCTTATTAGAACAAATACGGTAATTCACTTTAACAATGAACTGATCATGTCAACCCGTTTTGAAGCTTGTGCAATCGCAATGGCAGCAATACATCTACAACAACTACACAGCCTTCATCAACTGGGTCTGTTTCTCCAATTTATCCATACAGAAAAAAATGTTGAAGATATCTGGTTGGATAGACAAGCTGAATTGAGTTTCCATATTTTCACAAATAAGCGACGTCATGAGAAAACCTACTTTTTCATATGCGAAAACAAAGGGGCAGATCAGCTTCGCTGTAGCTGTGAAGCTCATTGACGCCTTTGTTTTCGCTACACCGATAGTACAATGCCTCTGTTTTCTAGACCCAAAATATCCAGCATCTAGCCATTTTCTGTGCTTGTACCGCTCGGCTTGTTTCGAACCTGTTCGGAAACCACATTGTTGCTTTTCTCATAACGCGGCTCAAACTCTTTTTCAGGTTGGGTTCTTCAAGAGGAAGAAGCACAGTAAAGTTAAGAAATGGAAACAAGACAGCCTGTATAAACGAAGGAGTCGTGCCAGCTCTACTAAAAGCCAGACACCTTATAATCCCATGGAAAAATAATAAACACAGTTAAAGAAAAGAGATAAATCAAAAATAAGTGACTAAATTCAATACTTTAAGGATTCGAGCCAAAAGTATGTATCATCTTATACAACATATCACCTGATGTGATTGTTCGTTTGTTCAGAAATAAATGACGAAGACTTCATAGGAGGCTACGAGCCGCGTCACGAGAAAGTAGAATTTTTGTCAATGTATAAACAAAGACGCAGATCAGCTGTTCATAAATTGCACAGCTGATCAAGCATTGCAGTAAGTGCACAGCTGAACAGCAGCTTGTGTTTTTTCACTTCATAGTTACAATCCCTCTTCCTCCTACATCCAAACTTTCAAGGCTCAAACCTGTTTCTGTAGCTACACAGGCCAGCTTTCATATCAATGCCTTCAGAGCACTTGAAGACCGGTTTTCGCATATGTTTTACTTAGTATAGGACTTACTGTTTTTTACTTAGTACAGGACTTACTGTTTCGCATTATACTATAAAATTCACATATGAAAATACTTCTTTTTTGTAATCAAAACATGTATTCGAGTGCAATGTTTGGCTGCTGCAAATGACTTTTATCATCTAACAAAACTTGTAGAGACTGTCAATTTTAGGACCATTTCTGTGAGCATGTGAAAACAATTCATCATGAAATGAGCCGCCTTGTGGGAAAACCAACAATGTGGTTTCCGAACAGGTCCGACACAAACCGACCTGTACAAGCACAGAAAAGAGCTAGAAGCTTGAAATTTTGGATTTAAGTAGAAGAGGAATTGTACTATCCGAATAGAGAAAACAAAGGCGCTGATCAGCTTCGCAGTTACCCCGAAGCTGATCTGCGTCTTTGTTTTCGCCTATGCAAATTGTTGGTTTTCTCATGGGGCGGCTCAAATATGCATACCTCTTCTGGTAATAAATCATGCTTGCGTTTCACAAGAAAGACATTTTCAAATGGCTTCTTTCAAATTGATAAGTATTTATTTTGTATCCATTTGTCATACATGATTTGTGAAAATATTGTGGGTACTTGAATCAGCTGTTTTCTTCATGTTTTCTTTTCTTTCTCAAACGTTTAGTCAGCACAAGAATATCCCGTTGTATATCTGAAAGAATGTAAATACATATTTGCTGAATTTCTCTGTTTTATGACAATCTTGAAGAACAGTATCATATCAAAATCATTATTCATCTTTATTTCATGCATCTACGAGAACATGTATTCGATAATAGTATAATAATAATGATGATTGTACAGTATAACAATTCTTTGCTTCACAAAGTATTTACTGCAAGATCTTAACTATACCTTTCAGTGCTTTTGCTGTATTAGAAAGGCGCTCTTAACATGTGGGTATTTAATAATATTGACATCAAATATTTACCGGTGATACGTTGGTTGGTTGGTTGATTTTGAGTGAAACTTTCCACCAACTGCTTTACAATTCCATTGACATATTAACGAAAATAGGTATACCCCTGTATACCCCACTTTTACCATATAAAGGTGGGGTATAAGGGGATATACATTGCACAGACATATTAGCGTGATGAAGAGCATTAAATAAAGAGAGAATTCGGTAATTTCAATTGATCCTTTTTAAGATGCTTTCTTGGGCAAACTATACATCCATATTATTTATGCCTTGAAAAATCTGTAATGTCATTCTTTTATTGATTCAGTTTAAAATATAACAAGGCATACATCTTAATAAAACATAAAACCCACAAACTGACCTGCATCAATCACAAAGCTATCGTGTACATCAAAAATGGCTTCTTTTTCAAGGAAAGATTTAAATCCCTCTGTTCCACCACCAACTCCAAAATAGTTTGACTTTGAGGCAACATATCTAAGACAAGTTAAGGACTTTTGATAAATTTACAAAATTACTGTTTCGCAATTTGCCTCGAAATATGCAAGGGTCAATGTTCATTGACGTGAAAATGTAGTGCAAACCTAATCTTGCAATTTGAGTTGTTATTTTTAATTGGTATTAGTCCTGAACTGTAAAGTGTGGATACAGTCACCAAGGAACAACCAATACATTTCAACAATAATTAAAGAAGCTATTGAGTAGCTGTGCCTAAATGAGCTACTGCACAAGGTCATTTCAGCTAGCCTATACTGTAGACTTCTACCTGCTTTAAAATGTCACCAGGAAAACATGTCCTTGCAATATATACCCTTTCAACCCCTTTTTTATATAGAAAAACTGGGGTATACCTATTTTTCTTATTTTTGCTCAAAAACATAAATTGCGGGTACCCACCTTGCCGAGGCGGTTCTAAGACTAACGTATACCCACAATCTATCTTTTGCGCGAAAATAATAAATAAAAAAAAAAAAATCTACCAAAATTTTGGAAAACATTTCTGTAAATTGCATGGACATGTTTTTGTAATGTGATAGATCTGCTTGCCATGACTATATTCATTACTACATAATATATGTCTTATTATTATTAGGTTCCATTTTGGAATTACACTGAACTTCAAATTGCATGGGCAGATTAAAATTATGACTAGGTTCATTGTGTATCTGTTCACGTTCATACATCATCAATAACTTTTAACTAGGACGCAATAGAGGGACCAGCAAAAATCAAAGTAAGCTTATACTGATTGAGTCACTCTTATGATGATTAGATTACAAGGATACACTTTTCCATCACTTGTTAAATTTGTATTGAAAATGTGTGTTAATTTCCCGTAATTCTCTGGTTTATATATGGTTTCTGCAGTTAGTATTGTGTCATACCTGAAAACAAAACATGAACAACAGATTATATATTTAAAATGACTCGTAGCTTTTTACATGTACTGATTTTGGGAATGATATTTTTAAACTTTCATGTATTATCTTTTTTCTTATTCAAACGCTTTTTTCTTATGTCTAAATACATATTGTTTACATAAATTCTGAAGTTTGTTTTAATCTATCATTTTCCAGTTTTAAACAAGCGAGAAGGTTCCAGAATTAACAAAACAAATACTTGTAATTAATAATATTAGATAGTCCAAAGCTATTAAATATGAATCAAATTGAAGTAAAACTCACATTATGCTTTCCTTGTTGACATTACTGAAATTAGTCCAGTCTCCACTGAAGAATCTGCATTTACATGGATTTGAACTGCTTTCCTCAGAATCTCTCGTATTCAATGCCACGTTGGATCCTGTGAAATACTGGAGTACCTCTGAATTCTAAAAATATACACAATTTGGGCCCAGTTGTTCAAAATTAACAACATCGTTAGTTAAGGATTTTTAAAATTTCAAACTTGAATATTACAAATTCACTGTTATTTTTTGCTGAAAAAAATGTGAGAATCCTACAAATACACTGTTATTTTTTGCTGAAAAAATGCAAAGGATTCTCACATTTTTTCAATAAAAAATTACAGTGTATTTGCTTTTGAAGTCAACATATAGTTAACAAATTGAGGGCTTAACAACAGCATTAAGCACTAAGTTTTAAACAAATGGCCCCAGATCTTCAAGTGAGAAAAGCAGCTGCTGACTTTCAAGACAGTATCAATGTCAACTTTGATTTTTATAAAGAATTAAAAAAACAGCAGTATTAAAGAAATGATCAGTGTGCAATTTCCATGTCCACTTCTACTTTGAAATAAAGAAAAAATCACAATAACATTTTTGAAATGTTTGAGTAACAGTTTGCAATTCACATCTAGAGAAAGAAAAGCAACATTGTTGTAGCAATTTAACGTCTCAACAACAGCTAAAGTCATATGGAGATAGGAAGACAAGTTTGACCTACATAATCCTGGAAATGGACTTCTGTAGCACCTTGCAACATTGCCAGAATTCCTGGAATACCAGCACCACAACCAAGCTGAAACAACACGAAGCTCAGTAATACAATAAACTGGAAAACACTAAATCACCAAATGGAAAAAGAAATGTAATTTGAGAAAACTTTTTACATATACATGTAAAACAAAACTGCAGGCCAAAGGTGTGGCCCCATTTTTTTCTCTCGCTCAACATTTGTTGCTTTATGTCCCAGTCAATAGATATGGTCATGTCAGGACATTGCCTCTATTTTATGCCCATGAATTGGAGGCAACTTCTTGAAATGACCAAAAATAAAGCAACATATCAAACAAATACAACCTGTTAAGACTTATCTATCGGTTAGCCAGATTTGTGAAATCGTGAAAGCATTTTTTCACATGACAATTTAAGCATTACCTGTAAAGTAAGATATGGGGTTCAGAAATTGATGCAACTGAATTTGAAATTCCATCCCAAAAGACACTAGGTGGAAAAAAAGAACAACACAAGATACCACTTTAACAACACATGCCTGAAAAGCTCTGTAACTAGCTCTTTCACAACATGGTAGCCATCTTGATAGAATAAAAAAAGAAAACATGATATGTGCAACAAACAGATAGATGGAATAAGCAGGTAAAAGTGTTACAGACAGACAGATGGAATAAGCAGGTAAAAGTGTTTACAGACAGACAGATGGAATAATCAGGTAAGTGTTACAGACAGACAGATTGGATAAGCAGATAAAAGTGTTACAGACAGACAGATGGAATAAGCAGGTAAAAGTGTTACAGACAGACAGATGGAATAATCAGGTAAAAGTGTTTACAGACAGACAGATGGAATAAACAGGTAAGTGCTACAGACAGACTGATTGGATAGTAAAAGTGTCACAAAAAGACAGATAGAATAAGCAGGTAAAAGTGTTACAGGCATATGGAATAAGCAGGTAAAAGTGTTAGACAGATGTAATAAGCAAGTAAAAGTGTAACAAACAGACAGATGAAATAAGCAGACAAAAGTGTTACAGACAGAAAAATGAAATAAGCAAACAAAAGGGTAACAGACCGACAGATGGAATAAGCAGGCAAAAGTGCAACAGCCAGACAGATGGAAAAGGCAGACAACATAAAAGTAGATCACAGCAGAGCCATCATAGAAAGATAAGTAAAGAAAACAAATTGCATACTTACATCCAAAACTGTGAGACCTTGAAAACAGATACTATTTTTGTGTAGATATTTCGCCAAATCTATTGCACATTCCCAAACTTTCAAACCACCTGAAACAAATCGAGCTGCGGCTTCAGAGTTTCAGATCAGGTCTGACACAGACTGGTCTATACATGTACATCCACAGAAGATGGCTAGAAGCTTTGAAATATTGGACATAAGAAGAGGGATTGTACTATCTGTGTTTGGTAAACAAAGGTGTTGATCAGCATATGCGAAAATCCAGTTTTCAATGGATACTGTTATAAACTTTATCATTTTATTATTGCTAGGTTTTGTGTCCATTCCAAGATCATTTCAGCTCAGACGAACCCAGCCAATCAGCCGATAGGACAAAAATCGGAGAACCCCAAGAATAACCATCAGGCACACCATGGGTATCTGATGTTTCAGTTCACCTAAACATCCGAGAAACAACAAAACACTTACCATATTTTACAGAATTCAAGCGTTTTTCTAGCTTTAGATAAGGTAAAATGGAATTTAACATGAACAAGCAGAATTTGGGGCTTGAACCCTGACCAGACACAGTGGTGAGATAAGATCAGCTACCTAAGCCATACTCCTTTTCACTTTGTGACCTTCTCCACTTCCATGATGGCTTAGCATCGGTTGCAGTTAAACTAATGTCAAACTTTTTATGGATTTTGTTATTTACTTGGAACTCCAATACTTGGCATCACTTGTATGCTTTTTGTTATCGGCTAAAACACAATCAGGGTGGACATTTGGGTTTCACTTTTGTCAAAAAATGAATTTTAAGTGGGGCATTTTTAGATGGCATTTTTGTTATCCAAGACACCTTGTAGGTGCAAAAACGCAGAAATTTTCATTTTCTTTTCAGGCTTTCAAAAATTTTACCATATCTATGCCCCTACGGCTTAGGGGCCTACATATTTGAAAATATAACATGCATAATGGCTAATGCAATTTATCTTGTATCGAGAATTTTTACTTTTGGGACACTTTTTTTGGTGTCAGATAACAGATTTTCTCTGGAAAATCTGTCAAAATTTTTAACTTATCAAGTTATGGCAAATATGAAAATGTGTCGTGTCTGTAGCCCTATCTATTTTCAGACAGTTTTGTCACAAATATTAACATGCAATATTCATATGTACTGGTACATTTATGACTTTTAATGATGTTTTTGTTTGTTTACAACTCAATACAAAATGAGATAAATTTAAACTGATCATTTTAAGCAAACAACAAAAATGGCGGCTACGGACACGACAGGGCTACGGATAGCATAGTTACCACGATATCTGATGAAACCATTCAGCTAGCCACAAAATGTTTATTATAAAACGTTTAATGGCTGGACCCGCAAATGAAAGTGAAGGTCATGTTTATATTGACCATTGTTAACATACTTTAATAGGGGCTTGAAAATAGGGGGCTACGGCCACAACATTTATATGGTGTTACAAAATTGCATCTGGCAGATTCCACAATCTCTTTATATTCAATAAGGGCTTTCCCATCAAAATTCAAAAAGTATCTTAGGCTTAATATGGCATTTGTGATTTTATATTTTGCAGTTTATTAAGTTTGGAAGCTCCTGATTCATGTGATTTGGGGGTATTAAAAAAGCCAAAATGTATAACAAAGGGCTACTTTTAAGAAAAGCTCTTGGAAATTTATACAAAGGCAAGTACCAATGTATTTATCACCTCAGATAAGAGTTTGGGAATTCATTTTGAATTTCTGACATAAATTTATTGGCTAAAGATGAAATTATAATAGCTGGTGCCTTGTAAAATAATAGAAAGATTGAAGTGAAACTTTATAACACTCAAAAATGGCCCAATTTTAGCCTTTTGACTAGGCAGTAAACTGTTCCTCTTCTAATAACCCACACATATTATAATCACTGGAAAGGTTGTGAAATTTCCTAAATAGCTATGACAATAACATCATTCTAGGAGTGCACCAGGGCAAAATACTGGCGTATAACATGTATTTTGTGAAATGTCCACCCTGATTGTGTTTTATTTTTTTTTTTTTGATTCAGTTTTACATCCCTTTCAAGCTTTTTCACTCATATCGAGACGAATCAATCGGTAGGTGGGGCGAAAACCGGAGTACCCGGGGAAAAACCACCTGACACACACGCAAGCAGAACATGGCTTGTCTCACATATGAATTCGTGCCCCGTGCGAGGCGCGAACCCACATCGGTGAAATGATTGAATGATCAAGAGCACTGAAGTCAGCGACCTTAACCACTCGGCTACGGGGGCCGCCCTGATTGTGTTTTAGCCGTAATATGTATTTGTAGCAGTAGCAAAAAAGTGCCAGTTTAAACATAAAAATGCCAGCAAAGTTTAAATAAACAGAGAAAAAAACAAAGGTGTACCAACAACCTATGTGAAACAATCTGAAAATCCTCAATTTTTACAGCCGTAAATCTCTGCATTTTGCATGCACATGCTTTTGTCATCAGGATAACATGTCTGTGCAATAGATACCCCCTTATACCCCACTTTTATATAGTGAAAATAGGGTTTGCAGGGGTATATCTAGTTTTCTTATTTTTGATCCAAAACATAGATTGTCGCTACTTGTTAGAACCACTTCGGCCACATTTAATGTTTTGAACAAATACATGTATATTAAAAATAACATATTTTTTTCCAACACAATTTTCAATTTTTACAGCTGAAAAAAATCTCAGTATATTGCATGGGCAAGTTTTCGTAATGTACTGTACCTTCATATACATTTGGAATGAGGTCAGAGTGAGACCTGGCAGCCTTTACAACAGCACCACACTTCTTTGTCCTAGATTCACACAATAGCCTCTCCACTGTCTGACTTTCAAGGCACTTTATACATAGGTCTGACCCGATATCATAAACCAGAAAGGGCAGTTCTGGATCCTGTAATGAAAAAAATAAACACGCATAGTCATGCAACACACTTCAAATATGAGCCTGTACGTGAGAAAACCAACAATTTGGGTTCCGACCAGGTCCAACACAAACCGGGCTGTACAGTCACAGAACATGGTTAGAGGCTGGAAATTTTGGATTTAGAAAGTAGAGGAATTGTACTATTCGTGTAGTGAAAACAAAGGCGCTGATTAGCTTCGCAGTTACTCAGATTAATATTCCAATTGTCATGACTGTATCAATAAATCAGCCGAGCAAACATCATATTCATTGATCAAGAAAGCTTAAAGCCTTTGCCTATGATAGAATTTCAATAAACAGCAGAGTTTTCACTAGCATTTTGAAAACAGCATTCTAAGGCTCAATCACTGGAAAAAATTGGAGTCAGAACTGAAAAGTTGGAGTTTGACCAAGCAAACTTGGGAGTTTAATAGTCTAAGCATTTGTTAATGACCTTATCCCAGCCAGAATTCCAGGACTTAACAGTACAAATTGTTCTTTTGTGAACAATATATAACCAATGGTCCACTAGACTGAAAAAAATGTGCATTAGCCTGACCACTTCCTGATTTTCAATCATTATCATATTTCCTTGGCCTAGGAAAGCACATTCGATTCAAATAACAATGCCAGGCTTCATAACGAAAACATGCTATAGAATGCAATAGAATTTTCCTTAAGTTGAAGAAAATAAAATTTCAGTTGAAATAAAATTTATGTTCACTTATTTTTACTCAAGAGATAGGTTGTGGGTACACGTTGTGGGTACACGTTTAACCAGTACAATCTGTGTTATGGAACAATAATGTTAGAAAGTAAAATTTAAGCATTTAGGTCATGAGTTATTTTAATACAGTTTGCAAATTATGGTAACTTTGGGTATAATTTTTATTTATTTATTCTTTTTCTCATTCCAAAATTTTCTTCATATTTTAATTTCTTTCATGTGTCAGGTGCAAATGTTTGCATAAATACAAGCCTATTAAGGATTAGTATCTTTCATCATAAATTCTTGTGACAACATACTTAATTTAATAAGGGGTTTTTAGACAATTTTAAAGTGATTAGTGAGTCTGTAGTTTATTCATATCTATGGCATTTTTATTAATCTTGATTAAGGAATAATGATGGTAAAGCTGACTTTGTGTGGCAGGCTTTTATAGCCCCTTGAGATAACTATTGGTCAATATGTTGACAAGGGGGTGTGGCTCATGCCCACAGGTTTTGTGAATTTTCAATTTTGAAAGTTAGTTAGGATTTTACCAACCAAGTGAAAACAGTATATTTAATATTGTTTGGATTATTCCAACTTTTGAAAATAATAAATTTTAAGCTTGGATATTACCAGCGACTCTATGTTCTTAGAACTTTGTTAAATTGAAACATTGATATATATTGTTTATTTGGAACATCCAATAGTGTTTGTTGAACTTTGAGGATTGAAAAGAAAAAGTGAATAAATCAACAAACAAGACTTTTGTATTCCTGTCTCCTACTTTCCAAATCCACGAACAAGCAAAATACATCCCCGACAACATTCTTACAATTTGGTGCTAGAATTCGGAGTAATAACTTTCCAGCTTATTACGCGATAACGGTACCTTAACTGCCAAGTGATTCCCCAGGGATTAAAATTCAACATCATGGATTATTCAAGGAGACAGGAATTTGGCCATTTTTACCGTGGACAATTTAGACCATACTGGTCTTACAAGCAACCAGGTCAGCCGCCACTACTAGTAGTACACATTCCAGTACCGGTCGGAATGGAAAATCGTAGCTGCTTTGAAGCTGACATACATACAGAAATGCAAAAATCAAAGAGCAGGGCACAGCGAGACAGGGACTTTAAAAGGCGACAGACTTTTCAAGAAAAGAAAAGTACTTGTGCTATGATGCCATTCTATGGCCTGGATGGACAAGATTTTATCAATGAAATCCAAAATGGTGCTGATGAAAAGGACAATAAATTGACAACAAAGCTGAGGAAAACATCTTTAGATTGGAACACTGTTTCTTCATTGATGCCAGGATCACAGCTCTCAGACAGAGAGTTTCAAAAATTATTCTTCCAGCCAGCCAGCCTACAAGACCTATCGTCAGTAGTCAATGATACATTGGCACGCAGTTTGAAAGCGGCTGACAAAAAAATCAAGGAGTTACAGCAGGAACTAGAAAAACTAAAATCGGAAAATTGTTCTAACCAGAAAAGGCAGTTAGACGAAATGGACCAATCCAGGGAAACTTTAGCATTCCATCATTTCAACAATCAACTGCTTCGCCACAAAATTGAGGGCCTAGAGGAAAGGAACAGACAGCTACATGAAGCGAATAATATTTTGAATTCAGCAAGTGAAAGGTTGATAAGTGACAAGGAACAGCTAACAACAACGGTACAGTCCTGTCTGGAAAACTTGGACACCTACAAAAGAAGGAAAAAGAACAGGACTGCTTCCTCAACAAATGGGAAAGTGATCGATGGACAAAATGACATTCAGCCACTACCATCGGAAGATGAAACAAACTGTGAATGGTGTCCTATAGTGAAGGCTTTCTACAGAGTGTGTCAGCCCACATAAACACTTCATTGTCATATTGGTATAGTTTTGCTGATTTTTCTGTATAATTTGGTATAGTTTTTTATATGCTTTTTTGTTAGCTTGAAAATAATTTTGCATCATAGTCTAAAAATCTATCTAAGGTCATCATGCCTATTATTTTTTTTATGATTTACATTTTCCAAAATGATAGGAAACAACTAATTTTTCATTGGTTAAAATTCTGATCTTTGGGTCATGACTGTGTTAAGCATGAGACTCAGAATATAATTTTAATAGTAATATGCTGCATTGACAACTTAAAAACACAATGTCTTGTTTAGTGAAATATAGAAAAGATAATGTTTCGAAAAATAGTATTTTGCTTTAGGTGTGATATTTCAACAAACTTTGTAAAAAGAAAGTTTTTTTAAATGGCACCAACATTTTAGTGTCTGACAAAACCATATCATAATATTCGCTGTTCCTGTTTCCTGCATAAATTGATAAGACTGTACATAGTCTTGTTAAATGAATGTGTTCATGCTGCTGTTTTCTGGTGATCATGTTTTTGCCATACATTATGGTAGTCTATATAGCTGTTTTCGTTATTTTTAAGGACATACATGTTTACCTCATATTTGTCATGTCATTTTTGCTTGTTTGACTATATTGCAGTAGCAATGTGATAATGATGTTGTTGTGTTTTTTTCCCCTCATTTTGAAGTGTTTGCTAAAATGTTATTTTTAAAATGCAAGCTGAAAAGGCAGTGTGCATTTGTGTATTGATACATGGGTGATAGCAATTCCTTTATTTCCATCACTAATGAATTTAAAAACTAATTATTATGCAAACATTTTAATATGAAAAATTGTTCTTGTAATCATTTTAGTATTAGTATAATACATGTAATCTAAGATTATTACTCCAGCATCCAGAAAACATTCACATAACCTGTATTATCAGAATAGTGGAAGACAACCATTTTTAATGATCAGTCAGTATTATAAATGTAATGGGACATGATTTGAATTTGATGAATGTGACCGCCATCTTTGAATTGATGTGCAGGTTTTATATAATTGGCGCCCAATATATATACTAATGCCCAAACCACTAGCCTAGGCAAGAAAAAGAATCGGCGAAAAACTCTTTGTTGAGTAATTATTATAGTAAAGGGTAGTTAAATAGCTCATCCGCTTTGCGAGACAGTGTCGACACTGCAATTTAGGTTACGAGGTTTTTTTTTGTTTTTTTTCCCCATTTTTATAAAAGTGAAGGTTATTTCTGAATTCCCATGTATGGCAAGCAACCCTAACAAATTTACTTTGTTGTTTTATAGTGCTATTGATGGTTGGACGCAATCATCCCCTGCTTGCCCTGCATGTCATTTTTGTTTTTATCAATTTCCTTTTTGTTAGCAATTGGAGTAAGCTAAACTACCTGCTATAATTACCTGATAGTCTTTTGTCTTGTGAGTTTGGATGACAAGTTATGAATTAGTATGATTTTACAGAGACTAGAAGTCCTGATGTAGTTTCATCATGATCCCCCTTAGCTTTGATCTGTTACTGTATAAGCAATAGATTTGCTAAAATATTTGTGCTAAGGTTGCCGATAACCTACAAAAGTTAGGACATGGCAGATATTGATTAATTATGCTGGTTTGATTAAAATTATCTGATGCTTGGATGAGAAAAAAAAAAATGATAGGAAATATTCTAACACTAATAAGGAAACAACATTTGTAACATTTTCTTGTTAGCACTTTTATGTGAATATTTTGTTCAGGTCATGTCAATGACCAGAATACTGTTGATGAGGTGCATACAAAGTGTCTTTTTTATGCAAACATGCTAACACCTTTTTTTAAAAAAAAAAATGAGTAATTATAAAAGCTGAGTAAGTTACAGGTTAATGGAAACTACTTATCAGTTTTAGTGCTGATTGTATGATTATTATGCTACTCCCTGGAAAATACCTTGTTGTAATTAAGGACGATAACTCAAGTTCGGTGTGTACTTACTAGAGAATATCAAACAAAGTTGGGTGATGAGTGTCACTGCAACAGTTTGCAGGTTAGAAACCTGACCTAGGGATAAACACATGTACAGAACAGCTGAGACACTGTCCAATGGGGGAAAACTATTAAATTAGAATGTAGCTTAATGCATGCGAGAAAGATTCCTAAAATTACCTATTATGTAGCTGACTAGAAACTTAGCTAAACCTGGTTTTGAATGGTCTAGATACATGTACTAGCCATATCCAGAGATAACTCGTATGAGCTGTTTGCATAAAATAAAAAGCAAAATTAATAAATAAACTAATGCTAATTTCAAGAATTTAAGGGCCATGTAACTGATCTTTCGAGATCATGAGATCACAAAACATCCATACACATACATGTATGTGGTTAAACACAAAGTGCAATCTAGATCAAAAAAAAAAATGTGTATGGTTACCTTGAATACCATTTTTTTAAATAGATTTACAAATTAACCATGAATGTTAAGCCATGTTAGCAAGAACTCTTTAACAAAATTCTATGATGATAAACTAACTGCTATTCTTTATGACTGCAGAAAAATCATGTTGGTTTAAAAAGTTTGATACATAAAAATTAAATTCAGCATTTTGTCATATTTGTCAAAGCTTTATTTGCTGGTTTTGCTTGTGTTCTGATCCTGATTGGGATAACTGCCTGGCAGGATACACTATGTGTAACCGGGGATAAACCTATAATGGTATAAAAATTCCGGTGAAGGACACTACTGTACCACATCATTGAACACAGCCAAAGATAGCAGTCATAAAGATTGGCACAAAACTTTAGGCCTGCATAAATTGCATTATGTCTGAATGTACAAATTTCATGTAGCTGTAAATAAATTAAATGAGAAAAAGAAAATAAAAACAGAAAATAAAAAAAAAAATAAATAAAGAAAGAAAGAACAAATGATAATACATGTTACAATGAGATAATATGATCAAGCTTTTCATATCAAAAATTTCAGAATGGTTGTTTTCTGTGTTTGCAAATTGTTATCAAATTGTCTTCTGTATTTGTTATGAATTTAACTTTCTCAAGTCAGAAAAAAATTGTCTTCTACAACAACAAAAAAAGAATCCCACAGTAAACTCAAAATTATGTAATGGAAAAGGGTCCTAACTGTAGGGATAATTTCATGTTTCATTTTACAAGAGTAACATCAAATGATAAACAATTTTATTTTTGAAGAATTTCTGTCCTGATCCTATATATAATTGTTAGGATACCATTGTGGTAGCTGAGAAAACACTATAAGTGACATTTGGCAACGGACAAATATCTTGATAAAATGACATTGTGTCTCTCATTATCTTGTCTCTATGAGTACAATAATTTCTTCTATCAAAATGATTATTTGATTGAATCTTTTTGAGGTTAAATATGTTTTTTTGCCTATGCATTAATAAAGACAATCTGATCTATTTCTTAAATATTTTTCGCCTATTCATTTGTTGCTGGGCATTTAAAAAAAAAAAGAAGATATTTATGGAACATGTATATGTGTGTTAATTCTGGTATGTTTTTTTTTTCCATGGTGTTATGTGAATACCAAATGATCTATTTGAGGAGAAAAAGGCAGTTGTTCTTATGTAGAAAATTTGTATTGTATTTTATGTTAACAATCTATTCAGAATTCTGTAATTTTGGGTTTTAATAAAATGGGTCCTAGAAACCTGGGTTTAAATGGAAATGGATCCATATACTTAAACCAGAGTGTTACGTTCTAGGAGGTATAACCTTCGATAATACCATGGTGTAATGAAGGACAAAACTCTGGAAGTTCCTATGGTTCTTTTCCACTGTTCTTTTGAAAATAAGGTGCCTAAATTGTATTTTAGTTGACAAGGATTCAGTAATTTTGTATTGTAATGAAATGGGTCCTAGAAATCTGTGTTAACATGGAAAAAAATCCATATACTTAAATCAGAGTGTTGCGTTCTAGGAGGTATAACCTTCGATAATACCATTGTGTAATGAAGGACAAAACTCTGGAAGTTCCTATGGTTCTTTTCTAATGTTCTTTTAAAGATAGGGTACCTATGTATAGTAGCTGACAGTTTACATGTATTAAAAATTCTTCAGTATTTTATAATAATGAAATAGGTCCTAGAAGAGGGGCCGGATGTGTGTTTGCAGGGAAACTGATCCACAGACTTTAACAGATGTTTCGTTCTAGGAGGGTAAACCTTCGATAATACCATGTTGTAATAAAGGACGAACAAGCTGGAAGTTCTTGTGGACTGTTTCCCCGTATAATATTTGTGTAAGGCATCAAATCAAACAAACAAAGCATTTCTAATATTGTATATGTTACTTCATAATTTCTGAAAATTTATTTAGTCATGTTTTAAAAGAAGTTAGCATTAAGGTTTTATATTTTATATCAAACATATATATTTCAACTCCTAGATTAGATTAAGATTTGGACCATTTTTTAATTAAAGGATGAAACCTTCAGATTTTGTGGATCTGTTCCAAATATACATGTTTAGTGTTTATTTTATTGTCAAGCAACAAATCAAATAAACAAAGTATAGGTACACTATGTTTACAAGTTTCTAATTTTAGTCTGTTTCTCAGGTTATACATAACAACATGAGATGCATCTTTAACTGCAATATCAATTAATTTGTATAGGTTATATCACAGCTATTGAAAAGTTGTTCAGTCTCTTATATTGAATTTATGTATTTTTATAGAATATTGATACTTTAAAACAGATGTTTTGTTCTTTTAAACAATCGAGGTCGATTGTTAACTAAGTAGGGAGTAATTGTTAGAAAGTAAAATTTAAGCATTTAGGTCATGAGTTATTTTAATACAGTTTGCAAATTATGGTAACTTTGGGTATAATTTTTATTTATTTATTCTTTTTCTCATTCCAAAATTTTCTTCATATTTTAATTTCTTTCATGTGTCAGGTGCAAATGTTTGCATAAATGCAAGCCTATTAAGGATTAGTATCTTTCATCATAAATTCTTGTGACAACATACTTAATTTAATAAGGGGTTTTTAGACAATTTTAAAGTGATTAGTGAGTCTGTAGTTTATTCATATCTATGGCATTTTTATTAATCTTGATTAAGGAATAATGATGGTAAAGCTGACTTTGTGTGGCAGGCTTTTATAGCCCCTTGAGATAACTATTGGTCAATATGTTGACAAGGGGGTGTGGCTCATGCCCACAGGTTTTGTGAATTTTCAATTTTGAAAGTTAGTTAGGATTTTACCAACCAAGTGAAAACATTATATTTAATATTGTTTGGATTATTCCAACTTTTGAAAATAATAAATTTTAAGCTTGGATATTACCAGCGACTCTATGTTCTTAGAACTTTGTTAAATTGAAACATTGATATATATTGTTTATTTGGAACATCCAATAGTGTTTGTTGAACTTTGAGGATTGAAAAGAAAAAGTGAATAAATCAACAAACAAGACTTTTGTATTCCTGTCTCCTACTTTCCAAATCCACGAACAAGCAAAATACATCCCCGACAACATTCTTACAATTTGGTGCTAGAATTCGGAGTAATAACTTTCCAGCTTATTACGCGATAACGGTACCTTAACTGCCAAGTGATTCCCCAGGGATTAAAATTCAACATCATGGATTATTCAAGGAGACAGGAATTTGGCCATTTTTACCGTGGACAATTTAGACCATACTGGTCTTACAAGCAACCAGGTCAGCCGCCACTACTAGTAGTACACATTCCAGTACCGGTCGGAATGGAAAATCGTAGCTGCTTTGAAGCTGACATACATACAGAAATGCAAAAATCAAAGAGCAGGGCACAGCGAGACAGGGACTTTAAAAGGCGACAGACTTTTCAAGAAAAGAAAAGTACTTGTGCTATGATGCCATTCTATGGCCTGGATGGACAATATTTTATCAATGAAATCCAAAATGGTGCTGATGAAAAGGACAATAAATTGACAACAAAGCTGAGGAAAACATCTTTAGATTGGAACACTGTTTCTTCATTGATGCCAGGATCACAGCTCTCAGACAGAGAGTTTCAAAAATTATTCTTCCAGCCAGCCAGCCTACAAGACCTATCGTCAGTAGTCAATGATACATTGGCACGCAGTTTGAAAGCGGCTGACAAAAAAATCAAGGAGTTACAGCAGGAACTAGAAAAACTAAAATCGGAAAATTGTTCTAACCAGAAAAGGCAGTTAGACGAAATGGACCAATCCAGGGAAACTTTAGCATTCCATCATTTCAACAATCAACTGCTTCGCCACAAAATTGAGGGCCTAGAGGAAAGGAATAGACAGCTACATGAAGCGAATAATATTTTGAATTCAGCAAGTGAAAGGTTGATAAGTGACAAGGAACAGCTAACAACAACGGTACAGTCCTGTCTGGAAAACTTGGACACCTACAAAAGAAGGAAAAAGAACAGGACTGCTTCCTCAACAAATGGGAAAGTGATCGATGGACAAAATGACATTCAGCCACTACCATCGGAAGATGAAACAAACTGTGAATGGTGTCCTATAGTGAAGGCTTTCTACAGAGTGTGTCAGCCCACATAAACACTTCATTGTCATATTGGTATAGTTTTGCTGATTTTTCTGTATAATTTGGTATAGTTTTTTATATGCTTTTTTGTTAGCTTGAAAATAATTTTGCATCATAGTCTAAAAATCTATCTAAGGTCATCATGCCTATTATTTTTTTTATGATTTACATTTTCCAAAATGATAGGAAACAACTAATTTTTCATTGGTTAAAATTCTGATCTTTGGGTCATGACTGTGTTAAGCATGAGACTCAGAATATAATTTTGATAGTAATATGCTGCATTGACAACTTAAAAACACAATGTCTTGTTTAGTGAAATATAGAAAAGATAATGTTTCGAAAAATAGTATTTTGCTTTAGGTGTGATATTTCAACAAACTTTGTAAAAAGAAAGTTTTTTTTAAATGGCACCAACATTTTAGTGTCTGACAAAACCATATCATAATATTCGCTGTTCCTGTTTCCTGCATAAATTGATAAGACTGTACATAGTCTTGTTAAATGAATGTGTTCATGCTGCTGTTTTCTGGTGATCATGTTTTTGCCATACATTATGGTAGTCTATATAGCTGTTTTCGTTATTTTTAAGGACATACATGTTTACCTCATATTTGTCATGTCATTTTTGCTTGTTTGACTATATTGCAGTAGCAATGTGATAATGATGTTGTTGTGTTTTTTTCCCCTCATTTTGAAGTGTTTGCTAAAATGTTATTTTTAAAATGCAAGCTGAAAAGGCAGTGTGCATTTGTGTATTGATACATGGGTGATAGCAATTCCTTTATTTCCATCACTAATGAATTTAAAAACTAATTATTATGCAAACATTTTAATATGAAAAATTGTTCTTGTAATCATTTTTAGTATTAGTATAATACATGTAATCTAAGATTATTACTCCAGCATCCAGAAAACATTCACATAACCTGTATTATCAGAATAGTGGAAGACAACCATTTTTAATGATCAGTCAGTATTATAAATGTAATGGGACATGATTTGAATTTGATGAATGTGACCGCCATCTTTGAATTGATGTGCAGGTTTTATATAATTGGCGCCCAATATATATACTAATGCCCAAACCACTAGCCTAGGCAAGAAAAAGAATCGGCGAAAAACTCTTTGTTGAGTAATTATTATAGTAAAGGGTAGTTAAATAGCTCATCCGCTTTGGGAGACAGTGTCGACACTGCAATTTAGGTTACGAGGTTTTTTTTGTTTTTTTTTCCCCATTTTTATAAAAGTGAAGGTTATTTCTGAATTCCCATGTATGGCAAGCAACCCTAACAAATTTACTTTGTTGTTTTATAGTGCTATTGATGGTTGGACGCAATCATCCCCTGCTTGCCCTGCATGTCATTTTTGTTTTTATCAATTTCCTTTTTGTTAGCAATTGGAGTAAGCTAAACTACCTGCTATAATTACCTGATAGTCTTTTGTCTTGTGAGTTTGGATGACAAGTTATGAATTAGTATGATTTTACAGAGACTAGAAGTCCTGATGTAGTTTCATCATGATCCCCCTTAGCTTTGATCTGTTACTGTATAAGCAATAGATTTGCTAAAATATTTGTGCTAAGGTTGCCGATAACCTACAAAAGTTAGGACATGGCAGATATTGATTAATTATGCTGGTTTGATTAAAATTATCTGATGCTTGGATGAGAAAAAAAAAAATGATAGGAAATATTCTAACACTAATAAGGAAACAACATTTGTAACATTTTCTTGTTAGCACTTTTATGTGAATATTTTGTTCAGGTCATGTCAATGACCAGAATACTGTTGATGAGGTGCATACAAAGTGTCTTTTTTATGCAAACATGCTAACACCTTTTTTTTAAAAAAAAAAAATGAGTAATTATAAAAGCTGAGTAAGTTACAGGTTAATGGAAACTACTTATCAGTTTTAGTGCTGATTGTATGATTATTATGCTACTCCCTGGAAAATACCTTGTTGTAATTAAGGACGATAACTCAAGTTCGGTGTGTACTTACTAGAGAATATCAAACAAAGTTGGGTGATGAGTGTCACTGCAACAGTTTGCAGGTTAGAAACCTGGCCTAGGGATAAACACATGTACAGAACAGCTGAGACACTGTCCAATGGGGGAAAACTATTAAATTAGAATGTAGCTTAATGCATGCGAGAAAGATTCCTAAAATTACCTATTATGTAGCTGACTAGAAACTTAGCTAAACCTGGTTTTGAATGGTCTAGATACATGTACTAGCCATATCCAGAGATAACTCGTATGAGCTGTTTGCATAAAATAAAAAGCAAAATTAATAAATAAACTAATGCTAATTTCAAGAATTTAAGGGCCATGTAACTGATCCTTTCGAGATCATGAGATCACAAAACATCCATACACATACATGTATGTGGTTAAACACAAAGTGCAATCTAGATCAAAAAAAAAAAAAAAAAAAAAAAAAAAAAAATGTGTATGGTTACCTTGAATACCATTTTTTTAAATAGATTTACAAATTAACCATGAATGTTAAGCCATGTTAGCAAGAACTCTTTAACAAAATTCTATGATGATAAACTAACTGCTATTCTTTATGACTGCAGAAAAATCATGTTGGTTTAAAAAGTTTGATACATAAAAATTAAATTCAGCATTTTGTCATATTTGTCAAAGCTTTATTTGCTGGTTTTGCTTGTGTTCTGATCCTGATTGGGATAACTGCCTGGCAGGATACACTATGTGTAACCGGGGATAAACCTATAATGGTATAAAAATTCCGGTGAAGGACACTACTGTACCACATCATTGAACACAGCCAAAGATAGCAGTCATAAAGATTGGCACAAAACTTTAGGCCTGCATAAATTGCATTATGTCTGAATGTACAAATTTCATGTAGCTGTAAATAAATTAAATGAGAAAAAGAAAATAAAAACAGAAAAATAAAAAAAAAAAATAAAGAAAGAAAGAACAAATGATAATACATGTTACAATGAGATAATATGATCAAGCTTTTCATATCAAAAATTTCAGAATGGTTGTTTTCTGTGTTTGCAAATTGTTATCAAATTGTCTTCTGTATTTGTTATGAATTTAACTTTCTCAAGTCAGAAAAAAATTGTCTTCTACAACAACAAAAAAAGAATCCCACAGTAAACTCAAAATTATGTAATGGAAAAGGGTCCTAACTGTAGGGATAATTTCATGTTTCATTTTACAAGAGTAACATCAAATGATAAACAATTTTATTTTTGAAGAATTTCTGTCCTGATCCTATATATAATTGTTAGGATACCATTGTGGTAGCTGAGAAAACACTATAAGTGACATTTGGCAACGGACAAATATCTTGATAAAATGACATTGTGTCTCTCATTATCTTGTCTCTATGAGTACAATAATTTCTTCTATCAAAATGATTATTTGATTGAATCTTTTTGAGGTTAAATATGTTTTTTTGCCTATGCATTAATAAAGACAATCTGATCTATTTCTTAAATATTTTTCGCCTATTCATTTGTTGCTGGGCATTTAAAAAAAAAAAAAGATATTTATGGAACATGTATATGTGTGTTAATTCTGGTATGTTTTTTTTTTCCATGGTGTTATGTGAATACCAAATGATCTATTTGAGGAGAAAAAGGCAGTTGTTCTTATGTAGAAAATTTGTATTGTATTTTATGTTAACAATCTATTCAGAATTCTGTAATTTTGGGTTTTAATAAAATGGGTCCTAGAAACCTGGGTTTAAATGGAAATGGATCCATATACTTAAACCAGAGTGTTACGTTCTAGGAGGTATAACCTTCGATAATACCATGGTGTAATGAAGGACAAAACTCTGGAAGTTCCTATGGTTCTTTTCCACTGTTCTTTTGAAAATAAGGTACCTAAATTGTATTTTAGTTGACAAGGATTCAGTAATTTTGTATTGTAATGAAATGGGTCCTAGAAATCTGTGTTAACATGGAAAAAAATCCATATACTTAAATCAGAGTGTTGCGTTCTAGGAGGTATAACCTTCGATAATACCATTGTGTAATGAAGGACAAAACTCTGGAAGTTCCTATGGTTCTTTTCTAATGTTCTTTTAAAGATAGGGTACCTATGTATAGTAGCTGACAGTTTACATGTATTAAAAATTCTTCAGTATTTTATAATAATGAAATAGGTCCTAGAAGAGGGGCCGGATGTGTGTTTGCAGGGAAACTGATCCACAGACTTTAACAGATGTTTCGTTCTAGGAGGGTAAACCTTCGATAATACCATGTTGTAATAAAGGACGAACAAGCTGGAAGTTCTTGTGGACTGTTTCCCCGTATAATATTTGTGTAAGGCATCAAATCAAACAAACAAAGCATTTCTAATATTGTATATGTTACTTCATAATTTCTGAAAATTTATTTAGTCATGTTTTAAAAGAAGTTAGCATTAAGGTTTTATATTTTATATCAAACATATATATTTCAACTCCTAGATTAGATTAAGATTTGGACCATTTTTTAATTAAAGGATGAAACCTTCAGATTTTGTGGATCTGTTCCAAATATACATGTTTAGTGTTTATTTTATTGTCAAGCAACAAATCAAATAAACAAAGTATAGGTACACTATGTTTACAAGTTTCTAATTTTAGTCTGTTTCTCAGGTTATACATAACAACATGAGATGCATCTTTAACTGCAATATCAATTAATTTGTATAGGTTATATCACAGCTATTGAAAAGTTGTTCAGTCTCTTATATTGAATTTATGTATTTTTATAGAATATTGATACTTTAAAACAGATGTTTTGTTCTTTTAAACAATCGAGGTCGATTGTTAACTAAGTAGGGAGTAATTGTTAGAAAGTAAAATTTAAGCATTTAGGTCATGAGTTATTTTAATACAGTTTGCAAATTATGGTAACTTTGGGTATAATTTTTATTTATTTATTCTTTTTCTCATTCCAAAATTTTCTTCATATTTTAATTTCTTTCATGTGTCAGGTGCAAATGTTTGCATAAATGCAAGCCTATTAAGGATTAGTATCTTTCATCATAAATTCTTGTGACAACATACTTAATTTAATAAGGGGTTTTTAGACAATTTTAAAGTGATTAGTGAGTCTGTAGTTTATTCATATCTATGGCATTTTTATTAATCTTGATTAAGGAATAATGATGGTAAAGCTGACTTTGTGTGGCAGGCTTTTATAGCCCCTTGAGATAACTATTGGTCAATATGTTGACAAGGGGGTGTGGCTCATGCCCACAGGTTTTGTGAATTTTCAATTTTGAAAGTTAGTTAGGATTTTACCAACCAAGTGAAAACATTATATTTAATATTGTTTGGATTATTCCAACTTTTGAAAATAATAAATTTTAAGCTTGGATATTACCAGCGACTCTATGTTCTTAGAACTTTGTTAAATTGAAACATTGATATATATTGTTTATTTGGAACATCCAATAGTGTTTGTTGAACTTTGAGGATTGAAAAGAAAAAGTGAATAAATCAACAAACAAGACTTTTGTATTCCTGTCTCCTACTTTCCAAATCCACGAACAAGCAAAATACATCCCCGACAACATTCTTACAATAATAAGAAACAAATAATAAAACTGGGGTTCAACAGGGTATGAATTGCATGGACTGAGTTTCCTGATGTTAAGTACTGTGCATGTATGCATTAAAACACAGGAAAGGGCAAAGTTCTGATAAATATAGCATGTGAAGAACTGATTTCTTACCAAATCTGTTTCTGGAAATATTTCCTGACATTCTTCTAATTTTTCTGCTGATCCTGAGTCCTCGTCTTTTGACAGGACATCCTGCTCAACTGCAAGAGAACCATGAATGGTAGTCTTCAAAACCAGAGGAACAATTGTCCTGAGAAAGTTTTACTGAGATATGGTCTTTGGGAAATAACTTTTGGTACAGGTCATTTTGCCAGAGACCCTGTTTTGCCAAAGGTAAAAAATACTCAGATAACTTTATTAACTAATTAATGTGTAAACTGTTTATTATTTCCATAGATATGTTTTCATACCCTTATAATGGTACGTTTTTATAGGATATGGTATGCATTTTGATCATGTCCTTTATTTGATATGTAGATGGTGGTTCGTCTAGTTTCACGGTTTCAGCCTAAATATAAGGACACCCAAGTAAAACTCCCAGAGGGGGTACTCCCATATTAAAGCAGTACGGGTATGTGCTGCGGTAAAGCCCCCCTTTTTTGCATTTTATTAGCTCTGAATGCACCTACTTTTTCAATTCGATTAGCTCCAAAAACACCCACTTTTTCTGAATTCACCCATTTTTCCCAGTTCGATCAGTTCTAAAGGTACCGGGTACAACTTTTACCGTTCTTGCACCCACTTTTTCAGTTTGATCAGCACCATAAGCCCCCTCTTTTTAACCCAGTGCGGCACATACATACCCCATTCTACATGCGAGTACAACACCCCCCCCTCCCCCCAACCTCCGGAGTAAAACTGTTCAGTTCAGATGCATATATTAGTATTACTTTATAAAGCAAAATAAATTGAGACCTAAGAATACTGGAAATTGTTACCTTTTGAATCATCTTCATTTGTCAAACCAAGAAAGTTAAATTTAAATGACATTTTGATTTTCAAACTCTTGAAGGTTTGAAGGTTTTGAAGGTTTTATTATCGACTCTCACCCCAAACCGGGGTACTAGTCAAAACATGCAATAAACAAAACTGAAGAAAGGCCCAAATTTGAATTTTTTACATGTGTCAGGTGCACAGACAAACTTGCCCATGCATTTCTGCACCACCAAACCGAAAACGAAAGTAACGTGCAGTTTCCGGTTTGGTAACTATTGACATGAAAAGCGTGTAAATTGGCTTTCTAGTCAACTCGTACCTAAGTTAACTCGTACCTTAGTCAGCTCGTACCTGTTATATACCTGTTATACCTGCGGCCACACCCTTGAGTGCAGCCTAGGGGTTAAGCGACCGAGTCATAGAAACCCCATGTATCTCTCTGAAGTGTCTGTCGATGGCGTTTTTGAATCCGTTCACAGTGGTAGCTGCTATAACTTGCTCTGGGAGTCGATTCCATGCGTGAATAACACGCTGACTGAAGTTGTTTTGTCTGATATTAAGTCTTGACCGAGGTTTATTTAACTTGAGAGAATTTCCTCTTGTAACAGAGTTGTTCAATTCAAAACGGCTATTCACAGGAATTCCCTCAAATTCTTTTAATATCTTAAATGTTTCAATGAGATCTCCTCGATGTCTTCTAAGTTCCAGGGTGGTAAGATTTAAGCGTTTTAGCCTTTCATGATATGACAAATGAGCAATTTCAGGAATCAACTTGGTTGCTCTATGTTGTACTTGTTCTAGAAGCTCTATGTCTTTGATCAATGATGGATTCCAAGCCTGAATAAAATACTCTAGTTTGGGACGAATCAGACTTTTGTAAAGCCTGATAATGATGTTTTTATCTCTTGACACTATATGGCGCTTAATCATTCCTAATGTCATATTAGCTTTCTTAACTGCACAAATACATTGTTTAGAAGGTTTTAAGTCACTCGATATAATAATACCCAAGTCAGTTTCTTCTGAAACAGTCTGTAAATTTTCTCCATTCATACTGTAGTTATGATGTGCATTATTGTGTCCTATATGCAGTACTTTACATTTTTTCACATTGAAAAGCATTTGCCAGTCTCTGGACCATTTACATAAATTGTCTTTTGGTCAACTCGTACCTGATCTTTGGTCAACTCGTACCTGTTTTGGTCAACTCGTACCTATTTTGGTTAACTCGTACCTATTTTTGGATAACTCGTACCTTAGTTAAGTCGTACCTTAGTCAACTCGTATGTATGTAGATATGTACGAGTTAGGAAGGAAGGAAGGAAGGAAGGAAGGAAGGAAAGATAGATAGATAGATAGATAGATAGATAGATAGATAGATAGATAGATAGATAGATAGATAGATAGATAGATAGATAGATAGATTTCTTTAATTAGATGTCTTTAATCAACGTCTTCAATGGTTGCGTGATTAGATTTGGTGTGAAATTAATCAAAGACCCAATTAATTTGGTTGGCTCTTTTTCGGCATTAGGGGATTTCAGGGGTCACAGGAGTTAATGACACAATGGAATTTTAAGGGAAATTATCTTTTGTGCATTAGTTTTCTTTTAGTTGCCGATCGCTTCATATATAAGTTGTCCATTTGCTAAGTCTCATTCATCTTTGACTATTCTAATAGTGCAAATGTCGGATATTTGTATTGCGTGTTGTAAGGTTGTGGGGAAGCGCCAGCACGGCGTTACCTGCGATGTGTGCGACAGATGGCAGCACCGTGTTTGTGATACAGGTAAGTGGTATTTTATCTTTTTCTTTTTAATTATTTATTTGCCAGACTTTATGTAACGAACAGCTGAGCCAAAGCCACAGCAAACCCCGTCGGTGGAAAAGCATGCTCATCCACCAAGGATGGTTTACTGCGCTATATACCCTACACTTACTCGATTCACAAAGTCTCGAGTTTGAAATTTGCATATTTCCAAGGGAGGCTATCCCGTCACATTGCTTCCCCCTCCGAGAATCGGCCTGGGGACTACATGGGTAAGGCAACTCCATTCTGGCAGTTGTCATCATCCCACCGCTGCCACCAAATGTAACGAACAGCCGAGCCAAAGCCACAGCAAACCCCGTTGGTGGAAAAGCATGCTCATCCACCAAGGGTTGGTCACTGCGCTATATACCCTACACTTACTCGATTCACAAAGTCTCGAGTTTGAAATTTGCATATTTCCAAGGGAGGCTATCCCGTCACAATTTATTTATTTATCCGTTCGTCGATTGTGCGTCCGTATTTCAAAGGCTATTAATATTATTGGTAGATATCACCCTGATAATCCCAATATTAAATTAACTCATGCACGTGCCAAACGTAATATTAGTTTGGTGATAATTATATGTTTGTCTGCCTGCCCGTCAGTCCCGGCGTCCATCTACCCATTTATTTATTTATTTATTTATTTATTTACCCGACTATTAATATTTTGATATATATCACACTAGGGTATAATCTCATCATGTTTCGCTGATAATTAAATTAACTATTAATAATTTTGATATATATCATCCTGATAATCCCGTCATGTTTCGCTGATAATTAAATTAACTCATGCACGTGCCAGTTGTCATTCCCGGCGTACATCTACCTACCTACCTACCTATTTATTTATTTACTCTCATCATGTTTCGCTGATAATTAAATTAACTATTAATAATTTTGATATATATCACCCTGATAATCCCGTCATGTTTCGCTGATAATTAAATTAACTCATGCACGTGCCAGTTGTCATTCCCGGCGTACATCTACCTACCTTTTTATTTATTTATTTATTTATTTACCAGTCCGTTTGTCCGTATTTAACAGACTATCAATAATTTTGTTATATATCACCTTGATTATCCCATCATGTTTCGCTGATTATTAAATTAACTCATGCACGTGCAAAACGTAATAAACACTTGAATATTAGTTTGATGATACTTATCTGTCTGCCTGCCTGTCTTTCCGTCAGTCCCGGCGTCCACCTACCCATTTATTTATTTATTCTTTATTTATTTATTTATCCGTCCGTCAGTCCGTCCGTCCGTATTTAACAGACTATTAATAATTTTGATATATATCACCCTGGTAATCCAATCAGTTTCGCCGATAATTAAATTAACGCATGCACGTGCCAAACGTAATATTAGTTTGATCATAATTATCTGTTTGTATGCCTGTCCGTCAGTCCCGGTGTACATTTATTTATTTATTTATTTATTTATTTATTTATTTATTTATTTATTTATTTATCCGTTCGCTGATAATTAAATTAACTATTAATAATTTTGATATATATCACCCTTGTAATCCCATCATGTTTCCCTGATAATTAGATTAACTCATGCACGTGAATATTAGTTTGATGATAAAAGTACCGCGAGTCCTTAAAGAACTAATGACATATTGGCATACAGACTGAAATAGTGATAGAGACTGAGATTACTGAATCTGAATAGTTTACTGGTGACACGCCAAATGTGAATTAAAAAGAACTGTGTTGTAGAAGGGTCTCCATAGAAAAAATTCAGACTGAGATTAAACTGAATGTGAATTACAAAAACTGTGTTTTAGAACGATCTCCATGGAAAAAAAAATATCAATATGATTTTCAAAATTGGTTTTTTTAGAATGTGGATTCATAAAATGTCATTCTAATGATCCTGTGAGTATTTTCAAAACGCGATGCTATTGAGTATTTTGAGTTAAAATGTTAGGAGACTTTGTCACTGTTGCAGGAAAAGAGTTGTCTTGCTTCTCGTATATAGTTGGTAATACTTTCATTGTTATTTGTTTATGACTTTTTGTTTCATTCTCATGTACGACTGTAAGAAAATAAAGAGAAAATATACATGTACTAGCCTATTTTGTTTGTTTCCTTTCCATTCAAGAATTCAATGTCATTTATGTGTAACTATCACACCAGTCTGAAATAATTTACGCCGAGCACATTATAAAAACTTGAATACAAAATGTGGCCTATTTCTTTTCCTAATTAGCATGTCACGAACATACAAAGCTTTATCATTATTCTTAACCGTGGCGAAATTTGAAAAATAGCCTGGGTTTCTCCCCAGTATGTAAAGCGTAATTTTTCATCATGGTGTTCTAGTTGAGATCAATGCATTTTACATGACTTTATGTGATATGACTTGAATACAAAAATAAGATGTGAAGTTAAATCTTGGTTATATACGAGTTATTGAATTGAATTTGCTTACTATTTGCTCAGTGCAGTATATGCGGTCCTGGCGATGAAATAAAAGGTGGTTAAAGATGTAAACACTGTAAATATTAGTTTGCAATATAATAGAATAATAATATTGATAAAATAAATCTAAAAAATATGTATAAAAATTACATAGGTACGAGTTGACTAAGGTACGACTTGACTAAGGTACGAGTTGACCAAAAGTAGGTACGAGTTGACTAAGGTACGAGTTGACAGGTACGAGTTGACTTGTTACCGTAAATTGGAACGAAAGATCTTGCGTCGGTACGCTCCATCGAAACGCCAAAGATCCAACCACCCACCCACTGATCGACTCAGTATATGAAGATAGATAGATAGACCCATTCAATAATAATGATTAACTCTCTCAACTTCCACTATTCACTAAATATACCACTGAATAATGACAGCACGTACCTGGTACCTGAAAACCCTAAAATAGTCTCTATAACAGACAATGACAGTCCTCCTTTCTTATTAAGAAAGCCCTTGATTATTGTCTGAGGCCCAAATCCCGCGGTTGAGATTGTCTTTGTCATACAATAGTATAACCATTCTTGATTTTTTTTTTTTTTTTTTTTTTTTTTTTTTTTGCTTGATTGTGCGATTTAATCAACTGCTGTTTCGCCATACGATGACCAAATCGCGGATGTTGTGAGTTTTTTGTCGAAGACATCTCAGATCATTTTTTACCTGCATCCGGGTTTTTTCCATATGGAAGATGAAAAAGGCAACAAACTGCATCTCTTTAAAAAGTACCACACTCTGCATGCCAATATCGATATTTGACCAACGCCGGAGTGAGATAGCCAACTCCGAGGATAACGCCTACGCCTGAGGAAAATAGAGAGTGTCTTTCTTCTAAAAAGTTAAAATAAATTGGAAATACTCTTTTTACTCAGTTTCGCTAATTCTGTATCTTCCCATCACATTGATTTTGTTGTTCAAATCGAGTGTAGGCGCAAAGATATTCGTATAATTGATCAATTTATGAAAAATATACGTATATACAACAACCTACTTTAAACAGCTACATGCATGTTTCTGTACGTAGATAGTGGTTGAAATTGTGCATATGGAAGAAACAATCTATATCTGACATTAACGGAACCGAAGCACGCTTGTATTTGGTATATTTTGAACATTTTCAAACATTTAATTGACAGACCCTCTTTAGTGAGGAAATGAGGATAACGTTAACGGCGGAGTAAGATACGACTGCAGCCGGAGGGAGATGATAGAGAAGACGTAAGGCCAATTACGACGCCCGGTTTGTTCTCAAGATTTTACTGTCTCTTTTATCAAGAAATCATATTTACTTTCAACCCATAATGGTTTGTAGTGCCTATAATCTTCTTACCTTGTGGCGTTGAATCGCGCGCGCACGTTTCTATTACACATGGAATTGAGGTCATTTTGTTACACTTACTGTTTCAAATTCGTCGTTTGTAATAAATAAAAATATTTCTGTACACGAAGATACAAACAAGCAATAATTGAAACAAAATCATGTCTTGCTAGGTTCACCATAGACATGCATTAAAATGGCAACATGCGCTAAAAGAGCAAAGTTTTATCTTCTTTTACATGCATTTGTATTGTACAGTTTCACTCGGTCGAATCATTCATATTGATTAAAAAAACCTTTTGTTACAATGCATAGCATAAAAACTCATTCCATGCCTTGATAAATACGAATAGTAATATTTTGTATTAAATAAAATATAAAGGTTTGATCCTTTGGAAGCAGCAAAAACATTCAAAGGGAGATAGTATGGACTATATTGCGCAATTTCGGGTAATGAACCCTCATCAGTAGCCCTTTTAAAACCGGCAACGAAAGCCAGGAAGCCAGGCTATTGTACTGCAATTTGGAAAATTTACATGAGAAGTCTAAATCAAAGACACATTCCTAAACGGGGTCAAATAATTCAAACATTGCTTAGACGTATGTTTCTAAACGTGAGTGTTTTGAACACTCTGAAACACGCTAATGGGTATCCATACATGTATGTGCATAAAACGGGATGAAAATGCATCTCGGTATTTCCAAAACCGTGCACGTGCGTGAACGTCTGTATCATTAAACATAATGTTGCTGCCATCTACTGTTGGTGCCACCCTAGTGTCTTTATATAGATCAGACATTGGGTTTTGTGGATGGATAACGAGAATCAGCTCGAAATATGGCAGGGCCGATAACGATATGTATCTGTAGTTGTCCTTGGGCATTGCAATTATCCCTATACATGTCAAACACTAAATGATGGATATAAGTCCTTAACTGTCGTAGTAGACTCACGTCACAGATTTACTTTTATAAATATGAATGAAATGAAAATGTTTGACCAAACGGAACAGATATATCATTCATATATATAACGATAAATCTGTGACGCAATTCTATCGGGATAATTAAGGATGATAGCTGTTTTGGTGCTCCGAAATGACATTACATATTGTTAACAGTTATAAAAAACATGCTTGACATTTATGAAAGCAATCACAGAAATCAATATCAATGATCGTGACAATGATTTCAACGACAATGTAGAACAATAAAGAATTTTTATTTCGAATCAGCATTTTGTGCAAACGTTATCATCCTCAGGCGTTGGTCTTATCAATATGTAACCTTCCTCCGGCGTCGGCGATCCCATTCTTTCTTCAACAAGGACTCTTTGGAGGTGAATAATATCTAAACACTTCGTAAGAAATGAGTTTAAAGTATAACAGTTTGTACAGTAAACACGAATTATAGATTTTAGCGTGAATAGAGAATGGAAAGTTTTGACTTTAAAGATTTTTTGACTTCTAAATCAATCTTGACAGTCAAAAACACAAAATCGTGTATGTTTTCTTGTATTTTATATGTTCCAAATAAAGTGTTGTAATATTATGTAAATTTTATTTGGAAGCAGAATCATCTTACTACATTAACTTATCATAACAAATCTAATTATCCTCTTGCACTATGAAATATTACATAGTTTTGCTGACAACACTTCACACAATGTTCCTCAGGCGTTGGCTATTGCCTCGGAGTTAGCTATTTCACTCCGGCGTTGGTCAAATATCGATAATTGGCATGCAGAGTGTGAGTACTTTAAGATGATGTTTTTTTTTTTACTATACAAGTCATCATTGATCCTTATTGTTATTATTCATTTTAATCACTTTTTGTGTGACGAAAGCTTTTGCAAAGAAAAAATAAAATATAAAATCTGTGGATTTTGAAATTTTATGATCCATGCAGGCCATCGTAGATAAGATGCGTTCGGATTTTCTCCATTGAATATAGGCGTGTTCGGATCAAAGGCCCTGCTTCACAGAACGAGTTGTTTCCGCCAGTAAGGGCTCACCGCACAATAACGATATTTTTACTACATTTTTTTTTTTTTGCATCAGATTGATATCTAGGAATTTTGGTGTAGGTATATATGCATTAAAACTGTCAACGTTAAAACGAATAGGTACAGTTTTTTTTTCACTGAGCGTTTAGCTGTCAGGCTAAGGTAGTGATGTCATTTCAACAACAGAGCAAACTAGTCTTGTGTCCGTCAAAGATAGATTTCAGTCCCAAAACTATATATATTGTGCTTAGGTATCACTACTACATCACTGAGCTTCTATGCACTGTCAACAATTTATATTTCAGAATAAAGCATAAATAAAATGTGCATCATGCATCCTGTACCCTATTGCAGAACAGATATTAATCTTCGACAATTATCTTTTTTTAAAGATGTTTCTTGTTAATTGCGATCTCCCGTTGGGAGATCGCATATATAGTTGATCAAGATCAGAACGTGGGGCTTAATCGACCACCGACTTCCGACTTCCGTCGTACTTGATTGGACGAGTCAGCTTCGATTGGGTCACACCAAATAGCGCATGTCGGCTCGGGTATGAAAGCTCACGTTGAACCGAGCTGTCATCTAGTCTTTTCGGTCTGTGGTTATCGCCGTGGGTTTATAATTATGCGGTCATACAGTGAAATAGTGCTGAGAGATCGCAAGCGTTTTGGAAACGCTTAAACTTGTAATATTTTTTATTGATGCGCGATTTTGGGTGTCCCTAAACAGCGGAAAATACCATCCTTGGATGCTGGCTAACACCTTTTGTTGCACTTGCACACGACCTGGGGCGTTCTCTCGTCTGCTGAATGAGTTAAGGTCCACTATGATTTGTGAAGCATATAGATGAGTCTTGTAAGGCTTGGATGAAACGAGGCTAATAAATATAAAGTTTGATTTAATCAAATTCAACATACCAGCTGTACATGTAAAATGTACCATAGACGGAATATTTCCATCGGCATTCCGTTAAACCTCTTCATATCAGGGAAGTGGAACGAGGTACCGAAGTGGAGCGGAGTGACAGTTAGCCTGTACCCCAATGCCATATTATATTGTATTGTATTGTATAGATTCTGTCATCATTGACACACCTCGTTTAACCCACGAGTACGGGTAACCCTTCTCCTAACCATCACCACTCCGCAATGACAGGATTAATGCCCGCCACCAGTACAATAATAAATAACCCTAACACATATTCGAATCCTGCCAATGCGGATTTGCCTCCCTTGTGCCTTAACCTTAACCACGTCACTGTTGTACTCGGTCATACTACCCAAATGCCATTTTCCCCAGATGCAACAGTGACCCGGGGTATGCCTGTGAAACCACCGCGTCCGCCTGGCGACAGCCAGACCACATACATTTCGACGGGTTAATTCATTTTTATTCTGAAAAACATTTGGCCATAGTGGGGCGCGAACCCGTACAAAAGTGGTATGTACAACTGTAGCAAAGCAGGAAACCTCCTCGCTCCCCGCTATATAGCGGACGCCCGATATATCAACTAATTATCGGGATCGAACCCACGACCTTCCGCTCCTAAAGCAGACGCTCTGACCATTACGCTATCGGGACCGGTTATACACTTACCGTTAGGGCATACTTCAATAATTTATGTTTATACCTTCAAGGGCCTGTGATGAGATAATACATAAAAACTAATGCAGTACACCTGAAATGAAAGCTTACAAAATTGAGACATATATGCGTTCTTGCATTTAAGGATGCTCGCTGCTAACATTTTGACATTTTGGAACTTTCGGTTTTTCTTTTGTTGAATATCTCGTATTTTCCTAATATTTTATATTTGGATACCTATTGATGATATGCATAGAATGAGCCATGAAAATGGTAAATCTAAGGAACTTCATTTTTTCACCCCATTTTCTACAACTTTTCAGAAAATTTTAGTTGTCATTAAATTTAGGGGCAGGGTGGATTAAACTTCAATATTACACATCTTCGAATTAATTGCACGAGTTTGATGTTTATTTTAGCAGCAGTGTATGTGTACATGGTCTTCTAAGTCAGTCTTTCTGTCTTTGGTTTGCTAGTTTAAAAATGTTGGGTGGTCTTATGAAATGGGCTTTCAGAAATAAAACAGAAGAAAAAAGGCTTAAAATTGCGATTTTCAAGTTGTTGGTTCTCTCTTATATACAGACTACCCTATATATTTTTATTCGAACAATATTACCAAGTTGTATGTTTTGTGAAAATACAAGAAAAAGTTTGAATCTACAAATATTTGTTTGGCGAATTTCCAAATATTGATTTTTCCGACTTTTCAAGTATGGGGGTATGGTTGGAAAACGACTCGCAAAAATTTTGTCATCCACTTCAAGTTGCAAATATGTCTACTATGCTTTTGGTCCAAAATAGTATGCATTACGTAAATATTATGACTTTTGAAAGCATTTTGGGTGTATATTTGTTCAACAACAGGTAAGTTTCAAAGAATTGAAAATTAAATTAATTTTATTAAATTTAAAATATGGTGTTCTTAAATGTTACACCCTATGGGCGGTTTGCTTTTATTACGTCAGGGTGAACATTTGTCACCAACATGACAGGCATATGTACCAGCCGGGATTCGAACCCTCAACCTCTAGATTGCTAAGCGAATACGCTATCCATTACGCCACCGATGCTGTTCAGAGGTCTCGTTCACAGGCCTGTATCATGATCGGTGTAGCAAACAGGTAGCAAACATTTAATCAACACCTCTGATGATAAAAGTCTACGTTGAAAACTGCGATAACTGGCGTGTGTCGTTAATCAACTTCTTTATTGATCTTCCTGATAGCAGACAAAGAAAATAAACGTGGCAATATTTTATCCAAGATTGAAGCTAATATGGTCCGATGTTGATTTTGTTTTCTTAAAATATGTGAAAATGTGATGCATATAATGACTTCACGTCAGCTGTTCGTGCACATACCAAACTTGGTTTCAACATTTCTATTTTGGTGTCTTTTGCATGAAATAGCCGATAGATACATGTTCTAGTTTTGCATGAGCGTAGCATGGTCTCGGTACCATAAAAGCTGTTTGTCGCTATTTAGACTCACGAAAAGTTCCCATTAAGATCGTTGCATAGTGATCTCAACCAGACAGTATAGATCTACATCTTATGCGGCGGCTCATCGTTCTCGGTGGGATGAGCCTCCTTGAGGTGGCAAATAACTGCCCATGCATTATCTTAGAAAAAAACAAAAGAACATATGAGGACGAAAAATATTCATTAGGTCTGACATTTCTGGAAAGAAACACCAAATGCAAGGAAACAAACACAAATTGACAAGCAAATGCTGTTAGTTGGCTTTCAGTTGCACTAAAACTGTGGTAATTACGTCATTTTAACGTTCATGAAGAAAACTTTGATTTTTGCCTGTAAAATGAAACGAATTCGAAAGTTCTCAATGACAATAAATAGGCACGGACTTGTCTAGATCATTTGAGCCGCGACGCGAGAAAACCGGTCTTCGGGGTTTCCGACCAGGTTTGATACGAACCGGCCTGTACAGTCACAGAAGCAAGCTAGAAGCTTGAAATTTCGGATTTAAGAAGAAGGGGAATTGTACTATACAGTGAAGCTGTGAAGTTACTGTGAAACTGATCTGCGCCTTTGTTTTCGCGTAGGCAAGAACGGTTTTCTCACGATGCGGCTCATCTTACTACCGCATTCAAAAAGAGTACACATCTAAAACACAAATGCATTTTAAAATATATTCGTCCGGCACATGTAGCGTACTGTCGTCCGGAACCACCTTATGTAGTAGCGAACATAGTAGTGAAATACACGATGCCGGGAAAAAGAATCAAAACCAAAATAGTTTTCCGGTGAAACGCCGAAAAATCCTTAAATTGCAAACGATTTTTTAAAAAATATATTACACCTAGAACGTCCCAATCTATAATATAAACAACAATGACCATGTATTGAAATGTTTTCCTGCATATTTTGGTGTTTTCCGGCGTTTTTCGGCGTTTTCCGACACTACCCTATCAGAATCAGATTCAGAATTGTTTACTGGTGAAACGTCAAAACGTCAAACTGACAATACCACACCCTACACTTATTTTGTTTTCAAATGTCTAGTGTTGTATTTTTGAATAAAAAAAGAGTGGTTAGAATACTTTTTCATTGGCAGCAAACATCCTTAATTATTGTTTCAAGAGAATTTCAAAATAGAATAGTGGACAATTTGACACCCAATCGGGTAGTGCCTTTGAAACCACATGAGGGATATTCTGAAGAAACGAAGAGCAGACTACTTTTGGTGGTTGCACAATATCTGTACAACTAGTTAATATTTTTGGACCAATCAGTTTTACTGTTGTATCTCACCTTCGGTCCCATAAATAAAATGGCGGCTTCCATGAATTATGACAACAATATATCTTGTTTTTCTTGCATTAAATGGTCTTGTGACAATAAAATAGCATTATGTGGCGATGCTTCTTTGATAATAATGGTAATATATATAATAAATGCATTCATGTTATTCATAGATATTACAGTACTTTATTTTCATGAATGTAATTAGTTTTCGCGAATTAAGTTCTTTCTTTACCTCAATCACACGCTTTCTCTGTAATGATATGACCCATTTTTAACACTTCAAAGATTGATAGATCCTCCTATAATCATGATTTATTTTATGAATATATATCTTATTTTGCTGGTGCAATGGATTTCTGCGATGAATCATTAAATTTTTCATGAAGGCTTTGAAAATATCATTAGATTGTTATCATTTTTTTTTCAACTCCATACATGTGATGAGCTCCTGGTGTGGAAGTGGGAGATTTGGATTTCATTTCAGGGAGATTGGGGTCTACTTCAGGGAGATTATGTGTCGGCATCTAAAATGCACGATTTTGCATGTTTTCATGCAACACCATCATTTTTTCTGTCAAATTTGAAGCAATTTGCTTTCCCCTATCTTCCCCCTTCTCTCCCCCCCCCCCCCCCCCCCGCCCTAGTTTCAAAATCAAAATGCATAATGGTACAGTAATCAGCTTATCCTTGTGTCTCATGTAATCATGAAAGCTAAAGGGGTAACCTGAACAATAAGAAGAGGCAGGAGATATTCCAAGTGTTATACTGTTGAAGCGGCAATGCTTGATCATGCAGAAATCTGTCAACTGAATGTCCATTTTCAGCTGATTTTTCTGTCTGATTCCAAATAAAAGTTTGCAAGTGCAATTTTATACAAGTATATATGTATCTCACTTTTATAAGTTAAAAGAAATTAAACTGAATTGCCTGTACTAACCAAGAAAATGAAAAATCGATCCCAGACACAAAAATTTCTACTTTCATTTTTAAAATGTTTACACTGGCCAAGGCCAAGGTCAACGGTGTACAGGTAAAATTTTTCCACTATCAATTTGACATATTGGCGGGAAATTTTACCCTGCGTTTACACTTTGAACAGGTACCTTTGTGGATGCTTGGGCCAATTTAACGCCTCGCTGCACCCAATACCCCTGAAGTGACACCACTAATTGTTGTTTCCCTCCTTTGTAATTACGTAACAGACACTACTTAATCCCTTTGTGACTTTCGTCTGTAAAGTGATTACCGTATTTTTCTGCCTAATGGACAGTTTGGAAAAAAATATGATAGGAAAATTCAGCATCAGGGAGATTCTAGAGGCTTTCCTGGAGGCCGGGATATGGTCCTCATTTCCTGGATCCTCCCGGACGATCCGGGAGGAATCACATGTATGCAACTCCATGCCTAGAATGTCCGAGAGGGTGTATGGCAGTATATAGAGATAGATAGGCATAAACCCTATAATATTTCTGGCAAATTATGATTTTATAAACGTCTAAAAATGATAAGGACTATTAAAGGTCATAATACATGTAATATTGACCGAGTAATACCCTAGACAGTGTTTGCAAAATCTTGATGGACCGCCTGACATGACCGATAAAAAAAAAAGCCCTGGGCCGACGAATAATTTCTAAATGCAGGACACCATTGTTATGGTCAAAATGGCCCGAAATCTGTTCAAAGCATAACGTCCCGAAACTGACCGATTCATTTCATTTTTTCCATTCAGTTTTATTTTGACTGGTTTCCTATGTTGCAAAATATATGCGATCTATCGATGTAAAAATATTGTGAATCAGACTAGAATTTGGACCAATTATATTTAGACATCCAATCAAAAGCGTGCGACCATCTGCGCGCGCATAATTAATGACGGGTTGACAGCTCGTAGTTTTGCCGATTTATGCAAAGATTTTTTTCATGGATGAAAGAGGACTTTTTCTATTAATCATGGAAAGGCTTTCCGACAGTGGTTGATTTTGATGCGAACAAGCATCAATACTGGGCATGACAACCACTCATCTTTCTTGATTTTAAGCTTAAAATCTACTGATTTGCATGGCCCAAGGCAAGTGATTTGACAAGTTTAAGCTTTTGACAAAACATTGTAAAATACAATGAAAATGGTGCCCGAACGACCAATGCCAAACAGTCAGTGTCTAAGGCCTTCTAAATGAACTGAGACTCTCTTAGTGACTCGCGATAGGAAAAATGAGAGAAAAAAAAGGAGGGTCGAGAACGCGTAATAGGGAAATGGCCTATTTGTCCTGTCAGACAGAAACTGGTTCGGTCAGACAGAAAAAACAACTCTGTCTGAACAAGTGTCCTGCAAGGTCTCACAAACTTTGGCGAACACTACTGATAGATAGGTGCAGTCAATGCAAAAATTGAACATTTATTGAAAGAAAGTAACATAAGAAATCCCAGTTATTTAGTTATTGCAAACACTTCAATGTTATTGTGTTGGAAGTACTATATGTTCATGGGGTGGAAGTGTTAGCGAAAAGGAAATAACCTGAAACCTCTGAACAATAACTCGATCAAGAAGATATACAAAAAATAAAGTCCCCTTTCTTAACTTTGTTTTTCCTTAACCTACCCAGCATTTTTAGTCCTTGGTAGGTAGGTAGGTAGGTAGGTAGAAAAAAAACAAAAATTGAAAAAAAAAATAATTAAAACATTTTCAGTAGTATCACATGTTTATTTTACAGAACATTAAAAACAGGCAAGTACTTAAATGAATAGATGTTTCACAGAAAGTACTCAGATGAAAGGCGAGCTTAACAAACACTTGAGCCATCGCATGAGAAAACCAACAGTGAACTTGAAGGTTCCCAACCAGGTCTGACACAAACAGGCCTGTATAGTCACAGAAGCAGGTTAGAAACTTGACATTTCTGATATAAGTATAAAAGGAATTGCACTATCTGTGTCAAAACCAAAGGTGCTGATATGTATGCAGTTACTGCACAGCTGATCTGTGCCTTTGTTTTCGTATTTGCGTGTTGTTGGTTTTTTAATGCGGGGGCTCATTAAGTAAAACTAAAATCTTGACAAAATCATACATTGCAGCCACAGAAAAATTAAATATGGGAGGCTTAAAATTTTATTCTTGCATAGATATCTATGCGCATAGCTGTTTGAGTCCATTTTCAATTGGTCGAAAGCTGTGTTCAAACAGCAAAACCCATGTTCAAATCATGAAATTCAAGTGCCGTTTGAACATGGGTTTTGGCCGATGTCATTGGTCAATGGGACGTGATGTCATGTATTTCGTAGAAACAAAATGGCCGAAGTTGAAGAAGCTCCGTGGCTTTCGGTGATTTTTTACATTGTTAATGTTATCTTCAAGAGATTTTAAGTGGATTAGAGTGAAAATGCAAGAATAACGATCAACCATTGTTTGTTTCAGTGTTCAAACATTCGCTGGATCATTCGGAAGGGGTTTGAACACACGGCCTGCGGCCTTGTGTTCAAACACCTTCCTTGTGATCCATCGAATGTTTGAACACTGAAAACCATGGTTGATCCCTATATTATATAATTTACAAAGAAGATTGGTTGTATTATTTGTCAAGCTAAAACACAAGTGCTAATCAAATGTACAGTTACTGCACAGCTGATCTGCATTTTTGTTTACACAAAAACAAAAATCTAGTTTTCATATATGAGCCACAATATTAGAAAACCAACAATTTGCATTTGCGAAAACAAAGGTACAGATCAACTGAGCAGTACTAGTTACAGACTTACAGGGCCTTTGTTTTCGCTCCACAGATAGTGTGATGCTTCTTCTTTCTAAATCTTAAAGGCCTAGGGGATTTAAGGCCTGCTTCGGCCTCGGGTATTGGTAAAAAATTGAATTTTGGAATTTTTTGGAGAAAAGTATTGCAAATAGCAGGTATATGCTCCTGCATACAAAAACTAGTACAACTATTTCATTCAAATTACAAATGTTGCCATGGCCATGATGGCAATGCTCAGAAAAACATAGAAATACCTTTTTTTGCAATTTTAGGTCAATTTTTCACCATTTAACATCATTTTCAACTACCGGCCCATGCGACGAACAATTTCTTATAACGAAATAATTATGAAGTATCATTCAGAGATATTGTATGCAAAGTATCATTTTGTTCGTAGTGTGGGCCGGTACTTAAAACTTAAAAATTGTGTTCAGAAATGGTCAAAAATAGTCCAAAAATTGCAAAATGTGCTCTATCTATATCTCTTCTGCACATTACTATGGCAACGCTTGTGGAATAAATGAAGAACTTGTTCTGGTTTTTAAAAGTGGAGACTTATGGCTGTTTTTAGGAATTCTTTTCTCACCTAAAGTCCAAAATTTATTTTTTTTGCAAAATCTGAGGCCAAAAACAAGCGTTAAACACCCTCAGCCAAATTTCAAGCTTCTAACTACTTTAGTCTTCACGTTACTTTGGCAGTTTATGTCTGACCTGGTCAGACAACAAGATTGCTGATTTTCCCATGCGAACCCTCATTTATCATTCCAGAATCTTCTCCCAGTGGTTGAACATGTCTCAGCACAGCCATTCCTTCAACAGATGGTTATCCCAGTGGATGATGATGTATATGATATTCCTGAACTGACAGACAATGAATATCGTCGACTTATCAAGAACCTGTCAAGAGGTACTTGATTTTATTTTTTTATTTCCATACATTAATGAGAGGCCACACGAGAAAAACGGTCTTCGGGGTTTCTGACCAGCTCTGACACAAATGGGACTGTACAGTCACGGAAGAGAGCTAGAAGCTTCACTATTTGGATTTAAAAAGAAGAGGGATAGTTTTGTCTGTGTAGTAAGATTAAAGGCACTTATCAGCTGTGCATTTACTGCACAGCTTATATGCATCTTTGTCTTCACATAGGCAAAAGTCTGGTTTTCTTGTGACACACCTCATATGTGGTTGCTCTAAAATAGCCTATAATCATGAAATAGACTGTTTTACAATGTGTGACATGAATGTTATTTTCTCAAAGTACGTTTATGTGCAAGATAAATGTCATGCTCAAAAGTGTTTAGTTTGAATAAAATAAAAATGTTTTATACCCTTTCGGCCTTATTGTTCCTCTGCAAGGATCTGACAGTGAGGAAGTTTTGTCTAATAAGCATGTCGAAAATCAAAAAGACTGGTTGTGTCACAGTTTGCTCATTGAAGTTGCAGAATGAGATTATTCGTTACAAAAACCTGACAAAGCAATAAACAGATTTTTCTTACAGATGGAAAATTTCCAGTTGAAAATCTTCTGTATTTTTTTTTTCTTGCTCATAAGATAGATTAGTGGGATACATTAAATTTTTTTGAAACAAAAATGAAAATAAAAAATGTATGTATATGTATATGTATTCTTGACCACAGTGTAACAGTATAAAAGTAGGGTGTAAGGGGTGTACATTACATGTTATCTTGATGGGACCACTTTTTCTTAACATCATTCTTGCTAATAAGCCTCAAAATGAGAAAATCAGTTTTCAGTGATTTGTTTCTGACTATGTCTGACACAAACCGGCCTGTACAGTCAAAGAAGAATGCTAGAAGCTTAAAATTTCAATTTTCAGAAGAAGAGTGTTTGGTCTATCCATGGAGCTAAAACAAATGTACTGATTAGCTGTTTGTCTGTTTTTGCATATATTATGCAAAAAGTCGGTTTTCTCATGATGCAGCTCATACATGTATGGCCACTCCTGTGCTTCAGATGATCATGACACTAAATTGGTATCAGATGCAGTAATGAATCCTAATTCTCCAGTTGAGGTGGCAAGAAGGGGATACCATGCTGCTGAGTGGTCCCCTGGGGGTGGGGATGAAGTTGGCAGGTCAGTATTAGATGCAGTAATAAATCGTAATTCTCCAGTTGAGGTGGCAAGGAGGGGATACTGCGCTGCCGAGTGGTCCCCTGGGGGTGGGGATGAAGTTGGCAGGTCAGTATCAAATGCAGTAATGAATCCTAATTCTCCAGTTGAAGTGGCTAAAAGGGGAAACCGCACTGCTGAGTGGTCCCCTGGGGGTGAGGATGAAGTTGGCAGGTTAGAATCAGATGCAGTGATGAATCTTTATTCACCAGTTGAGGTGGCAAAGAGGGGCTACCGAGCTGCTGAGTGGTCCCAGGGGGAGGGGGGGGGGATGACGTTTGCAGGTCAGTATCAGATGCAGTAATGAACCCTTATTCACTAGTTGAGGTGGCAAGGAGGGGCTACCAAGCTGCTGAGTGGTCCCCGGGGGGTGGGGATGATGTTTGCAGGTCAGTATTAGATACAGTAATGATCCTAAATCACCAGTTGAGGTGGCAAGGAGGGGCTACCGAGCTGCTGAGTGGTCTCCTGGGGGTGGGGATGAAGTTGGCAGGTCAGTATAAGATGCTGTAATGAATCCTTATTCACCAGTTGAGGTGGCAAGGAGGGGATACTGAACTGTAGAGTGGTCCCCTGGGGGTGGGGATGAAGTTGGCAGGTTAGTGAACAAAGTTGAAATACAGTGATCTTCTAAAACGATAGAACAAACTCAGAAGTAAAATTGACTTAAGCCCTCCAGTATTTTTTTGTATTACAGGTCAACCTCATTATTACGCTATCTTTGGTGTCCATGGAAACAGGCTGTGTTATAAGTGAAACCATGTTACAATGAGGTTTACAAAGTGTAGCAAAATAATCATTTTATGATCCATGGCATGGCCATGTTATATTGAAAACCACACTATAGTGAGGTACATTATAATGAGGTTGAACTGTAACTGTTCAGTGATAAATCTCTGTACTGCTTGTTTGTTCTGCCTCATTGTTGAGCTCTTGACCTTCATTTGAGCCGCCTCGTGGGAAAACCAACAATGTGGTTTCCGACCAGGTCCGACACAAACCGACCTGTACAGTCACAGAAAAGAGCTAGAAGCTTGAAATTTCGGATTTAAGTAGAAGAGGACTGTACTATCCGAGCAGCGAAACAAAGGCACTGATCAGCTTCGCAGTTACTGCAAAGCTGATCTGCGCCTTTGTTTTCGCCTATGCAGATTGTTGGTTTTCCCATGTGGTGGCTCATTTTATTTTAAGTTGATGTTGGCTGGTTGACTACTTCCCTGTGAAAGAGCAAAGTCATCTTGCTCTTTATGCATGATTCTAAAATTTTGATGAAGTGTTGTACTGTACTTTCTTTCCATCCTGTTCTCTGGATGGGTTTTTATGCCCCCAACTTCGAAGAAGTTGAGGGGGCATATTGGTTTGGGTCTGTCCGTGCAGTCAGTCTGTCAGTCAGTCTGTGATGCTTGAGCACTCGGTCAGGAACCTTTAGAGCTAGGATCTTGAAATTTGGTATGTAGTTTGTATATGAAAATTAAGAGGACCCGTATTTTTCTTTCAGGTAAATTCAAGGGGCTAGGGGCCAATTCTGTGAGAGTTATTTCCCTTTTTAATTCTTGATAAAGTGAATAGATAGTGGATACCTTGTGTGTGCAACTCCTCCTACAATTTTATTCCGATTCTCATGAAACTTTACAGATGTTGTGACCATGCTTTGAAGATATGCATGTGGTTTGGATATAATCCTCAGATTAATTTTTGTCACTTTTTTCACAATTTGAACTTAGCCATTTTTCGAGCATTTTGACAATGAAAGTGAATGGGTAGTGGGTACCTTAATTGTGTGCGCAACTCCTACAGTTTCATGCCAATTCGTTTAAAACTCTACATGTATTATGGGCATGGTCTGAAGATATGCATGTGGTTTGGATATAATCCTTGGATTATTTTTTGTCATTTTTTTCACAATTTGAACTTAGTCATTTTTTCGGGAATTTTAGTGGATGGATAGAGGGTACCTTGTGTGCGCAACTCCTCCTACAATTTAATACAGATACTTTTGAAACTTTGCAGACATTGTGACCAATATACTCCTCAGAATAATTTTTGTCACTTTTTTTACAATTTGAACTTAGTCATTTTTTGGACATTTTTACTTACCAGTTGGGGGCATAGTGTTTCATAAACACATTTTCTAGTTAAGTTTAATTGTATCAATTCCTGACCTTTTCATTTTACTTTTCTTCATACAAGGGGGAAGTTGTTTTCATACCAAAATCATTTTTTTGGGCCTTTGCTTTTAAGGCTTTGCACAACATCCAAAACACCAAGAGCTCCGCCTAAGGAGCTGTAGGTCATGGGTTTGCCTGGGCCCGAGGTTATAAAACATTTTTCATGCTCAACTCAGCTGAGATTAAAATTTATCCTGCTCATAAATGTTAAAATGCCAACTATTGTTGGCATTTTAACATTTATGAGCAAGATAAATTGTTAGTTTTTGAGTTTTGAACCTGAATTTTCCACAGTTTTTGACTATTTTGATATTTATGAGCAGTTGAAATTTCATGCTCAGCTGAACTGAGCTTGAAAAAAGTTTTATAACCTAAAGGCCTGTTTGTGCCCTAGCCACATTATGCCTAAGGATAAAAATGGTACCAGTGGCACAGTCCACACTGAGCAATTTTGGACAACGGCTGGACTGGCGGTTCTTATTCCAAACACCAGAGGACCAATGGTCCTGTAAACGCTCACCTGAGATCTGCTGCATATACCAATAAACTTGTTTGAATATTATGGTATTTAACTCCAGTGCAGGGGCAGATAAAGCCCTGGGGCCATTTTCTTTTTTCAGAATCTTCAATATTCCGTCCATTTGCCAATTTCTTGCTGGCTTTTCCCTTCAAATGACATTTTAACAGTTTTCCCAATTCAAATGCAAAGGCAACCCATGTTGACCTTGCCATATTATATTAACTTGGTCCAGGTCATCACAGGGTCATGATTTATATATACATTGGAGTACTTTAGCCATCAATGCTTCATACCAAGTTTCCTTGAAATCAATCTGTCAGAGAAGAAGATTTTTGATGGGTTTTTACCATATATGGGCATGGCGGCCATCTTGGTCATGTGTCCTAAATTATTAATATACACATTGGTTCCCTCATCCTATTGATGCTTCAAATAATACCAAGCGGTTTCAGAGAAGATTTTTGAATATTTTGGTAATATACATGCATATTGCCCGGGGTGCGGCCATATAAGCCCTTGGGTCCAACTTTTTTAGAATCATCAATATTCAGTCCTACTACCCATTTCCTGCAAGATTTTAACCTCAAATGACTTTTTAAATTTTTTCCCAATTCAAATGCATAGGCGACCTATGTCGACCTTGTCATAAAATAGGTCAAGGTCACCACAGGGTAATGATTTATATACACATTGTAGTACTTTAGCCATCAATGCTTCATGCGAAATGTCTTTGAAATCAGTCACCAGTTCCAGAGTAGAAGATTTTTGAAGGGTTTTTACCCTATATGGGCATGGCGGCCATCTTGGTCATGTGACCTAGATTATTTATATACACAATGATTCCCCCATTTTATAGATGCTTCACATAAAATTTGGCTCTGATTTACCAAGCGGTTTCAGAGGAGAAGACGTTTGAATATTATGAAGATATACATGTGTATTGCCCCGGGGTGGGGGCACATGAGCCCCTGGGGTCCAATTTTTTTCAGAATCATTAATTTTCAGTCATACTGCCTATTTCCTGCAAGATTTTCACCTAAAATGACTTTTTAAAAGTTTTATTCAAATGCATTGGTGACCTATGGTGACCTTGCCGTAAAATAGGTCAAGGTCATCACAGGGTCATGATTTATATATACATTGGAGTGCTTTAGCCATCGATGCTTCATGCCAAGTTTCGTTGAAATCGATCCACCTGTTCTGTAGAAGAAGATTTTTGAAGGGTTTTTACCGTCCGTATATGAACATGGCGGCCATCTTGGTCATGTGACCTAGATTATTTATATACACATTGATTCTCCCATTTTATAGATGCTTCACATAAAATTTGGCTTTGATTTACCAAGCGGTTTCAGAGGAGAAGACATTTGAATATTATGGAGATATACATGTATATTGTCCTGGGGTGGGGGCACATCAGCCCCTGGGGTCCAATTTTTTTCAGAATCATTAATTTTCAGTCCTACTGCCCATTTCCTGCAAGATTTTCACCTAAAATGACTTTTTAAAAGTTTTCCCCATTCAAATGCATTGGCGACCTATGTTGACCTTGCTGTAAAACAGGTCAAGAACATCACAGGGTCATGATTTATATATACATTGGAGTGCTTGAGCCAACGATGCTTCATGCTAAGTTTCGTTGAAATGGATCCACCGGTTCTGTAGAAGAAGATTTTTGAAGGGTTTTTACCGTATATAGGCATGGCGGCCATTTTGGTCATGTGACCTAGATTATTTATATATACATTGGTTACCCCTTCCTATTGATGCTTCACATAAAATTTGGCTTTGATTGGCCTAGCGGTTTCAGAGGAGAAGACATTTGAATATTTTGGAGATATACATGTATATTGCCCCAGGGTGGGGCCACATGAGTCCCTGGGGTCCATTTTTTTTTTCAGAATCATTAATATTCAGTCCTACTGCCCATTTCCTGCAAGACTTTCACTTTAAATGACATTTCAAAAGTTTTCTCCATTCAAATGCATTGGCGACCTATGTTGACCTTGCCGTAAAATAGGTCAAGGTCACCACAGGGTCATGATTTATATACACATTGTAGTGCTTGAGCCATTGATGCTTCATGCCAAGTTTCATTGAAATCGGTCCACCGGTTCTGGAGAAGAAGATTTTTGAAGGGTTTTTACCATATATGGGCATGGCGGCCATCTTGGTCATGTGACCTGGATTTCTTATATACACATTGGTCCCCCCTTCCTATAGATGCTTCATATAAAATTTGGCTTTGATTGGCCAAGCGGATACAGAGGAGAAGATCTTTGAAATTGTGGACGGACGGACGACGGACGGACGGACGACGGACGGACGCCGGATCATGGCCATCCTATAAGCTCACCTTGTGAGCCTAACGGCTCAGGTGAGCTAATAACCATCACATGCATCAGATGTCTAAAACAATAAATAAAGATAATTATTTTTTCCCCTTCATTTGCTTGATTTTAGGTGTATTCTCGCTGGTTTAAGTGGGGATTTTAGACTCTGCTTATTCTCACAGTATTCATCGACATTCGACTGGCATAAGGTAAGGGTACTTAGAATTTGAGATGTAATTATATCTGCAGGATAATATGTCCATAAAATGTATACCTCCTTAAACCCAAGTTTTAGAGTAGAACTCTCAGTGCATTATTTAGTTACATTACCAATAAAATGCAGAATATTATATACAATCTGAAAGTAGAATAGGTTAATAATCTGCATATAGTTTAAATAATTTGTGTCATCTATTAAATTTTTCTGCAAATTGTCTTTGGGATTTTTGACCAAGACTCGAGGTTACAAAACTTTTTTCATACTCAGCTCAACTGAGACTTAAATTTATCCTGCTTGTAAATGTTAAAATGCCAGCAATTGTTGGCATTTTAACATTTATAAGCAGGATAAATTACAACCTGAAATTTCAAATTATTTCGTCTATTTTGTCATTTATGTGCAGTTAAAATTTTATGCTCAACTGAGTTGAGTATGAAAAAAGTTTTATAACCACGGGGCCAAGTTTGACACAAACCTGTCTGTCTGTACAGTAACAGAAAAAGGCCAAAAGTTTGAAGTTTTGAACTCAAGAAGGAAAGATATTATACTTTCTATGACTATGAGAGAAAAACAAAGGTTTTGATCAGCTGTGCAAATAATTACTGCACAGCTGATCAGCCTGACCTGCGATTTTCATTTTCACATATTTGAAAAGCTGGTTTTCTCATGATTTGGCTCATGTATACCTGTATCATTATGCAGGTATGTGACCTGACAGAAGTCTATGGCAAGCTACACCCATTTCAGAAGAACAAAGTGGAGAATTATCACGAGTTTCGTCAGCATTGCTATCAACAAGCTATTGTCAGTGAGTAGGCTATGAGCATTCGTGTGAATAAAAAAACAACCATCTGGATCTTTGACGTGGCCTGACTCAAACCAGGCTAAACAGCTACACAGAATAGTTAGAAGATTGAAATTTATTTTAGAAAGAAGAGGCGTCACCCTATCTATGGATAAAAAACAAAGACGCTGATCAGTTGTGCAGTAACTGCACAGCTGATCTATGTCTTTGGTTTTTTTCATATGCAGATTGTTGGTTTTCTGTCAGCTCCTGTTATAATGAACCACGTCATAAATACCAAGACTTAAACATAATGAGCCGCCCCATGGGAAAACCAACAATCTGCATAGGCGAAAACAAAGGCGCAGATCAGCTTCGCGGTTACACAGTGCCTTTGTTTTCACTACTCCGATAGTACAATTCCTCCTCTACATAACTCCAAAATTTCAAGCTTCTAGCCTGCTTCTGTAGCTGTACAGGCCGGTTTGTGTCAGACCTGTTTGGAAACCACATTGTTGGTTTTTCCACGAGGTGGTTCATATCTGAAAACAAAATTGCAGATCAGCTGAACAGTAACTGTCCTATTTAAGGGCAAGGTCAGCATAGGTCACCTAAATGAATAGGGAAATCTGTTAAAAAGTCATCTGAGGGGACAAACTTACAAGAAATAAGCAAAGGGACAGAATATTGATTATTCTGGGGAAAAAATATGACCACAGAGCTTCCTCTGCCCCTGCACTGGGACTATATAAGATAATATTCAAACATGTTTGTTGGTATGTATATAGCAGGGGCCAGTTGTTCAAAACTAACGACGTCGTTAGTTAACGTTTCGTTAAAATTTCAAACATTAATATTACAAATACACTGTTATGTTTTGTTGAAAAAATGTGAGAATCCTTTGCACTGCAAAGGATTCTCACATTTTTTCAACAAAATATAACAGTGTATTTGTTACTTTAGCTGATATTTGCTTAACAAATTTATGTCTTAACGATATCGTTAAGCTAACGATGCTTTGAACAACTGGGCCCAGATCGCAGGAGAGCTTTTACAGGACCAGGATTATTCAGTATTCAGTGATTATTGTGTGATTTTTGCAAATTAAATTTAATGATTAAAAATGTGTCGAAATACCATAATGTTTTCCAAATGTTTCTATTATCAGTACATTGTATTAATATTAATATTCCTTGGTTTTCAATTAACTTTGTTTTACTGTAAATTTGGATTATTTCCTGAATTTTCTATTTCTCATTACGAAAACTTGCTCATGCAATATACGGAGAAAATTTTTGGTCGTAAAAATGAAAATTTTCAATGTACAAATTTTGATATTTTTCTTATTTTTGCTCAAAACATAGATTGTGGGTACACGTTAGAACCGCCTCGCTGAGGCGGTTCTAACTCGTACCCACAATCTATGTTTTGGAGCAAAAATAAGAAAAATAGGTATACCCCTGCATACCCCAGTTTTAATATATAAGAGTGGAGTTTAAGGGGGCATACATTTCACGGACATGTTTTCCTGATGAAATTATTTAATACCAAAAAATTCTTTACTGCAGGAGCGAGTTCTTATGCTGTCTTTAAAGCTTTTATTTGAGCCGCCTCGTGGGAAAACCAACAATGTGGTTTCCGAACAGGTCTGACACAAACCGGTCTGTGCAGTAACAGAAAAGAGCTAGAAGCTTGAAATTTTGGAGTTAAGTAGAGGAGGAATTGTACTATCTGAGTAGCGAAAACAAAGGCGCTGAACAGCTTCGCGGTCACCGCGAAGCTGATCTGCGTCTTTGTTTTCGCCTATGCAGATTGTTGGTTTTCCCATGGGTCGGCTCATTTGTGAGAACCTTCAACCTGAATCTGAGGCAACAATTAGAAAATATTGGCGGATTTAATCTCAAAAATATTTCCAAACTTACGATATCACTTGGTTTTCATATTTACAGCAATTAGCTGGAATTCTGCAGTGTTTACACAGACAGCGACTTCAGATACAAAACCACAGAATTATTCCATACTAGCTACTGGCAGTAAGACTGGAAATATTGTACTCTGGAGGATCAATTTACCATGCTCAGAGAGGTATGTGAATGTCTTTAAACAAAACACATGAGCCTTCGCACAAGAAAAACAACAATTTGGAGTTCCAACCAGGTCTGACACAAACCAGCCTGTGGAGTCACAGAAGAAGGCTAGAAGATTGAGATTTTGGATTAAAGAAGAAGAGGGATTGTACTGTCTGTGTGGCGAAAACAAAGGCGCTGATCAGCTTCGCGGTTACTGCGAAGCTGGTCTGCGCCTTTGTTTTCGCATATGCAAATTGTTGTTTTTCTTGTGCATCAGCTCACATCTCTTCATCAATTGGACTATGGAAGGACCAAAACATAGTGTAAAACAATATAGACCCTGGCCCCAAAGTTAAGAAAAAACTCATGTTCATCTTGTTGATACGAAAATTTAAATTGCTCGTTAGTTCTAAAGTTATCATAATTGATAGAAATTTCATGTTTAGATTACCAAAGCTAGTCATTTAATTTACTAAATGATAAAATTCAAATAACAGCTGTTGGCATTTGAACATTTAAGAGCATGTTTATGAATGAATGAATGAATGAATGAATGAATGAATGAATGAATGAATGAATGAATGAATGAATGAATGGTCCCAAGGCAATGAATCTTTATTATACTCAACTCAGCTGAAGCCTAAATTGATCCTGCTCATACATGTAAGTGTTAAAAACCAATATTTACATTTTTATTGCAATCACCCTAGATGAAAGTATCTTTCTTGATGTTCTTCATTTCCCAATGAAAAACATTAAGTCACGTGATCTAGAGGCCACACCTTTGGGTGGGGCGATATCAAAACCAACCAGTGGCATTGTTTGTTTACTCTTGTTGGTCGCGTATCGCCATGACGTTAGGCGCGAAAATTTTGACGTTTTGGCTGTTCCAAAATTACGTTAAGTCGGATTTAATGTCAAATAACATGAAAATGAGCTGTGATATGCGCAATTAAAAATCTGACACTTGACTGATAATATAAAATGTAAATATAAGTATTGAAATTCAGATTTTAGCTTTCACTGGATGACGAAAAACATTAGCTGTTTAAATGTCTTCGAGCTTCACAGACATTAAAACAGCCTAATGTTTTTCATCATCCAGTGAAAGCTAAAATCTGAATTTCAATCCTTAAATAATTATTGGCATTTTAACATTTTAAAATTTCAGTTTAAATTTCAGTCTTAGATGACTTGAGAATGTATATTTTTATGGCCATAAAAACTCTTCAGACTTTTGAATGAGACTCTTAATAGAGGTCCATCCCCATATGATTTTTGCTAGTTAGTGGGATAGAGACCACAAAACCAACCAACCAATTATCATTATTTGAGCTGGGACATGAGAAAACCAATATTCTGCTTATGCGAAAACAAAGGGGCAGATCAGCTTCGCGGTTTTCGCGGTAACCGCGAAGCTGATCAGCACCTTTGTTTTCGCTACACAGATGGTACAAATTCTCTACTTTCTAAATCCAAAATTTTGTGCTTCTAGCCATCTTCTGCGATAATACAGACTAGTTTGTGTCGGACCTGTTCGAAAACCACATTGTTGGTTTTCTCATGATGTGACTCATTTAATTTCAGGTCTGACTGTAGTGTGTTGCATGAAATAAAACCCTTCAGTTTACAACCATCATGCATGACATGGAGCAAAGCATCAGGTAATGCAGTTTTAACATGAGCTGTGTCAGGCGAAAAGCGGTCTTCAGGCTTTCCGACCAGACCGACACAAACATGTCTGCATATCAACAGAAAATAAATAGAAGCTTGAAATTTCAGATTAAAAAAAGTAAGAGGGATTGTACCGTACTATCTGTGTCGTGAAAACAATGGCGCTGATCAGCTGGTAACTGCACAGCTGATGTGCGTCTTTGTTGTTGCATATGCAGAAAGCCAGTTTTCTTGTGATGTGGCTCAAATAAAGATCTTCATGGACTGCTTATATGAAACAAGAATACAAGATATCAGTTAAGACACTTTTTTTTTGAGCTCGACTGCACGAAGTGCATAGAGCTATTGCAGTCACCCCGGTCGTCCACGTTCCCGTTCCCTTGTGCGTTCCCGTTCCCGTTCCCGTGCGCGTCACACTTGCGTTAAAGTTTTCTAGAAGTCCATATCTTGACAACCACTCATCAGAAAGCATTCATACTTGGACCATAGATACCCTGTAGGGTTAGCTTTCATTTCATGGCATCGGGCCCCTGGGTCCAGGCCAGGGGGTGGGGCTGGAGGTTAAAATCTGGAACACCTTCAAAAATGGCAATTCTTGTGTTAAAGTTTTCTAGAAGTCCATATCTTGACAACCACTCATCAGAAAGCATTGATACTTGGGCCATTGACACCCTGTAGGGTCGGCTTTCATTCCATGGCATCAGATCCCTGGGTCCATGCCAGGGGGTGGGGCTAGAGGTTAAAATCTAGAACACCATTAATAATAATGGCTTTTCTGTGATATAGTATTCTAGAAGTCTATATCTTGAAAACTTTTTATCAGAGGGCTTTCATACTCAGACCATAGGTACCCTGTAGGGTTGAGTTTCATTCCATGGCATCGGGCCCCTGGGTCCATGCCTGGGGGGTGGGGCTGGAGGTTAAAAACTGTAACTCTAAAAAATAGATGTACTGCTGTGTAACTTTTACAAGGAGGCATATCTTGACAACAGCTTATCATAAAGCATTCATACTTCATACACTTTAGGTTCCATGACATGGGACCTCTGGGTCGGAGTCAGGGGGGCGGGGCTAGAGGTCAAAATCTAGAACTCCCCGAATTTTTTTTTCTTTTTATTTCTTAATAGAAACAACTTAGGAGGATGGTTGGTCATTCATCTTTTGACTTTGTGACACTGACTTGTGTGTCATGACGGTAAGGGTCGGTTGACCTACTTTCCATGGTTCAGTGATTTTGCCTTATATCTTGACAGTCAATTAGTATATTTTCTTACTTCTTTCAGATTATGAGTTAGTACGACCAGGCCTTTGACCCCAACTTACTTATAGGTCACTGTGACCTAATTTCATGGTTCAGTGACTTTGCCTTATATCTTGACACTCAATTAGTATATTTTCATACTTTTTTCAGATTATGAGTGAGTATGACCAGGCCTTTGACCCCAATATACTTATAGGTCACTGTGACCTAATTTCACGGTTCAGTAATTTTGCCTTATATCTCGGTACTCAAATGGTTTATCAACAAACTTCTTTCAAAGTATGTTTGCGCATGACAAGACCTTTGACCTTGAAGTAGTCCTATGTCACTGTGACCTAATTTCACGGTTCAGTGATTTTGCCTTATATCTTGACACTCGATTAGTATATTTTCATACTTTTTTCAGATTATGAGTGAGTATGACCAGACCTTTGACCCCAATATACTTATAGGTCACTGTGACCTAATTTCATGGTTCAGTGATTTTTGCCTTATATCTTGTTACTCGAATGGTTTATGAACAAACTTCTTTCAAAGTATGTTTGCGTATGACAAGACCTTTGACCCTGAAGTAGTCCTAGGTCACTGTGACCTAATTTCACGGTTCAGTGATTTTGCCTTATATCTTGACACTCAATTAGTATATTTTCATACTTTTTTCAGATTATGAGTGAGTATGACCAGACCTTTGACCCCAATATACTTATAGGTCACTGTGACCTAATTTCACGGTTCAGTGACTTTGCCTTATATCTCGGCACTCAAGTGGTTTATGAACAAACTTCTTTCACACTATGTTTGCGTATGACAAGACCTTAGACCCTTAAGTAGTCCTTGGCCAATATGACCTAATTTCACGCTTCAGTGATTTTCCTTTATATCTCGGCACTCAATTAGTATATGAACATACTTCTTTCATAATATGTATGAGTATGACAAGACCTTTGACCGTAGTCACTGTGACCTAATTTCATGGTTCAGTGATTTTGCCTTATATCTCGACACTCAGTTGGTATTTTTTCATACTTCTTTCTGATTATGAATGAGTATGACCACACCTTTAACCCAAACATACTTATAGGTCACTATGACCTAATTTCATGGTTCAGTGATTTTGCTTTATATCTCAACACTGAATGGGTATATTATCATTTTTCTTTCACATTATGAGTAAGTATCACTAGACCTTTGACCCTGCAATACTTATAGGTCAGTGTGACCTTTTTTCACGGTTCAGTGATTTTGCCTTGTGTCTTGGCACTCAGTTGGTATATGAACACACTTCTTTCACAGTATGAGTGAGACCTTTAAATCTTAGGTAGTTATAGTTAACTTTCATGGTTCAGTGATTTTGCCTTATTGCATCAAGGCAAAAAGATGTATGAGCATAATGCTTTGGGTTACTGGTTGGGTTTGGCCTTATGTTTGACAAAGGTCAGAAGCAGTCGAGCACGCTGTCCTGCGACAGCTCTTATTTCATGTATTTGTGAATGTAACTGTCTGGTTTATAATGTTCACCTTTCACTCTTTCAGGACTACTGGCTGTAGGCTATACAGATGGACAGATTCATGTTCTAAAAATAGACACCAGTGATCCTTCCCAAGAACCAACAGTGGTGTCTATTTATAGTGAAGCAGACTTGATGAAGATTTCTTGCCTGGTTGTTGTCAATCTTCCTGAGGTGTGTTTAAGTATAAGAAAACGTTTGAGCCTGTGTGTGAGAAAACCAACAATTTGGGTTCCGACCAGGTCTGACATAAACCCACCTGTACAGTCACAGAATCAGGCTAGAAGCTTGAAATCAGTTACCGCCAAGCTGATCTGTGCCTTTATTTTCGCCCAAGCATTTTGTTGGTTTTCTTATGCAGTGGCTCATTTGATTTGGGGTTCAAGGCATTTTTTTTTTAAATCTGAAATTTCAAGCTTCTGTCCTTCTTCTGCCATTGTACAGACATGTTAGTGCCAGCCCTGTTCAAGAGAAGGCTTGAAGACCAGATTTCTCGCAATATCACTCATGTATATAGTTTATTAGCTCACCTAAGCCAAAGGCTCATAAGAGAGCTTATAAGATAGGCAGGTACCCAGCATCCTAGGTGTATTTTTGTTCAAGACGGATAAGTTTCAAAGATTTGAAAATTAATTTTACTAAATTTAAAACATGGTTTTCAGAGCTCTAACTATGCACACTACCCTATACTTATTTTTTTTTTTTCAAATGTCTTGTGTTGTATTTTGGAATCAAAAGAGAGTGGCTAGAAAAAAGTTTAAATACTTTTTCATTGGCAGCGAACATCCTTAAAATGCAAAGAAACAGAAAATTGCTAAATTTTGCTTTCTTAGTGGAGATATTTGAATTATTTTTAAATGAGGAGATATAACTGCAGTTTCTACACTATTAATACAGGTAATTAGTTATGATCCCTTCAAATATGTACAGACTGATAAAGTGACTTTGTTTCCCATTGTTGTTTATTCTGGATAAGAATTTGTTGCATTTAAATCAAAACAAAGATCCAGACCTGTGCCACTACTCAAACTGGTAAGCTTTTTTTGTGAGTAAATAAAATTAAAACAAAAATTTTCAAGCCTTTCTGTAAATTTGCAAATTTGCTAAATGGTAAACCATGACGGAGGATCTTTGCCATCATAAGCAAAAACCAGGGCCATACAAGGAGACAAAACTGGGTTGTACATCCATAGATGATGACTTAAGGCTTGACGTGTTGAGTTTAGGAAGGATTGCATATGAGCCGCATCGTGAGAAAACGGGATTACTGCCTATGCGAAAACAAAGGCGCAGATCAGCTTCGCAGTAACTGCGAAGCTGATCAGCGCCTTTGTTTTCGCTACTCGGATAGTACAATATCATTTCTACTTATAGCCAAAATTTCAAGCGTCTAGCTCTTTTCTGAGCTTGTACAGGTCGGTTTGTGTCGGACCTGGTCGGAAACCCCGAAGACCGGTTTTCTCACGTCACGGCTCATATTGTAGTGATTATAAACAGAGTTGCGGGTCAGCTGAAAATGTTTTTGTAAAAGCCAGTTTTTCTTTTGATATAGCTTATAATCCATCATGTAAACATGTACATTGAATGTATACCCCCTTAAACCCCACTTTTATCTAGCAAAACAGGGGGATATGTGCGTGTATACCTATTTTTCTTATTTTTGCTCTAAAACATAGGTTGTGGGTACTCGTTAGAATTGCCTTAGTGAGGTGGTTCTAACGTGTACCCACAATCTATGTTTTGAGCAAATATATCGAAAATTTTCTATTTTTACAACTTATGAAAAATCTGTATATTACATGGGCATGTTTTCGTAATGTTACAGATTGAAGGGGAGGTAATTCTTGCCAACAAGGAACACTATATCCTAGCATTTAAAGTGACAGCCAGTGGGAATGTGGCAGTTATGTCGGAGAAATGTGTAGAAGCAGAAAATATATTGCCTGGTACAGGTGAGGAGGATCAATAATGATAATTGAGCCACTGCATAAGAAAACCAACAAAATGCTTGGGTAAAAACAAAGGCGCAGATCAGCTTTGCGGTAACCGCGAAGCTGATCAACGCCTTTGTTTTCGCTGCATGGATAGTACAATCCTTCTTCTTTAATCCGAAATTTCAAGCTTCTAACCTGCTTCTGTGACTGTACAGGCGGGTTTATGTCAGACCTGGTCGGAACCCAAATTGTTGGTTTTATCACGCACAGGCTCAATTATAATGAATAGAGGATCTTTCAAGAGTTTTTATTGAATGTTTAATAAATTTCATATGAAATGACCATGAGGGTTTTAAAGAAAACCCTCATGGTCATTTGAATATTTAACCATAGACTTTATTCTCATATTATTGAGCCATGTTATGAGAAAACCGGAATTTTGCATATTATGCAAAAACAAAGATGCAGATCAGCTGTGCAGTTACTGCACAGCTGATCTGCGTCTTTGTTTTCACTACATGGATAGTACAATTCATCTTCTTCATAAATCCAAAATTGGAAGCTTCTAGCTTTCTGCTGTGACTGTACAGCCTGGTTTGTGTCGGATGTTGTTGGTTTTCTCAAGCGAAGGCTCATTATTATTTTCAGGATTTTCCTCCAGTAATGGAACCATAGTGATGTCCTCTGCTGATGGTGTGATACAGTTGATACGGCATAATGTTAAGGAAGGAGGTTTGTATTGAAAATACTTTGAAAATAGTGTAGTTAGTGTATTGCAGCACAGATCCCAGTTCAAATCCCATTGGCACTACATTGTATCGTGTCTCGGCTGATGACAAAATCGCTAGCATCATACGAGCCGCAACAGGAGAAACCTGGTCGTCAGCGTTTCTGACAAACTCTTATACAAAAATGGCCTTTACAGTCAAAGACGAAGGATAGAAGCTTGAAATTTACGATTCGAATAGAACAAGGATTGTACTATCCAAGTAGCGAAATCAAAGGCGCTGATCAGCTTAAGCCCCTATCTCACTGGAATGCCACAACTGGAGACTAGTTCGCGAATAGTTCGCGACTATTTCGCGACTATTTCGCGACAAAGATTATTCGATATAAACACAACTTTCACGTTGCAGTCTCATTGAATAGATATTTATGCGACAAATTCGCGAATTTCGGTCTAATTTTGAAAATATATCTCGCGACTGTCGCACGACAGTCGCGCGACACTCGTGAGAGTGTCTCACAACTTTCCCGCGAATGTAGCTTATTTTCATTTTAATTCGTACGACAGTCGCGCGACATTCGTGCGAGTGTCGCACGACATTCGTACGAATGTCGCTTAGTTTTATTTTCTCGCCAAATAGTCGCGAGGTTTTCGCAAGACTGTCGCGCGACCATCGTGCGACACTCGCGCGACTTTCGTACGAGTGTCGCGAAAATTTCGCATTGTAAATTTGCTAAAATTTCGCGGCGACAGGTTCGCGACACTCGCACGAACGTCACACGACAGTCGCGCGACAGTCTTGCGAAATATTTTGGCAAAAAAATTCGCATAAAATTTTTCAACATGTTGAAAACCTTCGCGACCAGTTCGCGACGAGTTCGCGACACATGAAAAGTCTCACCACACTCGTGCGACACTCGCACGAATGTCGTGCGAAAGTGTCGCGACTAAATTCGCGAAACAGTCGCGAGGAATTCGCATGCCAGTGAGATACTAGCTTTAGTTTGCAGTTACTGCGAAACTGATCTGCATTTGCGTTTTCCTTAGGCAAAGATCCGTTTTTCTCATGATGGGGCTCATATATTTTACTGCTGTCCGTATACTATTACCATAGCAGGGTTCTACATGTAAATATATACCAATGACTCAACACACTAGCATAGGCAGTGTCTTTTGATTTACCCTCTAGAACTTTGCTTTTAATACAGGACCAAAACTGTTTATAATACTTTAATTTGCAAAAAAAAAAAAACAAAAAAAAAACAAACCAAAAACAGTTTTAAACAAACGGCATAAGCACAGAAGCCCACAAAATAAATTTACAGGGAAAAGTGATTACAAAGAAAAATCTGCTTTTTCAAATCCAGATCTCGAGCTGACAACTCAGAAGCTTGCAGTAGATGTTAACATAGACACTCAGATGCGTACAAATAAACTGAGATGGTTGATTCACGGAGTCGCTCTATCACCCAACTCTGTATTCATGGCCTATGCTGCCAGGTAATCTTCCTACCTTCATAGCTGTAAAAATTGAAACAATTCAGGAAAACATGTCCATGTTATGTGTACCCTCTTAAAACCCACTTTGATATAGTAAAACTGGGGTATGCAGGGGTATACCTATTTTTAGCTCACCTGAGCCAAAGGTTCACAGGTGAGCTTATAGGATAGGCAGGCATCCGTCGTCGTCGTCGTCCGTCCACAATTTCAAAGAAGAATATTTCTGAAGCTAGTAGGCCGATCTTGATCAAATTTAATGTGAACCATAATTGGTTGGGGGATTGATGGCCTTAGGTTTTGGAGCAGATTGTATCAAAATTGTGGTTTCCATGGCAACAGATAGGTCCCATAGACTTACAATGGGAAAAACTAAAAAAATCTTCTTCTCTGAAACCACTAGGCCCACAGCTTTGATATTTGGTATGTGGCAATGGCTAATGGTCCTCTACATAAATTGTGCCAGCCATGCCCCTGGGGTCAAATTTGGCCACGCCCCGGGGGTCGATAGTCTCCATAGACTTACAATAGGAAAAACTAAAAAAATCTTGTTCTCTGAAATCACTAGGCCCACAGCTTTGATATTTGGTATGTAGCAATGGCTAATGGTCCTCTACATAAATTGTGCCATTCATGCCCCTGGGGTCAAATTTGGCCAGGCCCCGGGGGTTGATAGTCTCCATAGACTTACTATGGGAAAAAAATTCAAAAATCTTCTTCTCTGAAACCACAGGGCCCACAGCTTTGATATTTTGTGGCAATGGCTAATGGTCCTCTACATAAATTGTGCCAATCATGCCCCTGGGGTCAAATTTGGCCACGCCTCGGGGGTCGATAGTCTCCATAGACCTACAATAGGGAAAAAACTAAAAAAATCTTCTTCTCTGAAACCACTAGGCCAACAGCTTTGATATTTGGTATGTAGCAATGGCTAATGGTCCTCTACATAAATTATGCCATTCATGCCCCTGGGGTCAAATTTGGCCATGCCCCACGTCTCCATAGACTTACTATGGGAAAAAATTCAAAAATCTTCTTCTCTGAAACCACAGGGCCCACAGCTTTGATATTTTGTATGTGGCAATGGCTAATGGTCCTCTACATAAATTGTGCCAATCATGTCCCCGGGGTCAAATTTGGCCACGCCTCGGGGGTCGATAGTCTCCATAGACCTACAATAGGAAAAACTAAAAAAATCTTCTTCTTTGAAACCACTAGGCCCACAGCTTTGATATTTGGTATGTAGCAATGGCTAATGGTCCTCTACATAAATTGTGCCATTCATGACCCTGTGGTCAAATTTGGCCAGGTTCCAGAGGTTGATAGTCTCAATAGACTTGCTATGGGAAAAAAAATCAAAAATCTTCTTCTCTGAAACCACAGGGCACACAGCTTTGATATTTTGTATGTGGCAATGTCTAATGGTCCACTACATAAATTGTGCCAGCCATGCCCCTGGGGTCAATTTTGGCCACGCCACGGGGGTAGATAGTCTCCATAGACTTACAATGGGAAAAACTTTAAAAAAAACTTCTTCTCTGAAACCAAAAGGCCCAGAGCTTCTATATTTTGTATGTAGCAATGTTTGGTAGTCCCCATTATAAATTGTGCCAGTCATGCCCCTGGGTCAAATTTGGCCATGCCGCAGGAGTCAATAGTGTCCATGCATAGACTTTCATTGGTCGATTCTCAATTAATTTAAATCTCATGAGCTTACAATGTGATAATCTCTCAGGTGAGCTACAGGACCAATGGTCCTCTAGTTCTTATTTTTGGTCCAAAGCATACATTGTGTGTACTCGTTAGAACGGTCCTGGCGAGGCGGTTCTAAAGTGCACCCACGATCTATGTTTTTAGCAAAAATATCAAAAATTTTGTCTGATGAAATTTTCAATTTTTACAGCTGAAAAAACCTCATGGGCAAGTTTTTGTAATGAGTCTGTTGAAAAAATTTGATTTCTTTATTGTATCAACCAAATAGAAACAAAGGCATTGATTTCTTTATCAACCAAATGAGCCGCCTCATGGGAAAACCAACAATCTGCATAGGCGAAAACAAAGACGCAGATCAGCTTCGCGGTAACCGCAAAGCTGATCAGCGCCTTTGTTTTCGCTACTCGGATAGTACAATTCCTCTTCTTCCTAAATCCGAAATTTCAAGCTTCTAGCTCTTTTCTGTGCTTGTACAGGCCGGTTTGTGTCGGACCTGTTCGGAAACCACATTGTTGGTTTTCCCACGAGGCGGCTCAAATAGAAACAAAGGCACTGAGCCAATGATTATCAGACTGAGTTACCAAGCAGCTGAATTGCACCCATATTTTGAGCCATGACACGTTAAAACTGGTCTTCGGGGTTTCTGACCATGTCTGACACAAACCAGAATGTACAGTCACAGAAAAGGGCCAGAATCTTGAGATTTTGGGTAAAAGTAGAGGAAGCATGGTACTATCCACGTAGTGAAAACAAGGACGCTAATCTGCTGTGCACTGCTAGCAGTGCAGTTACTGCACAGCTGATCTGCGCCTTTGTTTTCGCATAGGCAAAAATCCGGTTTTCTCATGAAGCGGCTCATTTAAATATGGTTTTGCAAAAACCAGATTTTTTCAAAACCTGTTTCCCATCAGCTTGGTTGGCTGTTCAATTCAAGGTTGAATTCGAAAGGCATCACATACGCAAACAAGCCTGTGCCTGAGAATATCAACAATTCGGGGTTTCCGACCAGGTCTGACACAAACCGGGCTGTACAGTCACAGAAGCAGCCTAGAAGCTTGAAATTTCAGATTTAAGAAGAAGAGAAAGTGTACTATCCGTGTAGCGAAAACAAAGGCGCTGATCAGCTTCGCGGTGACCGTGAAGCTGATCTGCATCTGTGTTTTCGCATATGCAGATTGTTGGTTTTCCCATGCGGCGGCTCAAACATGAGCGAAAATTTCCCTAACACATATTTTATTTCATTGCACTTTTTCCCCATACAGTTACAATACTATATTAACAAAGAAATGTTTTTCTTTCAGGCCATCTTGCCCATTTGACCGTCATACACATAAAAGATCAACAGAGGTAGTAATACATCCACTAGACCATCTTCTGAAGAGAACTGAGACTCTGACAGGTGCGTCCCAAGAGTCTTCGTCACAGGATGAAGAGGTCACAACACTTGAAGAAGACAATGATAGACTCTGTCAGAGAATGTTGAACATTCTCATGGATTACAAAGGTTGGTCTGATTAACGTTTGTTGGTTGTATGATTTTGCATTTTATGCCCCTCTAAACAATCAAAGTGATATGGAAACTGGGCCTTATTTGTCAAAAAACAGGTAAAATCGGGGTAAAATCGGGGTGACACCGGTCTCGACTGTGATTAAACATTTTGATACAACTGGGAAGGTTTTCCGGTTTATCCCAGCTCTTCCTGTTTTGCCACAGTTGAGCTACGGTTCTATCCCAGTTTACCCCAATTTGTCAAACCAGGGTTAACCATGGAGCTAAACCGGGACATTGAGAACATAGCTTTAGTATTTCTTCATAGAACTTTGAATTCACAAGAAAACCATTTGGCTAATATTACGTATCAAAAATAATGTTCTTTGGATTATATACAAACTTACATTTCTTACAGAAAGTGTTTTTTGAGCCACTGCATAAGAAAACCAACAGAATGCTTGGGCGGAAACAAAGGCGAAGCTGATCATCACCTTTGTTTTCGTTACATGGATAGTACAAGCCCTCTTCTACTTAGCTACAAAATTTCAAGCCTCTAACCATCGTCTGTGACTGTACAGCCCGGTTTGTGTTGGACCTGGTCCAAACTCAAATTGTTGGTTTTCTCACGCACAGGCTCATAATAGAGCCGCCCCATGGGAAAACCAACAATCTGCATATGCGAAAACAAAGGCGCAGATCAGCTTCGCGGTAACCGCGAAGCTGATCAGCGCCTTTGTTTTCGCTACTTGGATAGTACAATTCCTCTTCTACTTAAGTCCGAAATTTCAAGCTTCTAGCTCTTTTCTGTGACTATACAGGCCGGTTTGTGTCGGACCTGTTCGGAAACCACATTGTTGGTTTTCCCACGAGGTGGCTCATTTCTTACAGAAAGTGTTTTTGTTTTTCTAGTGCCCATGCCTCAAAGAGTTGATGTATTGGAAGTATTAAGGAGCAAATGTTTCACTCAGAAAGATTTTAAATTCCAAAATGAAAGTCTGAGAGGGCTGTCCTTACGTGAATTACAGTTAAAGCGGTAAGTTTTATTACATTTAATCTTCGTCTGTAGATGTGAGCCTTCACGTGAGAAAACCAACAATCTGGGTTTCTTACCAGGTCCGACTTTGGTATCTTCAGATTCCATCAATCAGTTCAAAAATAGACTAAACAAGTTCTGGAAAAACAAAAACACCAAATTTGAGCCGGACTGTTATTCATATCCACTTGCGCATGCTAGACATCACCAGAAAATGAAAGAAGACATGAAAGGGCCCCAAGAGTCGAGAGACTATACAAGGCCTCATGACAGTAAGACAGTAAGTCAGATGGTAAACTGCTTGAAATTTTGGATTTAGGAAAGAGAGGAATTGTACTATTCATGTTGCAAAAACGAAGGCGCTGATCAGTGATCAGCTTTGTGGTTACCGCATAACTGGTCTGCGCCTTTGTTTTCGCATATGCAGATTGTTGGTTTTCTGATGCGGCAGCTCATATGTTTGATTGACTACTTTTCCCAGTAAAACATTTACTGTATTTGTTCTAATTAGTGCACATGCTTCAATAAGTGCACACCCTGATCAGTTCCGAAAATCATGTTTATTGAATTGCTAGCACTGTACACAGCAATATCCTGAAAAAGATTTATTAAACATGAGTAGTAAAGTTTAAACATGCAAGAGCATAGAAAACCTACCTTTTTTGAGATACAATTAAGCAGTGGTTGTGCTAGAATTTGAGCCTGTGCGTGAGAAAACCAACAATTTGGGGTTCCGACCAGGTCCGACACAAACCGACCTGTACAAGCACAGAAAAGAGCCAGAAGCTTGAAATTTCGGATTTAAGTTGAAGAGGAATTGTACTATCCGAGTAGCGAAAACAAAGGCGCTGATCAGCTTCGCGGTTACCGCGAAGCTGATCTGCGCCTTTGTTTTCGCCTATGCCAATTGTTGTTTTTCTCATGCACAGGCTCATTTAATAATTTTCCAATATCTTAATATGGCATTTCAAGCCTTAAGCAATATCAATTTTGTTTTTGCACTGATCTGTTTGAGTTTGACTTAGTTGAGAAGAAGCATAATTGAGCCTCCACATGAGGAAAGCAACAATTTGGGTTTCCGACCAGATCTGACACAAACTGGCCTGTACAGTCACAGAAGCAGGCTAAAATCTTGAAATTTTGGTTTTAAGAAGAAGAGGGAATGTACTATCTGTGGAGAAAAAACAAAGACATTGATAAGCTGTGCAGTTAGTTTTGCCTATCCATGTTGTTGGTTAACTTATGCAATGGCTTATCTAACGTTTTTGGTCTCTTTTGACATCAGTTAATGTTTCCTATATCATTTGAGTTGCCAATTGGAAAAACCAACAATCTGCTTAGGCGAAAACAAAGGCGCAGATCAGCTTCGCAGAAACTGCGAAGCTGATCAGCGCCTTTGTTTTCGCTACACAGATACATGTAGTACAATATCTCATCTACTTCAATCCAAAATTTCAAGCATCCAGCCTGCTTCTATGACTGTACAGCCCGGTTTGTGGCAAACCTGGTCGAAAACTCAAATTTTTGCTTTTCTCACGCACAGGCTCATTTTTAATGATATTTGCAGCTATGAGTATCTTGTAATATACCATACCAAGCTAAAGAAACCCCGCTACGAGCTAGAGATTGTTTGTATTAAGACAGACACTGAAAAACAAGACCTGGAGGAGAAGAGGAGGCTCGGTTCTCAGCTCACAGATCTAATACACAAGATAACGGAACTGATAGTGGGGATACAGATCATGAATTATGCTGGACTGGTTTCAGCGAAGAAGTCTAGTCTACTGAGAAATAGCCAAGGTAGATACATCAGGAAAACATGTTCGTGAAATGCAGGCCCTGTTAAACCCGAGTTTTATATAGAAAAACTGGGGTTTGTAGGGTAGACCTATTTTTCATATTTTTGATCCAAAACATAGATTGTGGGTACTTGTTATAACTGCCTCGCTGAGGCAGTTCCAACGTGCACCCACAATTAATGTTTTGAGCAAAAATGTTAAAAATATCAAATTTTTTTAGAAGAAATTTTCAATTTGTACAGGTGAAAAAATTGCTGTATATTGCATGGTCAATTTTTCCTAATGTGGAGCTGTGTCATAAGAAAACCTGTCTTAGGGGTTTATGACCAGGTCTGACACAAACCAGCCTTTACTTTCAAGAAGAATGCTGGAAGCTTGAAATTTCGGATTTAACAATAAGAGGGATTGTACTAGCCATTAAAGGAAAACATGGGTGCAGTTAATTTATGAAACGAATGTAATAAACAAAGAATAAAATGTTTAACTTTTATATTTGTTATCAATTATTTCACATAACATGAATGCAAACAATATATATGTATAATTGGCCCACAAGGTCACAATAGCTTGCCCCGCCTGTTCGCCCACAGTGTCTGTGTAGTCGAGAAGCAAAAAACTGCAAAACCCAATCTATTTTCACAAGTAGCCGAAACTGTTACTGTACGGAATCAATGCGTTCAAGATAAATTTCAACCATACTGAAGATAGAGACATTTGCCAGTCTGTTTCATTCAATTACTCTGATATTATGCTTTATGACTATGAATATTTTGATTCATTCTGTGAAAATGACTTCGGTTTATCTTTATAATATTATCTCCTGAGCGCAAGAATTCCGGTCACAATAGCTTGCCCCGCCTGTTCGCCCACAGTGTCTGTGTAGTCGAGAAGCAAAAAACTGCAAAACCCAATCTATTTTCACAAGTAGCCGAAACTGTTACTGTACGGAATCAATGCGTTCAAGATAAATTTCAACCATACTGAAGATAGAGACATTTGCCAGTCTGTTTCATTCAATTACTCTGATATTATGCTTTATGACTATGAATATTTTGATTCATTCTGTGAAAATGACTTCGGTTTATCTTTATAATATTATCTCCTGAGCGCAAGAATTCCGCTGACTGTAGAGCAGAAAAAATTGACTGCTTCAAAATATGCAGACCAGCAAGTCCTAGTATCCTACAGGGCCTAAAAGTTGTAGCACTACAGCTACTTTCTCCGGCCTGTGGCCAAAAATATCGCGGCAATGACGCCCCATTACATAGCTGAAATAACATCCAAATTGCAGCGGCTAATATATAGTACACATATGTATGGCAATTTGCCCTTAATCAATTTCATAGCTTTTGGCCAATGAATTTGGTCTGCTTTGTTAATAACTTTCATCAAATTCAGTCTTGGTATACATGATCAGTAATCACTGCTGATGTTCCCTAATGAATTGTCTAATATAGGACTTGCAAATGATTCGTTTAGCATAAACAGAAGGCAACATGTCTGATAAAAGTAACTAATGCAAAATAAAATGGTTATGAAAAAAGAATGATACAGGTCCTGAAAGCAGAGATTCGATAATTAGCATGGTATCCCTAGGCGCATCAGTTTAGACAGCAACAAAGGAAACTGCCATCCAAACACAGAGGCTACGTTACTCTCCAAACTGCAAAATTTCTGAGTCTCCCCATCGAAAACAACACAGCCAAAACTCTGTAGCGATAAGAAACCTCAGAAAAATAGCAGCTTAGAATATAGACACTAGTCTAGTGCGCTCTATTACCCAGTGATACCGTAAAGAAAAGGATGTGCCGGTTGTGGACAACCAGAGGGCGGGAAAAGACCCGGTCAAGCGGATGAAGAATTTGTCCTATCCGAAAGCAGGACCAGATCGATTCCCACCCCCAAGACATCCACACTACACCGTATAGCAGCTGCAATAATGCTGCTCGACCACCAGAAAAATGCAGCTCACAAACAGGGCCAGCAATTGTGTCAGAAGCTACGCGACACACAAGATGACTTGCCATTGAACCAACACACACAATAAATGTTCCTCCATAAGTATAAATGTTCCTCCATACGTCATGATCACATATATTTATCCCTATGTCCGAATCCCTGAATAGAAACGTCTGGTACATTGAACCAACACACACGATAAATGTTCCTCTATAGGTATAAGTGTTCCTCCATACGTCATGATCACATATATTTATCCTATGTCCGAAATCCTTGAATAGAAACGTCTAGTACATACCCGATGACATATATGCCAGAGTAAGTCATTGGTAATGATAACGCAACCACCATTTTACAGTGGAAGGCTCAGTCCCGTGGTAGAAAAACTGTCCATATATCCCCGGACGGCCCATTCAGCAATAAATCGTATATGGCAAGTGAACATCAAGATGGCATTAATTGTCTGAAACGAGTGAACAAAGTTTGGCAGTATCATAGTATAGAAAAAAGGGGGTAGTGGAGGGTGGGTTGATTTCAAATTGCCGCTGACAATATCCGCAAGACCGGAACAACAACGGACTTGCGCAAGCGCACTGATTAAAAGGCTGCACTTGTTTGGTAGTATATATGGCTGTCCGATCTAAATTCTGAAAAACGAACAGAATGACTAAAAACCGGAATCACATTAAATACCAACCCAACCTCACACTACATTCGTTCAAAATTAAAGTCAAGCATATTGTACAACAATAGCTTTTATTAATTTATGAAACGAATGTAATAAACAAAGAATAAAATGTTTAACTTTTATATTTGTTATCAATTATTTCACATAACATGAATGCAAACAATATATATGTATAATTGGCCCACAAGGTCACAATAGCTTGCCCCGCCTGTTCGCCCACAGTGTCTGTGTAGTCGAGAAGCAAAAAACTGCAAAACCCAATCTATTTTCACAAGTAGCCGAAACTGTTACTGTACGGAATCAATGCGTTCAAGATAAATTTCAACCATACTGAAGATAGAGACATTTGCCAGTCTGTTTCATTCAATTACTCTGATATTATGCTTTATGACTATGAATATTTTGATTCATTCTGTGAAAATGACTTCGGTTTATCTTTATAATATTATCTCCTGAGCGCAAGAATTCCGCCACGAAGAATATTGAGAACATAGTGAAAAATATTCGACCCGCCAATTCGCAGCGGTCACAAAATGTAAAAGAAAATTTTGGCAATCAGAAATTGAAAATGGCAAGGAACAAGAATTAGCATAAAAAATTATGACTCAAAGACTTTGACAGCAGTGTGAATGAATGCCTCAATGCCGCCCTGAAGAGAGTTGCAAAATAGAGCATTCCCAACAGGAGACATGTGGCACCCATCAGTGGCAAACAGGCCAGGGCAATCGACAGTGACATCATGTTTCAAAACTCTGCCGTTAGGGTGCACTGAAACTAGTTGCCGCCCTAACTGATTAAAACGAAGTCGTTTGCGATCCCAGCACTTCCAAGGAGAAGTGGGCGGCGCATACTTCCACTTCAACCGGGGAAGAATCTCACTCCAGACAATTAACGTTTGTGGAAATAACCTAAACAGGTGATTAAAATCACGTTGCATAATTCTTTTCATTTTTTGCATTTTGGTAAACACTACATCATTACCACCTAAGTGGATGAGGATTATTTTTGGTGTAGCATGTAAACCAATCCATTGAATTTTGGACCGCAGGTCTTGCCATGTCATTGACCCTTTCCCGAGCCACCGGATACACCAACGTTGAGGATCCAAATACAAATTGTGCCGGTGAGCAGAGGCAGCCCACTCATCGGCTCGTGAAACGAGGGAATCCCCCACAATCCATATGTCTGAAAATTGAAAAGAAACTGTTAACAATAATGAATGCTCATAAAGAAACAAACACTATGAAAAACATGGTCGAATGAAACAGGAAAGCATTAGATTTCCAGCGACCAAGTTTCAGGATCTGAACAGAAGGAGGATTGCAATCCACTGATTGAAGGCAGTAAACCGTTGAAATAATAAACTACGATCTTTGCCCCTGAAGAAACAAAAAACCACGAAATCATGGTCGAATGTAACTGGAAAACGCACTGGACTTCCAGCGACCAAGTTTCATGATCTGATCAGAAGGAACTCCGCTGATGGCCAAGGAGGTTGCTCGACCGATCCTAAACGAATGGCTCCTGTAAACCTTTGATGATAACCCAATGTGAGAAATGGCTTTAGACAATATAGCACCAAATTGGTAACGAGTTAATGGTAGCATATTGGCATGACAAAACAAGTTTCCAGAAATCGATCCCCGCAGAGACAAGTATCTCTGCATTGCGAAAACAGGACAAATTGACATGTTCGAATCAGACGGTATGTTGATAAAAACTGGTCTCCCATATTGATTGGTTTTTGACATGCGAAGACGTACTATCATTTTGTTGGACGTGATGCTAATATCTTCAAACATTAAAGGATATCCAGACTGTCGCTGATCTGTAAAAACCAATTCACCGACTCGAAATAAGCCAAAAAAGGCAAGGGAATATACGGAATGAAAAAGAGCTAATTCATACCGATTGTAGCAAATAAAAGGTAAGGATTGTACAATTCTTATCAAAATATCTTCTGTAATAGGGGCTCGAAGATCTTTTTTGGATTGCAAGCGCCTGAAACCTTCCAAAATCTTCCTGATAACGAAGGATTCAATAGGGTCATCAATGTTACGCAACTTGTGCACGAAACTAATGGCAGACATGTACGTTGTGACAGATGCAGGAGAATAACCCTTCTGGTAACAAAAGGACACAAAAAATGCTAAATCAGAAACTGGCACTGGCCATATTTCGACTAAAGAATATTGGGATCGAAATGCAGAAAAACACTTCAGTGCATTGCTGTAGACTGCTTTAGTATTCTCCGATAGACTAGCACCAAGTAATAATTCACACCCTAATCGAAGACTTTCCAGAGATGGTCCGGCACTGCTGCTGGCTGCGGCTCTGCCTCTGGTGCCAGCTGGCGAAATTTCTGTAAACAAGATCGAGAGAGACAGTCACTTAACACGTTAAGAGTCCCTAAAATATGTTTCCCCTTAATCACCATGTTGTGTCTTAAACACTCCATTGTTATCATTCTAACCAAGATCATAACACTGTCAGACTTAGAGGTCATTGAGTTCAAAATATAAACCACACTCTGATTGTCAGAATGGAAGAGCAACTTCTTGTTCTTTAACATGCGACCCCATACAACTAAACAAACCAAAATCGGAAACAGTTCGAGAACCGTAATGTCCTTCGTAATCTCTTTATCATGCCAGGATTGTGGCCAGATCCCATAAGTCCACTTGTGTCCAAAAACTGCACCAAAACCCAAACCTGTTCCAGCTGCACTATCTGTAAACAGTTCTACATCCTGGTTAGTAACCCAAAATCTGTCATGAAAAACTGAAATACCATTATAATTCTGGAAAAAAGTGAGCCACATCTCCAGGTCCTGTCGCATGGAAGAAGTGACAGTAAGGTGGTGGTGTGGCTTAGTAACACCCTTAGTTGAGTTGATTAGTCGCCGAAGAAATGGGCGCCCTGGAACAATCACCCTTGTAGCAAAGTTCAGACTTCCAATGAGCTGCTGCATATGTCGTAATTTAACAGATTTTTTATCTTTGACAAGGCAGATTTTAGAGATCAACTCATCTATCTTTTGCTTAGGCATGCGCACTACCATGTCATCAGAATCAATCTCCAAACCAAGATAGATAATCCGAGTTGTAGGCCAAACAGTCTTCTCTGAAGCAATAGGAAAACCCATTTGATCACAACAAAAAATGAAATTCTTCATTATAATCAAGCAATTGTTAGTCCCAGCCTCACCAGCAAATAGGAAATCATCAACATAGTGTTTAAGATCTCCGAACTGCGATTGTTGCTTTGCTACAGACTCCAAAAAGGTTGAGACCTTTTCCCATGAAGCACAAGATATGCTGCACCCAAATGGCATGACCTTGTCAAAGTAAAAAGAGCCATCAAACATAAAACCTAGCTGATCAAATTCAGCGGGTGACACAGGAAGTAATCTATAGGCCATTTTGATATCAAGTTTCCCAAGTAAACATGCATGACCCATATCTTGAACCATATGAATAGCCTCATCAAAATGTGTGTATTTGACAGAACATAATTCAGGATCAATGAAGTCATTCAGCGAGTCCCCATCAGGAAAAGAAAGATGGTGTATAAGGCGAAATTCGCCAGGCGTCTTTTTTGCAACTAAACCAATAGGTGAAACCCTTAAAGTAGAAATAGGTCGCTGTTCAAAGGGCCCAGCAACTCTACCGCTGTCAACTTCAGATTTAATTTTCTGCCGCACTATCTCCGGGTGAACATCAACAGACTTCAGATTGTTTGCATCGCGAGGTAATCGCGAGCCAGTGTAGTGCAATGGAAATCCAAACTGAAAACCAAGAGCAATTTCATCAGCTGATTTAGTGTCGGAATAAAAACTTAGATAATGTTTCAGTTTTTCTAACTTCACTGGGGTCTTAGCCAAAGTAAAACGGTTATCTCCATCGCTGGTATCCGCGACCACGAGAGCGGAAGCCCCTAATGGAGGCCCGGTAAGGGCCTCCGTATCCGTATCGAAAGCCGCGAAAGCCACGCGCTGCTGCTGGAACATTTTTACCAGCTTGACACCTTATCATGCCATGGAATGAGCTGCCACACAAATCGCAAGAATGTTGATAGCGACAGCGGTAAAAATTGCAGAACCCTTGATTATTAAAATCTCTGCAAGAACCGAATTGAGATACATCGGATGTTGATGTAGTGGAAGAAACTGACATGGTCCTGAGCCATAGATCAGAATGAATTTGGCCCCAATTTGCAACCCTCTTCTCTTGTCGCGCCCGAAACTGTTCATCATAATGACGCCAGGAATAATTTGGAAATTTAGCTGCAGCATCACGGATAACCGAAATGTATTTCAGCAGCTCCTGGGTTTTATCAGGGTAGCGAGAAAGATAGATGCTCATAAAAATCAAAAACGCCTCAGTCCACTGTTCAATGGAATTGACCTTCTCCTTTGTTTGTTTAGGCCGTGCCTCAACTTTTCCATCAGAAACATGCAAAACACCCCCAGAACAAATTTCAGCTAATTCAGCATTTCCCTTCAAAAGGAGCACAATGTTGATGTACTTGTTATCCCAAATTTTTTGTTTCAACTGCTGAGGCACATGAACAGATAAATCATCATCTGCACATTTGACCAAATCGACAGGTTCTTCCACAACATCAAAAGAAAATGAAGGCAGGGTATTGGCGCGAGATTGTGGTAAGGAAGGAAGTGCACCGGAGGGAGATTGTTGTGTGTTAGCGGGGATTGGATCATTCAAAATCGCATTAATATTGAACATCTCTTCCACTAAGGGTAGCCGTGGAGTGGTACCTTGGCCTCGTGGAGGCCCATCGTCAAACAATGTGACTCGCTCATCTGAAGCCCTGGTGCGTTTGGGAACACGATCCGGTGCCGCGGCACGTCGCTTGCGACCCCTGCCCGACATTGCACAAATCTATATGGAGTAGCAGATGTAATTCGGCGGATGGAAAACGATAGAAATATTGTTGATTTCAAATTGCCGCTGACAATATCCGCAAGACCGGAACAACAACGGACTTGCGCAAGCGCACTGATTAAAAGGCTGCACTTGTTTGGTAGTATATATGGCTGTCCGATCTAAATTCTGAAAAACGAACAGAATGACTAAAAACCGGAATCACATTAAATACCAACCCAACCTCACACTACATTCGTTCAAAATTAAAGTCAAGCATATTGTACAACAATAGCTTTTATTATTGCACAGCCAATCTGCATCCTTGTTCTCGCATATGTAAAAAGACAGTTTTCACCTGATAAGGCTCAGTTAAATAAGGGCTCAAGATTTATCATACAGTATAAAAAGATCACTGTTTGTAATGGAAGCTGCATCACAATAAAGCCAGATTTGTCTTTAATACTTTTGTCATATTTTTTATTAGCTCACCTGAGCCGAAGGCTCACAGGTGAGCTTATAGTATCCCCATGCTCCACCGTCCGTCGTCTTCGTTGTCGTCGTCGTCGTCCACACTTTTCAAACAACTTCTCCTCTGAAACCGCTGGGCCAATCAATCAAAGTCAAACTTCATGTGGAGCATCCTTATGAAGGGGGAAGAAAAAGTTATATAAATGATACAGGTCACATGACCAAGATGGCTGCCATGGCTATAAATAGCAAAAACCTTTAAAAATCTTCTCCAGAACCGGAAGGCCTATGATCTTGAAACTTGGCATGAAGCACCAGGCAATGGAGCTCTACAAAAGTTATATAAATCATGATCCTGCGATGACCTTGACCTATTTTATGACAAGGTCAACTTAGGTCGCCAATGCATTTGAATGGGGAAAAATGGTAAAATGCTATTAAATGGGTAAAACTTATCCTGGGAATAAGCAAATAGACAGAAAATTAATGTTTATGGAAAAATTTTGGCCCCTGGGGGTTGTCTGCCCCTGCCCCGGGGCTATATACATGTATATTTCCATAATATTGAAACATCTTCTCCTCTGAAACCGCTTGGCCAATCAAAGCCAAACTTCATGTGGAGCATCCTTAGGAAGAGGGAAAAAAAGTTATATAAATGGTCTAGGTCACATGACCAAGATGGCCGCCATGGCTATAAATAGCAAAAACCTTTAAAAATCTTCTTCTCCAGAACCAGAAGGCCTATTATTTTGAAACTTGACATGAAGCATCAGGCAATGGAGCTCTACAAAGTTTATATAAATCATGACCCTGGGATGACCTTGACCTTTTTTACAGCAAGGTCAACTTAGGCCGCCCATGCATTTGAATGGGAAAAGATAGGAAAATGTCATTTAATGGCAAAAAACTTGCTAGGAATGAGCAGATGGACAGAAGATTTATGTTTATGAAAATGTTTTCGGCCTGGAAGCTCTACAAAGTTTATATAAATCATGATCCTGGGATGACCTTGACCTTTTTTACGGCAAGGTCAACTTAGGTTGCCCATGTATTTGAATGGGGAAAATTGTTACAATGTCATTTGAAGGGCAAAACTTGCAGTAAATTGCTAATGGACTGAATCTTTATGATTTAAAAAAGAAATTGACTCCAGAGGTTGCTCTGACCCTGCCCTGGGGTTATATACATGTATATTACCATTCTAGTCAAACAAGTTTATTACCTCACCTGAGCCGAAGGCTCATAGGTGAGCTTATAGTATACCCATGCTCCGGCGTCCGTCCGTCCGTCCGTCGTCCACAATTTCAAAGATCTTCTTCTCTGAAACCACTGGGCCGATTGTTCTCATATTACACATACACAATCCACAGGTAGGGGGAAAGAATAATTGTGTTTTTTGTTTTGATCGGATAAGGACTCTGGTTGCTATGGCAACTTATGTTTCCCATAGACTTATAATGGAAAAAAGTGAAAATTGCCAGTTTTTGCTGTCTTGTTGGAGATATTTGAATTTTGTTTTTGCAGAAATGTTTATTGAGTTGTCCTCTACGTTTCATGTGACTTATGTCCTAATCCTTCATTTTGATTGGTTGCAGGGGCCCCATATAGGGCAAAATTTCGAAAAACATTCAAAAATCTTCTTCTCAGAAACTGTCTAGGGGATGAAGCCTATACTTTGTATACATGTTCCTGACAGTGGCCTCTACATAATTTGTGTTTTTTATTCCAGGCGGATAAGACATCTAGTTGCTATGGCAACTTAAAGTTTCCATAGACATTTAATGGGAAAAGAGGAAATTGGCTATTTTTCCGCTAAAATTGCAGACATTTGAATTTTGTTTTTGCAGAAATAATTATTGAGTAGTGTTTGACGTTTCTTGCAAGTTTTGTCCTAATCCTTTATTTTGATTGGTTGCTGGGGCAAAATTTTGAAAAAAAAAAAAACATTCAAAAATCTTCTCCTCAGAAACTGTCAAGTGGATGAATCCTGTACTTTGTATACATGTTCCTGACAGTAGCCTCTACACACCCACTAAACGGTCAATTTGTACACCGTCGGAGTGAATCGTATATATAATTTGACCATTTTCCGGAGTGAAAGTTGACCTGGTAAACAAACCGCAAAAAAGGAGATAGAGTTTAACTAACGTAAGTTTATTTTGTTATTTTACTTTTGTTTAAAAATCCGAGAATGTCATATGATGGGTATTTGAATAAAGATCATACACGCACAAAAGCACATCCAAAAGCTTATGCATTTTGCCAAAATCATTTTCGGCGTGGAAAATACCTAGTGAAAAATGTTGCATCGAGATGAAATGCAACCTGGCATTCCAATCTAAACAGTCTGGCTAGGTTTCTATATGCCAGGGATGCCAATAATATTGGGAAATAATTATTAATCATGCAGTTTTGGAAATCATGCGTTTGTGTAATCTGCGGAGGGGCCATATTTCCAAAGCGTACTAATTGACCAGCGGAGCCCAATTTAACTAATAGAAAAATGTGTTTCAATTGTTTAAGCGTTTTTCATGAAAACATATCAAACTCCAGAACTGAAATACAGTTGAATTTTCTTGATTATTAAATATATGTTACAATTCAAATAAAAAAAGAAAAGAAAAATGACACGAACGTTTAAGAGAAACGTTCATTTGTACTTCCCTTTGAGACTCTGCATGTCTCTTTATGTTTATATCTTGAGGTGTCATATTTTATCAGGCAAGAAATTTGATGAGAAAAAACGAGGAAAAAAATGCTAACCTTGCAGGAATTTATCTTTTACTTATTTGTGTACCATTTGACAGCTTGGTGTAAAATTTGACATATGGAAAATATTATAGCTGATATGTACCTCACAGGTTCGGATTGGCAAGTGCAGCTGGTACCACACTATTGGTGGGGGGCAAGAGCCCAATAAATACAATTGCGATAAGGATATGAGCCGTCTCGTTAGAAAACCTTTTTCAGCGTAGCTGATCAGCATATCTTTTTTCGATACAAGAAAGTCCAATTACATCACTTTCTATAGTGTCAGACATCTAGCCCAATTAGTTTTCTTTCTATATAAGAAGTACTCAATATATAGCCATCTTCTGTGAGTGTACCACCTGATCTGGTCAAAATGCCCAAACCGCATTTTTGCTCATTTGATGAGTAACTCTCGGCACCTTGAGATATTTTTAATTAGACGTCAGAACTCTGCAAACTGTGAGTGAACGAGATACTGAGTAACCAGAGTGTAGGTTAGCCTGCGGCTTCTTTCAAATTTCCAGTACACTGATTTCAATGGCAATCCACAGGAAAACAGAGAAATAACATAAATAAAAAAAATAGTTTACAAATTTCGGTCTTTGCTTTTACTATATTGGAATGTTTTTTTTTTTTTTTTTTTTTTTTTTTTTTTTTTTGTTGTTTTTTTTTCGCTTTGCATGCAGTGTCTGGATTATACTTATGTCGTGAACACGATGCATATAATTATATAAACTTGACCTTGATAATAACTTAATGTATTGATGTAAGGAAATTTTACATATTGTCAGTAAATACGCTTGTTTTATTTCACGCATTGATAATCTTTGATTACAGTTCATTATGTAACTTGTACTTTAAAGCTTTACTCCACCGGAGCTATGATAAGGCGGGAAAATTGTCTGATATATCATTACTCCTCTTGTGCTCCGCTCTCGCATTCCACGTGCTTTGTGTGCATACTGAGTTCACACGTGAAGCTTGAACTGAGTATAAATACCGCAACGTGGGCTGTTTGAGTAGAGCTAAAATAAAGCAGATAAAGTAATGCCGAGATAGTGCAGTAAAAGTAAAGGTGTGTTAAAGTAAAGTTGTAAAGTGATATAAAATATGAAAGTTAAAAGTGGTTGTTTAAAAGTAAAATAAAATTGTGAAAACTGGAATTAGTATTTATTCCAAAATCTCCGATGTGGCAGAAAGTACACTGCTACAACTTAAATCATTTGATCACAGTATGAAATAATTGGTTGTCGTGTCGGCCGGTATGTGAAAATAGGGTTTTATGATAAAATAGACCCCCACAAATGCAAAGAATGCTATTTCTATGGTTCTTCTTTGCACTACTACAACGTCTATAACAATTGAACTTGATTTTAAAAGAAGATATTATGTAGATAGATGCATCTGGGAATATATTTTATTCTATTCAAAATTCTAAAAATCATTTTACCACAATCTTAGGGGAAAACGGCTCTTAAACACTTTACTCCTTTATTTTTAACGATTTGTTAAGTCCCGATGCCATTTGAATTTATGCAGGAATAATAAATCAGATTCTTTGATGGGATATTTTAAATCTAAAAAACAGGTAAAACCTGTAAAAACCGAACTACAGGAGTTTGATGACATAAATAGTATATCATTTAAACGACTTCATTGTTTTATTTCAAGTTGTCTACGTGGGCCTCGCTGATAAGATTTTGGTTTTAAATAAATAAGGCAATTACATGCTTTATTTGTTTGACCCTGTTGATTCATTGACTAGTTAGAGATTCACCACGAGGACCGAACGTCTTACTAAATGTTGTGAACCACTGCAGAAGCTGAGGGTGAGGTTATGGCCATGTAAAACCGGTTTAAGCCCGCCAGTAATTTTATATTACTGATCGTTCCAAGGCGATACTTCTGTGGTGGTTCTTATTGTTTTATGTATTGGTGTTTAAAAGTTTTTGTGCTGTTTGCACCTTATGTTTCATATTTTAGTTAAGTTTGGGTAACTGAGTGGCCACCTATTGGGAAATTAGCTGCTCATTCGGCTTACTATATGTTTTCATGGTATGAGTACCTGATTGCTCTTTTAGTTTATTTCCCACCTTGGTTTTGGAGTGGGAATCTCTTTCTGATTGCTCCTTTTCCTGATCTTTGCCTACTTGTACCTTTTAATTATTTTGATCTTTTCAAAGTTCTTTTTGCCCGAATAAGATATTGACACGTTGACAGGAGAATTTCCTTGGTGGCTGACGACAGCGGCAGCGGTCTTGATCATCGATCATCTAACCATTGTCGCTCGTTCAAACGTGGCAAAACCAAGTTTTGCTTGTGGGTGTGTCTTTAGGTTTCGCCAAACCTATACCGATTGTTTCATCTCTATATAGCAGAAATAATCTTGAAAGGTACGAACTGAATAAAGAATATCTAATCGTGAAAACACTTGAATAAAAATTGTTAATTTCGAAGTACTACATACTAAATGCTATAGTCGTAGTTTGTTCTCGTTACTATAGTGTAACGCGGTCAGTTAGGAGTAGTCAAAGGTGGCCAATAAAATCAAAACCCCACTTAAAGGCAGTGTAAATGAGAAAGAATGTCGAAGAGTGAGACACGTCAGTTATTGTGGCTGGATTAATATGAGTCAAATTGGACGCTCCACTGTCAAATAGCACACCTATAAAAATCTAAGCGTAAAGTTAAAGAGTTCTAATTTCTCGCGCTTGATACCTTTATTTATCGAGCATACACATCTATACTACATTGAAAATATACTGACAACCACTTAATATTAGATACCTGGTTGTACTGACAGTCACTTCCATGAGTTTGCAACAGAAAAAAAGCAAGAAAATCTTATGATATCTAGACGTATGAAACTGATAGTATGTAAGAATAGTAGCTTATCATAAACATACACGAAATACAACATAGCGAAAATACTGATGACCCGAATTTAAACTAGGCCATATAGCATTGCAAATGTCATAAGTTAAATTGTACACCACTAGTCAATTAGTACGCTCGCAAAAATTTGGACCCATTCTCAAAACTGAGGGCAACCCTTTCAAATTTAATGTCTTGAATTGAAAGAGTATTCATAAATCTTGGTATTTCGTTGCTAAGATGTTTTTGGGACTGTTAAAAAATGCTTTCCTCAGACAATTTTAGCTCGGTCTTGATTTTAAAATAAAAATATTGTATACGCCAAAAATGATAATTACATAATCTTATGACTTTTTTATGAAGTCTCGGTGCCTTAGAAGCCGCAAATTTATAGCCCATCATATGACATTTTCGGATTTTGTATAAAACTAAAATAGAAGAAATTATCTTACTTTGATTGCGATAGTCCTGATGTTTCCGTCCTATTTATACCGGTCAACTTGTACTCCGGAACTGGTCAAATTATTTCATAATTGTACGCCTTCGGTGTACAAATTGACCGTTTACCCGGCGTGCTCTACATAATTTGTGTTTTTTATTCCAGTTGGATAAGAACTCTGGTTGCTATGGTAACTTTAAGTTTCCATAGACTTATAATGGGAAAAGTGGAAATTAGCTATTTTTTGAAAACTATTGCAGCCTGAGATCTGAAAAGTGGTAGATGCAAACAACTAATGGATTAGATGAAGGTATATGATTAATTTAGGTCAAGGACATCTCTTGACCTTGGCCGGTCTGTCGTCCATACACACTTTTCAAAGATTTTTTTCTCTGAAACCACATGGCCAATCAAAGCCAAATTTTATATGAAGCATCTATAGGAAGTTGGAACCAATGTGTATATAAATAATCCAGGTCACATGACCAAGATGACCGCCATGCCCATATATGGTAAAAACCCTTAAAATATCTTCTTCTCCAGAAACGGTGAACCGATTTCAACGAAACTTTGCATGAAGTATGGATGACTCAAGTACTACAATGTATTTATAAAACATGACCCTGTGGTGACCTTGACCTATTTTATGGCAAGGTCAACATAGGTCGTCAATGCATTTGAATGGGGAAAACTTTTAAAATGTCAATATTTAAGTGAAAGTCTTGCAGGAAATGGGCAGTAGGACTGAAATTTAATGATTCTGAAAATAAAATGGACCCCAGGGGCTCATCTGCTTTTAAAATGTTATTTGAAGGGGAAAATCAGCAGGAAATTGGCAAATGGACAGAATATTGATTATTTTGAAAAAAGAAAATGGCCCAAGGGCTTCATCTGCCCCTGCACTGGGGTTTAATACCATAATATTCAAATATGTTTATTGGTATATGAAGTAGATCTCAGGTGAGCGTTTACAGGACCATTGGTCCTCCGGTTATTCCAGTCGGATAAGAACTCTGGTTGCTATGGTAACTTTAAGTTTCCATAGACTTATAATGGGAAAAGTGGAAATTAGTTATTTTTTGAAAACTTTTGCAGCCTGGGATCTGAAAAGTTGCAGATGCAAACAACTAATGAATTAGATGAAGGTATGTGATTAATTTAGGTCAAGGTCATCTCTTGACCTTGGCCGGTCTGTCGTCCATACACACTTTTCGAAGATTTTTTTCTCTGAAACCACTTGGCCAATCAAAGCCAAATTTTAAAATGAAGCATCTGCAGGAAGTGGGAACTAATGTGTATATAAGTAATCCAGGTCACATGACCAAGATGGCAGCCATGCCCATATATGGTAAAAACCCTTAAAGTATCTTCTTCTCCAGAACCGGTGAACCGATTTCAACGAAACTTGGCATGAAGTATGGATGACTCAAGTACTACAATGTATATATAAATCATGACCCTGTGGTGACCTTGACCTATTTTATGGCAAGGTCAACATAGGTCGTCAATGCATTTGAATGGGGTAAACTTTTAAAACGTCATTTTATGTGAAAGTCTTGCAGGAAATGGGCAGTAGGACTGAATTTTAATGATTCTGAAAAAAAAATGGACACCAGGAGCTAATCTGCTTTTAAAATGTTATTTGAAGGGGAAAATCAGCAGGAAATTGGCAAATGGACAGAATTGATTATTCTGAAAAAAGAAAATGGCCCAAGGGCTTCATCTGCCCTTGCACTGGGGTTAAATACCATAATATTCAAATATGTTTATTGGTATATGAAGCAGATCTCAGGTGAGCGTTTACAGGACCATTGGTCCTCTGGTTGGTATATATCTCAGGTCTCAGGTGAGCGTTTACAGGACCATTGGTCCTCTTGTTATTTTTTTTTACATTAGACAGCCTGTTCCAAATTATACTTCAGCAGTATTCAGTTTTTTACCACACATTTGAGTTAAAACAGATTTTACTTAATTGCACACAATGATTATAAATACAAATACAGTCGAAGTTTGATAATTCAAAACGCAAGGGACCACATAATTGAGAGTTCGAACTTTCGAGTATCACAAAAAAATTGGTATGTTTGGTCATTTTCATTCAGACAATTGTATGGCCAGACTAAGCAGCTTCAATTTGGATGTAATGTTCAAAGAAAGATGTTTTTGGATAATCAAAAATCAAAGGATGAGAAATATTCAAATATATTCAATAATTTTCAATTAATTTTTATTCAAACATGGTAATTGTTGCAATGGATCTCATTTAAAGAGATCATATCCTCAGTTTATGGATCATCACCTAAAAGTGTGACCGTTAATCTGATGTGTCTGTTACGGTGTTACTTGAAGCAGATATACCTGTGAAATCACTGGACTGTGTAATAATTGATCTCACTTTACAAAGAAATCATGTTCATCTTTGGTGACCTTGATTGGCAGTTTGCGACTTTGAATTTCAAGTGGTATTTTAATCGGAATTTCTTTGATCGGGACTGGCAAAGTTGTCCAAATCAATCAAATTGTTCAAAAAATTGAAATTCGAAAAATCGGTAATATTTTAACAATAAACGATAGCGAAAATTTTTGGGACCGTCAAACGTCTCAGAAAAATCTGGTAGTTTCAAAAAATTGCTGTTGGACATATGCAAATTGGACTGTATTGTGAATATACAAATAATGCAAAAAAGCTTCTTGTCTATTTTAAAAATGCTGTTTGTTCAATGACAAAATGTTGTTTGTTTATGACAGAAGTGGAACATGGAAATCCAAATGAGCATATTAATTTTGTTTCAGTTGATAAATCTCACAGGAAGATGTTGGATTTTATCCTATTCAGACCATGGTTGAAGGATTTTATTCCCGAGATACATACTGCAGAAAACCGTTTGAAAGAATTAGTGACACATGTAGATACTAAAGAAGAAAAGTGCATGCTGTGCTCTTCTTGTATCCTTTGATATTTCTTTGTTATAAATGTTTATTTTTTAAACCATATTTGATGCATGGATTTTCCCATCATTGTCATTTGGGTGTGTCCACTTTGATTTTACGGGGCATCAGGAGTGAATTTAAATTTTTATTTTCAATGAAGTTCTTCTAAGCAAATAGAATAGCCCCAGATAGGATGCTGCGTTGTGCGGCATCAAATCTGGGGCTATACTGTTTGCCTATGCCCTATAAAAAGGATGCCAGGCTTATATGAGTTAAGTTCGGAAATGTTAATTTTTGCAGTAACTGCACAGCTAATCAGCGGCTTCGTTTTCACTTCACAGATAGTACAATTCCTCCTCTTCTTAAATCTGAAATGTAAAGTTTCTAGCCTTCTTCCATGACTGTACAGACAGCTTTGTGTCAGACCAGGTCAGAAACCCCAAAGACCGCCTTTCTCGCATCGCCGCTCTTTTGTTTCAAATGTATGACTTCAAGAGTCTGTGATTGGAACCAAGGATATGGCCATGAAAAGTAAATAAGCCGCATTATGAGAAAACCAGCAATGTGGTTTCCGAACAGCTCCAACACAAATCGAGATGTACAAACACAGAAGATAGCTAGAGGCTGGAAATTAGATAGAAGAGGAATTGTACCGTCCGTGTAGTGAAAAAAAACATGCTGATTAGCTTTGTAGTTACCTGCGAAGCTGATCTGCCTCTTTGTTTTTCACATATGCAGAATGTTGGTTTTCCCATGCGCCATGTGGCGGCTCAAATAGTAGACATGCTGATTAAAATAAATGAATTTTGACTTGGTAGATCACTCTGAAATATTGTATCTAGGAAAACTTAACACTATTACAGGCCTGTCTCAAAGAACATTGATAGCAACATGTAAAAACTGTCATAGCTTTGGTAAGTATAAAGTTTTGTTTTGAAAATTGTACGTCTTTGACAAGATTTATTTTTACCACAAATCATTAGTACGTGTTGTTAATATCTGAAATGGTCAAGACTCTGGCCTAGTGGTTAAGGAATAAGACTCCAATGCGAGAGGTCTTTGGTTTGAAACCCCACTTGTGTCGAGTTTATGTCTTTGCGTTAGACATATCTTGTCGCCATAGTACTGGTTAATACACAAGAAGTGGTGGTTTCATCCTGATGTAATTCAATAATTGTTGACTGGGATGTTAACCCAGATTATTGCTCATTACCAAGTGCCATGCAAAGCACATGCTAATAAAAACTGAACTCTGCCTGGAACAAGCATAAGAATGAAAGCTTTTATGTATATGAAAATGTAAAATATAGTGCACCGTTATTTTTTCGTTTGTGCATAACTTATGCAATATACTGATCAAAAATGATTGTCATTCATAAATATTTGCTAGTTCCCTCCATTTTCAACACTCCCCTCGAGACCTAGTGAATGTTAATGAATCAAGTAAATTTGTCACAAATGGGTTAAGGAGATTGGAACTAGCCAGGTTGTACTGATTCCTATTTGAGCCGTGACACGAAAAAAAGGTATTCGCGGTTTCCGACCAGGACTGACACAAACCAGGCTGTACAGTCACAGAAGCAGGATAGAAGTTTGAAATTTCGGATTTAAGAAGAAGAGAAATTCTACTATCCATGTAGCGAAACTAAAGATGCTGATCAGCTTTGCTTTTACTGCGAAGCTGCTCTGCGCCTTTGTTTTCGCATAGGCAAAAATCCAGTTTTCTCACGATGCAGCACATTTCAGATGTGTGCAATAAAACTCTCCTACTGTGTGATTCAATGGACTACCGAACTTGCAGTGTTTGTCACAGCGTAGTACTGTCCAAGGCCAGATTAAAAGGTGAGTCTGACTCTGAAAACTGTTGGGAACATTGACAAAGTGGGAGAGCACCTGGGGGAATTAAGAGGTTGGGGTTTAAAAAAAAATAAAGTTTACACTATTTATTTTACTTTAACTACACAGAAAGCTCATGGAACTTATATTGCATTCTTGAAGGCGCGGATGTTGGCGTTTTGTGGTCAAACATGGTGGAGGAAACAGGAGAACCTGAGGAATACCACCAAACCTGGACCCTGCCAAATGCCTTGACCTAGATTAGAACCCAGATCACAGAGATGACGAGTGAGTGTGTTATCCATTACTCTATCCAAGCCCCCGGTTTTGGGTTTTTAGAAATAAACCACTGCCATGTTGTGTCCTTGACAGACTGTCCCCATATTTATGAGCCGCATCGTGAGAAAACCGGATTTTTGCCTAGGCGAAAGCAAAGGCGCAGATCAGCTTCGCGGTAACCGCGAAGCTGATCAGCGCCTTTGTTTTCGCTACTCGGATAGTACAATTCCTCTTCTACTTAAATCCGAAATTTCAAGCTTCTAGCTCTTTTCTGAGCTTGTACAGGCCGGTTTGTGTCGGAAACCCCGAAGACCGGTTTTCTCGCGTCGCGGCTCAGTTGATCAATAGGCTAAACAACAACACAAACTTGTGTTTCCAAAACCAATATCCCATTTTGCAACACTGTAGATCCAGGATTTTATGCTTACTTGGCAGCAGAAGTTATTTCCTATCTAACAATAAAACTTTTTGTTTTGAATCTTTCAGTTAACTTGTTTATGGAAACATATGGAAATATGTTTTTGTTTGACCAATTAATGTTTGTTATTCAGAGTTATCTGTCCCTCAGTAGTGGTAACGACCATGTTTTAATTTTTTGATATTAGTTTTTCATGTGAGCCGCCACATCCGAAAACAAACTCTGCATGTGAGAAACCAAAGCCGCAGATCAGCTGTGCAGCAACTGTTTTTGCCTTTGTATTCGCTACACAGATAATACAATCCCTCTTTTTCTTTTTCTTAAATCCGAAATTTCAAGCTTCCAACTATTTTCTTTGGCTGAACAGCCTGGTTTGTGTGGAACCTGGTCAAAAGTCCAGATTGTTTGTTATCTCCTGTGACGGCTCATGTGTGATAGTGAGTGTTATAAAATCTTATTTTCTGTACAACAAAATATGAGCCGCTTCGTGGGAAAACCAACAATGTGGTTTCCGAACAGGTCCGACAAAAACCGGCCTGTACAAGCACAGAAAAGAGCTAAAAGCTTAAAATTTCGGATTTAAGTAGAAGAGGAATTGTACTATCCGTGTAGCGAAAACAAAGGCGCTGATCAGCTTCGCGGTTACCGCGAAGCTGATCTGCGCCTTTGTTTTCGCCTATGCAGATTGTTGGTTTTCCCATGGGGCGGCTCATATTATTATGACAAAACCTGTCTTTGTATTTCTGAGCAGGTCAGAAAAAAAAACAGGCTTTATATGACCAATAAAGATGGCTAGAGACATGAAATAGATTTGAATAGGACAGGGATTGGTCTAACAAAGAAGCGAAAATGAAAATGTCATGTTTTCCATATATGAGCCACGTCTTGAGAAAAAACGGTTTTCTGGGGTTCCGACCCGGTCAGTTATAAATTCACCTAAACAGTCATAGAAGCAAGCTAGATGCTTGAATTTTTGGCTTTATGAAGGAGAGGATTGTACTATCCCTGAAGTAAAATCAAAGGTGCTGATCAGCTGTGCAGTTACTGCACAGCTGATCTGCGTCTTTGTTTTTGCATTGGCAAAATCTGGTTTTGTCATGAAGAGGTTTATATGTTTTAATAAAATCAGAGTTTCTTATGATGTGGCTCATATGAGCCGCGACGCGAGAAAACCGGTCTGCATGGTTTCCGACCAGGTCTGACACAAATCGACCTGTACAGTCACAAAACATGGCTAGAAGCTTGAAATTTTGGATATAATTTGAAGAGGAATTGTACTATCCGAGTGGTGAAAACAAAGGCGCTGATCACCTGTGCAGTCACTGCACAGCTGATCTGCATCTTTTTTCGCATAGGCAAAAATCCAGTTTTCACATGATGCGGCTCAAATGTTTGTTGTAGATTTTCCCTGGATGCCTGGTGATGACAGTTGTAACCTTTGTGATGGCCAACTTCTCTGAAAATGGGGCCAGCCCAACTTGGAAGCAAGAGATGTGTAAACATTGATCCTGGGCTCTTCAAGTGATTTGGAAGAGACATAAAACCATGGCAAGTCTGTGTGACTGTAGCTGTAGGTGGGATTTAATACATGAACAGAATAGCAAAGTCCAGCATAGGTCAGCTTTTGGCATACATGCAGACTAAGACTGTATACTGCAAGGGTTGATTCCCAATTTTGGCATATTTTTGTGCCAAAACATTGGCCTCTCTGTAACATATTTTAGTGATATAAGGGGGAGCATGTTGGTCTAGAGAGAGATTGTTAGACTTCTGAGGAAGGAGTCCTGGGCTGAAGGTTAAAAAACTTATTTCATGCTCAACACAGCTGAGACTGAAATTTAAATTGCTTATAATTATTGAAATAGCTCAAATAAATTGAAATTTAGTGTATAAATCACCAAAAAATGCTACATTTGTATTTATCTTGCGAATAAATGTTAAAACGCCAACAATTGTTTGCTCAGCTGAGATGAGCACGAAAAAAAGTTGTATAACCTCGGGGCCTGGCTTCAAAACCACCACCTCACTCTTATGTGTTGTAGGCTCCATCTAGGCATGACTGAAAAATTGTCAATTGGGATATTAAGCCCTAAGTCCGCTACTCAAAACAGGTGAAATGAAGTTCCATCTTGAATGAAATAAAAGATTTTATTTGATATCTTGATAGATTTCTTCTCTGTTCTGACCCAAATATAAAAGTAACAATAATTATAATAAGAAGTAGCATAAAGGGCAATGGTGGCTCACCTGAAAGCAAATTTAACTCATTTAAGCCTGGCGTCCATTTTATAGGGCATAGGCAAACAGAATAGCCCCAGATGTGACGCCGACATCTGGGGCTATTCTGTTTGCTTTAATAGAGAATTTTCATTGAAAAATTGAATAAAATTTAAAAATCACACCTGATGCCCCTAAGACCTGAAGTGGACTCACCCAAATGTTAATGATGGGAAAATCTATTTGCGAAATATGATCAAATATGGGTTAAAATGGTTCGAAAAGAATCAGATCAAATCAAATCAAATTACCTGCAACAGGAATGAAGATCAGAGCCAAAAATAACGAGACTAGATTCTTCACAACATGATATTTTGTTTTTAGAAGCTCAAGGGCAGTTAACTGTGTCAGTGGTGGGATCTGCCAAATTTCAAAGTAGTAAGATTTCACAGTCGTAATAACCAGCAAGAATTGAAAGGATTCAATCATAAAGGAACTTAATCATCTCACCGCTGTGCCTGGTGTGGGTTTGAACCCCACACCGGGCACATGTGTGAGAAGCAAGTTCTGCTTGTGCATGTGCCAGGAGTTTTCACCCCACCTACTGTTTGGCTTGTCTCATATGAGCTGAAATAATCTTGAAAGGGACATTAAACTGAATAAAGAAATAATATAAAGGAAGTTATCATTAGTCTAAAGGGATTTTTTCAAGATGCTCAAGGGCAGAGCTAACTCTGTAGCTTTAAGTTTACTTTGCCAGTTTTGTTTTGCTTTTGGTGTTGATTACATATTCTGTTGAACTTTTAGGCTTTATCCAAGCCTGAGTTATACCCCTAACACGCCTGTTTATGATAAAAGAAAACATAATAAACATACCTTGGGATGCCTTGGCTACACCTCAACTGCTGTCCATATTGATAGATATAAGCAAAAGCCCACGTCAACCCAGTTAGTGTAGATAGTCTCATGGAGATGACAATGTTTCTTCTGTCATGTTAAGTATCCTTTTTAACATTAGGGAAGCCGACTCACTTTGATGGTAACGTAGAAGAACATGAGAAAGTTAGAAATGATGACAATTCCTAGTGGTATGGCGACAATATAGAGAATCATAACCTTGTCAGTAACATAGCAAGGCTGACCTCCATACCCAAATTATGGCTGGCCCGACATGACAGAATCAATGATATTTGAACCATCGCATGAGAAAACCAACAATTTGGTGTCCGAACAGGTCTGACAAAAACTTGACTGTACACTCACAGAAAATAGTTAGAAGCTTATCATTTTGGTTTTAGGAAGAAGAGGAATTGTATAATCTATGTAGCGAAAACAAAGGTACTGATCAGCTGTGCAGTTACTGCACAGCTGATCTGCGTAATTGCACAGCTGATCTGCGTCTTTGTTTTCACATATGCAAATTGTTGGTTTTCTGATGCGGCAGCTCAATTTTACAATTACCATCACAGTGGAAGTAATGTTACACAGTATATCTTATAAAAGCTTTTCTTGTTTTCTGAACCAGAGCGTTTGGAAATGAAAATAAATACCTTCATCATATGAAATGTACAAAGTCTGATCCAAAAAGAAGGAATTCAGGAGGCAGAAATGTAAAAGAAGCCCAATGGCTTCACAGAGCCATGTTGGTTTTTCTCTATTGCCCCAACCAAGAGGTAAAACAGCTGAACAGTGCAAGGACCAGTGCCATGTTGTTTAGTCCTGGCAAGGTACAGAGGGCCGTGAAATAACTATATGTGACAAACACCACTAGAATACTGAGCATAGATACGCTAATGCAAGTGATCGAGACAATGAAATCACCAACATAAGGATTATTTGCTTGCAGTTTTCTTGACAAGTCCATATCTTGACAACCACTCATCAGAAAGTATTCATACTTGGACCATAGATACCCTGTAGGGTTAGCTTTCATTCCATGGCATTGGGCCCCTGGGTCCAGGCCAGGGGGTGGGTCTGGAGGTTGAAATCTAGAACACCTCTAAAAATGGCCATTCTTACGTTAAAGTTTCCTAGAAGTCCATATCTTGACAACCTTTCATCAGAAAGCATCGATACTTGGGCCATTGACACCCTGTAGGGTCGGCTTTCATTCCATGGCATCGGATTCCTGGGTGCATGCCAGGGGGTGGGGCTAGAGGTTAAAATCTAGAACACCATTAATAATAGTGGCTTTTCTGTGATACAGTATTCTAGAAGTCTATATCTTGACAACCTTTTATCAGGGGGCTTTCATACTCGGACCATAGGTACCCTGTAGGGTTGAGTTTCATTTCATGGCATCGGATCTCTGGGTCCATGCCTGAGGGGTGGGGCTAGAGGTTAAAAAGTAGAACACTGTAAAAATAGATGTACTGCTGTGTAACTTTTACAAGGAGTGCATATCTTGACAACAACTTATCATAAAGCGTTCATACAGCATGATGCACTTTAGGTTCCATGACGTCGGACCTCGGGGTCAGGGTGGTGGGGCTAGAGGTCAAAATCTAGAACTCCCTGAATTTTTTTTCTTTTTATTTCTTAATAGAAACAACTTGGGAAGATGGTTGGTCATTCATCTTTTGACTTTGCAACACTGGCTTGTGTGTCATGACGGTAAGGGTCGGTTGACCTTCTTTGCATGGTTCAGTGATTTTGCATTATATCTTGACACTCAATTAATATATTTTCTTACTTCCTTCAGATTATGAGTGAGTATGACCAGGTCTTTGACCCCAATACACTTATAGGTCACTGTGACCTAATTTCACGGTTCAGTGATTTTGCCTTATATCTTGACACTCAATTAGTATATTTTCATACTTTTTTCAGATTATGAGTGAGTATGACCAGACCTTTGACCCCAATTTACTTATAGGTCACTGTGACCTAATTTCACGGTTCATTGATTTTGCCTTATATCTCGACACTCAATTGGTTTATGAACAAACTTCTTTCACACTATGTTTGCGTATGACAAGACCTTTGACCCTAAAGTAGTCCTAGCGAAATTGCTGCTTACTTGACTGTTTTTCGCTGTAGCAAAACAGCTGCTAACTTGACCAATGTTCCTGCAGCAAAATTGCCGCTAACTTGACTGTATTTTGCTGCAGCAAAAATTCTAAATGACTGCGAGCAAAATTGCCGTTAACTTGACTGTTGCCGTTAACTTGACTGCTTTTGCTGTAGCAAAATTGCTGCTACATGTAACATGACTGATTTTGCTGCAGTAAAATTGCTGCTAACTTAATCGTTTTTGCTGCAGCAAATATGCTGCTAATTTGACCGAGCTGACCCTGTAGGAAAAATAAGTAAAACCAGCTGGTTCTCCGAATCACTTTATTTTTTCGAATGGTACTTTATTGACCTTCTACTGAGGTCATGTACCATCAGTAAAGCAAAGAGTTGTTGACAAAAATAGAGGCATTGGCTAAATTGATTGAAATATTTGAGTTTCGCTGTATGGTTACAATTTAGAAACAAAATGTTTATGTTTCTGTGTGTCTACCATACACTTCACCTATTTTGAAATGAGCCGCATCGTGAGAAAACCGGATTTTTGCCTAGGTGAAAACAAAGGCGCAGATCAGCTTCGCGGTAACCGCGAAGCTGATCAGCGCCTTTGTTTTCACTACACGGATAGTACAATTTCTCTTCTTCTTAAATCCGAAATTTCAAGCTTCTAGCCTGCTTCTGTAACTGTACAGGCCGATTTATGTCGGACCTGGCCGGAAACCCCGAAGACCGGTTTTCTCGCGTCGAGGCTCAAATCATTCAGGTGAAACACAGGTATAGCACAAAGACAACAAGCATAGTCACCTTTACCTCAATTGTACATTGTCAGCTCGCTCTAGGACCCTTTCTCAACAATGAAATCATCCAAGGCTGGGCTTAGCTAAGCCCTGCCCAGCACATTGAAAAAAAAATCCAAGCCAAGTATATACATTGTAAAAATATTGTCAATACGTATACTCGGAGATGTACTAGACAAATATGTTAAAAAAAAAACCAAAAAGTCTATTTTTCTCATTTTTGAAAATCGATAACTTTTTAAAAAGCATGAATACCCCCCACAAATATTTTTCTTTTTAGTAGCATTCCACCTTCTTAAATCCGAAATTTCAAGCTTCTAGCCTGCTTCTGTAACTGTACAGGCCGATTTATGTCGGACCTGGCCGGAAACCCCGAAGACCGGTTTTCTCGCGTCGAGACTCAAATCATTCAGGTGAAACACAGGTATAGCACAAAGACAACAAGCATAGTCACCTTTACCTCAATTGTACATTGTCAGCTCGCTCTAGGACCCTTTCTCAACAATGAAATCATCCAAGGCTGGGCTTAGCTAAGCCCTGCCCAGCACATTGAAAAAAAAAATCCAAGCCAAGTATATACATTGTAAAAATATTGTCAATACGTATACTCGGAGATGTACTAGACAAATATGTTAAAAAAAAAAACACCAAAAAGTCTATTTTTCTCATTTTTGAAAATCGATAACTTTTTAAAAAGCATGAATACCCCCCACAAATATTTTTCTTTTTAGTAGCATTCCACCTATATTTTAAGATGTCTAAAAATTATAGGTTTATTTATCAACAAATTGTCTCGAAAATAAAGTAAGTTCGCAGTTTTCCTTGTTTATCAATTGCACTTTCTGTTTTTCCCAGTAGCTCATTGAACGTTTAAATAAGTACCGATTTGATTTCATGCATACTCATATTATCATCAATACTCGACTCGTATTAAGACAAAAGTTGGTAAAAAAAATAACAATCCTGTATACCAACTTTGCTTACCATTTTATACAGTTCTCACTTGTATTAAAATCTCACCACGCTGAAGATTTTGGACGTGTAAAAATTAATTTGTACCTTTAACTCGCTTTAGCAGTCACACATTAGCGTGTGACTGAGGCGTGTGCCGGATGTATAAAAATCTCAAAGTTTTAGAATACGTTTGTGTTACGTCACAGACATGCTAAGCACGCGCTATAGATGCGCAGCAAACGTCCAACGCGCGTCTCACACACGCTTGGGGCACTGACGTGCCTAAAACGTGCGCCAAACGCGTTCGAAGCGTATTCAACGCGCCTGTATCGCGTGTGGAACATATAAGAAACGAATAAGTCACACGCCTGGGACACGCCGAGCTTCTAGAAAACTTTTAAGCATGTTTAAAATAAATGATCCCAAACGCGCACGAAACGCGCGACGATCAGCGATGCGCACCGGACGTACACCAAGCGTACCCAACATACTCGTAACGCGCTTTGAACGTGTCTCCGACGTGTGTCTGGCGCATGTGGAATTTTGCAATTTTTTCAACACGCCCGGCGTGCGTTACACTTATACGCTAATGTGTGACGGCCGGTCAGTCTTATTACCGCAGGATACTTGTTTCAAAAGCATCCCAAACAAATTTTCAATGAAAAAGAACTCGAAATCACAATTGAAACGGCACACGCACTCAAGGTAGGCGGCTATCTACACGTCAACAGTGAAGATTCAAACCAGGCAGGTCTAGAATGCTAGGGTACTGTCATTTTTGTTGATCATCATCGTGACGACGTCGAAAAGCATACAATCTGGTAACGGAATGTTACGATTCCCATGAAAACGAAGATGAACAAAACAAATGCCTTAACCCCTACTTGAAGTTCGATTTGGTCGATGACATACCCGGGTAACTGCCGGTCACGGATAACAAAACATGTTTTGAGGCATATGTAACCATGTGCCTTGATCTGATCTCATCATCTGAGTCTGATGTTGTTTTCTCACAGAATGGTGAGGGTGTAACCCCCCAAATCATTCGCGGGATTCAGACCCTTCTTAACGGATATTCGGGACGCAGACAGCCAACAAATCGTACACGTCTATCATAACAATATGCAGTAACTATTATCTCTCTCGGGAAAATTACTTGAATAAATAAGAGCTGTCGGAGGACAGTGCGCTCGACTGCTTATGACCTTTGTCAAACAAAATGCCAAACCCGACATGTAACCCAAAGCATTATGCTCATACATCTTTTTGCCTTAATGCAATAAGGCAAAATCACTGAGCCATGAAAGTTAACTATAACTACCTAAGATTTAAAGGTCACACTCATATTGTGAAAGAAGTATGTTCATATACCAACTGAGTGCCAAGATACAAGGCAAAATCACTGAACCGTGAAATTAGGTCACACTGACCTATAAGTACTTCAGGGTCAAAGGTCTCGTCATACTTACTCATAATGTGAAAGAATGATCATAAACCCATTGAGTGTTGAGATATAAAGCAAAATCACTGAACCATGTTAGGTCATAGTGACCTATAAGTATGTTTGGGTTAAAGGTCTGGTCATACTCATTCATAATCAGAAAGAAGTATGAAAAAATACCAACTGAGTGTCGAGATATAAGGCAAAGTCACTGAACCATGAAATTAGGTCACAGTGACCCAGGAATACTTTACGGTCAAAGGTCTTGTCATACGCAAACATATTGTGAAAGAAGTATGTTCATATACCAATTGAGTACCGAGATATAAGGGAAAATCACTGAACCGCGAAATTAGGTCATAATGGCCTAGGACTACTTTAGGGTCAAAGTTCTTGTCATACGCAATTATAGTGTGAAATAAGTTTGTTCATAAACCAATTGAGTGCTGAGATATAAGGAAAAATCACTGAACCATGAAATTAGGTCATAATGTGCGTTCATCCGTTTACACTTTCAAATATGACTATCTCTAAGACCATGCTTTTATCTGAAGCATCATTGAGGTGGGGGAATGATTGCATCAGATTGAAAAAAAAAAAAGTTTTCTAAACCACAAGGCCCATAGCTTTCATATTTAGTGCAAATTAGTGTATAGTACTCCTCTTTATAAATACTGTCAATTGTGCCCATGGGGTCCATACAGACAAGGCCCCAGAGTATCATCGTCTATCTTGAAGCTTACACCGATGAGCAAATCACTAAGGTTTGGTCTCTTGTCTTCGTTTAAGTCTGTCTATAAGCGCTATAAGAATCGATGATAAATTTTATCACAAACAGACGTTTTATATGCCACCTACTACCCAGTCTATGGGCACTTTTGTCCTTAAGCTATGTTATGGGTGGGATAGAAAAAGTCTTGTTTGCGGCATAAGTATTCGTTTCCAATAGCGCTCACAGCCAGACGAAACTGTAATAAAATGGCAAAATTTTCCATAACGTTGGTAATATGTGGTCGAGAAAAGTTCTGTTGCAGCATTCATCATCATTTTCTACATAGTGATCACAGCCAGACGAAACAGAAATAATAATAATAATAATAATAATAATAATAATAATGGCGACAAACATTTCCACTTACATGGAACTTTTTGGTGAACATTGGTCGTAGGTGACGTACGGCGAAAAGATGTGATTGTGGCATTAATCGTCATTTTCTTATGCGATATCACCTACATTAAAGCCAAAACAATATGTGACAAAAATGTTCGCAGAATTAAAGTTTTAAACTTGAAAGGAAAAACAGAAAGTCATACAACAAGAATGTTTACCAGGCATTTACTAAGGGAATTTTCAATATGGTCATACATAAATACAGTCATGTAGTACAGAATATTTTTCTGTGACAGTATGTGTTTACCCATCATTTTCAGTGCATGAGGTTAAATTTTGACACTGATTGGTTCAACAATAACAAGTGGGTCAAAGTAACAATCCAAGTGAGAACTACCTATTTTTAAATGTAATGGTCAATATTGTTATTGTCAATCAAAAATTGACAGGCTCCGCCCTGCATACATTGTAAAAAATATTGACAATATTTTTACAATGTATACCTGTTTTCGCTTAATATGTGTCATAAATCAACCAAAAAGCGCGCCGCGCGGGGCCCCTATGCTTAGAATAACTAAATATGATTTTTGAAAAAAGGCGAATGATTATCAAGTAAGATAATGTATAAATTCATTGTTCTTTCCACGCTTTTTAAGCTGCTATAAGCATTTTCCCACACCTACCCCTTACAAATATGCATACAAACCTCATAAAAACTTTTCAAAAATATTTTTTTAAAGCGTTTGATGTATGGATGTTTACATTCGAAAATTGTCAATGTGATGACACCAAAGTTATTTTTAAAATTCTGATAAATATTAGATCAGATACCAGGCCCAAACCACCACGTGTCGTACATCGCGATTATATAGTACCGACAGTTAGTATGCAATACAGCTGCGTTCAGTTATTTTAAAATATACCCCTGCAATATTCAGAAATAAATTGACAACTCTTCTTGTTTTTGAACAATCGTCACTGGCAAGAAAAGGACCACTGGATGAATTTGTTTATATAATGTGTTAAGCATGAGTATAAATATTTACTCTGTATATAAAACTTCCAGATCATGTGATGGTGTATGCCTAAATTGATTGCATAACGTGGAGCCAAATTTTTAACAAAACCTTCGCTGATATTCGAGATTCAAAGATTCCACAAGGAACCATGGTTAACGGGTCTGTAATTTAATTTTTATTTATGAAAGAATAACCATTTTTATACTAAGGCTGAAAATTTGGTGTCTTTATGATCACTATTTTCAAGGTTACACCCTGATTTTCATTCATTGTACATTTTGGAATTTCATGGTAAAGCGGTTGTTACAATATAAAACTAAGCATGTCAGTGCTATTTTGCAAAAAAAACTAAGATTCTACCAGGAGGTTTTTGCGAACAAAGCTTGCTAGTGGGTCCCTTCATGAGGTAAGCATGTCTTAAAGCACTGTGGAATCACTCATGGCTTTGGATTCTGCCAAAACGTGGGTTGGCATTTCATCATACAATTCATGGTTTGTTTTCTCGGCACAGAATACCATAGGGGACTGGGGCTTTTTATTGTTAATCTATCTGTTACAGCTCATTTTCGTGATATTTTAATCCACTTGTATAGGCTTTAAGTCAAGGGAATCATCAGGACATTCAAAGACAGACATTCTTCTTATATAACTAATGTTGCGGATTAAGGATAAATACAAAGAACATTGCCTTGCATAAATACGCATCCTTTATTGGCATGTTAATTTCCATTACTTTTAAAACACTATAGAAGAGGTCTGGAATATCACGAAGAGGAGATGTGAGTCATTGCCTAACAATAAATTTAGCCCACTGTGATATTCGGTGCGGAGAAACAAATGAAACTGTATGATGAAATACCAACCCACGTTCTGGCAGAAAACAAAGCCATTGGTGACTCCACAGTGCTTTAAGACATGCTTACCGCATGAAGGAACCCACTAACAAGCTTTGTTCGTATTACCGTCCTGATCTGGTAGAATATTAGTTTTCTTGACACGCTTAGTTTTATAGTGTACTGTGACAACCGCTTTACCATGACATTCTAAAATGTACAATGAATGAAAATCAGGGTGTAACTTTAAAAAATAGTGTTCATAAACAGTCGGGTAGAATTCCCCTTCGAGAAGCCGGAAGGATGTAGTATTTATTATTGATTATATTGCATTATGGGATGGTTTACTTCTCGTTCGGGAAGTTTTTGCATCATATTTGGGTACCTATCTTAAAATGTGCTCGCGATGTACAGTTTTGAATTAAATTCTAAATAACATAGATATATTTATTCTAGACTAATATTGCTACAATTCTACCGAGTCGGATTTTTTCTTACGGCCTTTAACATTTTTTAAATAATATCGAAACAGTGAACATTCTTACTACCTCATTTTCTCCGACATGACTTCCCGAAGGGGAAGCCTAATCGAGGACACACATAGTACGTTAGGGGAAAAATAAGAGGAATACGGAATCATCAGTTATTCGTCATGAACAAAATTGCTCTTTACAAACATGACAGAATGTGATATACATGTAGCCTCGTAGTGTCAAGGGGTAACACTGGCCCAGTCGGGGTGTCAGGCATGCCCGCCCTCCTCTTTATGGGAGGTGTTCTCTCACTTGCACTGTCAGTCGTCTAAAACGAAAAAAAAAAAAAACTACTTAAGTGTTTTGAAATCGATCATTTTATATTATGGCATGATGTTCTAATTTTCCGTCAATATAGATTCAATGTAGGCACACTTCAGTATGGGGTCTGTTAAGTTGTTCAAGAAATGTGTTGAATTATTACAGTGTTTTGTTGCGTTAATCTTATCTCAATATTCTTTTATTATTGCTCATTACCAAGTGCCATGCAAAGCACATGCTAATAAAAACTGAACTCTGCCTGGAACAAGCATAAGAATGAAAGCTTTTATGTATATGAAAATGTAAAATATAGTGCACCGTTATTTTTTCGTTTGTGCATAACTTATGCAATATACTGATCAAAAATGATTGTCATTCATAAATATTTGCTAGTTCCCTCCATTTTCAACACTCCCCTCGAGACCTAGTGAATGTTAATGAATCAAGTAAATTTGTCACAAATGGGTTAAGGAGATTGGAACTAGCCAGGTTGTACTGATTCCTATTTGAGCCGTGACACGAAAAAAAGGTATTCGCGGTTTCCGACCAGGACTGACACAAACCAGGCTGTACAGTCACAGAAGCAGGATAGAAGTTTGAAATTTCGGATTTAAGAAGAAGAGAAATTCTACTATCCATGTAGCGAAACTAAAGATGCTGATCAGCTTTGCTTTTACTGCGAAGCTGCTCTGCGCCTTTGTTTTCGCATAGGCAAAAATCCAGTTTTCTCACGATGCAGCACATTTCAGATGTGTGCAATAAAACTCTCCTACTGTGTGATTCAATGGACTACCGAACTTGCAGTGTTTGTCACAGCGTAGTACTGTCCAAGGCCAGATTAAAAGGTGAGTCTGACTCTGAAAACTGTTGGGAACATTGACAAAGTGGGAGAGCACCTGGGGGAATTAAGAGGTTGGGGTTTAAAAAAAAATAAAGTTTACACTATTTATTTTACTTTAACTACACAGAAAGCTCATGGAACTTATATTGCATTCTTGAAGGCGCGGATGTTGGCGTTTTGTGGTCAAACATGGTGGAGGAAACAGGAGAACCTGAGGAATACCACCAAACCTGGACCCTGCCAAATGCCTTGACCTAGATTAGAACCCAGATCACAGAGATGACGAGTGAGTGTGTTATCCATTACTCTATCCAAGCCCCCGGTTTTGGGTTTTTAGAAATAAACCACTGCCATGTTGTGTCCTTGACAGACTGTCCCCATATTTATGAGCCGCATCGTGAGAAAACCGGATTTTTGCCTAGGCGAAAGCAAAGGCGCAGATCAGCTTCGCGGTAACCGCGAATTAAGCTGATCAGCGCCTTTGTTTTCGCTACTCGGATAGTACAATTCCTCTTCTACTTAAATCCGAAATTTCAAGCTTCTAGCTCTTTTCTGAGCTTGTACAGGCCGGTTTGTGTCGGAAACCCCGAAGACCGGTTTTCTCGCGTCGCGGCTCAGTTGATCAATAGGCTAAACAACAACACAAACTTGTGTTTCCAAAACCAATATCCCATTTTGCAACACTGTAGATCCAGGATTTTATGCTTACTTGGCAGCAGAAGTTATTTCCTATCTAACAATAAAACTTTTTGTTTTGAATCTTTCAGTTAACTTGTTTATGGAAACATATGGAAATATGTTTTTGTTTGACCAATTAATGTTTGTTATTCAGAGTTATCTGTCCCTCAGTAGTGGTAACGACCATGTTTTAATTTTTTGATATTAGTTTTTCATGTGAGCCGCCACATCCGAAAACAAACTCTGCATGTGAGAAACCAAAGCCGCAGATCAGCTGTGCAGCAACTGTTTTTGCCTTTGTATTCGCTACACAGATAATACAATCCCTCTTTTTCTTTTTCTTAAATCCGAAATTTCAAGCTTCCAACTATTTTCTTTGGCTGAACAGCCTGGTTTGTGTGGAACCTGGTCAAAAGTCCAGATTGTTTGTTATCTCCTGTGACGGCTCATGTGTGATAGTGAGTGTTATAAAATCTTATTTTCTGTACAACAAAATATGAGCCGCTTCGTGGGAAAACCAACAATGTGGTTTCCGAACAGGTCCGACAAAAACCGGCCTGTACAAGCACAGAAAAGAGCTAAAAGCTTAAAATTTCGTATTTAAGTAGAAGAGGAATTGTACTATCCGTGTAGCGAAAACAAAGGCGCTGATCAGCTTCGCGGTTACCGCGAAGCTGATCTGCGCCTTTGTTTTCGCCTATGCAGATTGTTGGTTTTCCCATGGGGCGGCTCATATTATTATGACAAAACCTGTCTTTGTATTTCTGAGCAGGTCAGAAAAAAAACAGGCTTTATATGACCAATAAAGATGGCTAGAGACATGAAATAGATTTGAATAGGACAGGGATTGGTCTAACAAAGAAGCGAAAATGAAAATGTCATGTTTTCCATATATGAGCCACGTCTTGAGAAAAAACGGTTTTCTGGGGTTCCGACCCGGTCAGTTATAAATTCACCTAAACAGTCATAGAAGCAAGCTAGATGCTTGAATTTTTGGCTTTATGAAGGAGAGGATTGTACTATCCCTGAAGTAAAATCAAAGGTGCTGATCAGCTGTGCAGTTACTGCACAGCTGATCTGCGTCTTTGTTTTTGCATTGGCAAAATCTGGTTTTGTCATGAAGAGGTTTATATGTTTTAATAAAATCAGAGTTTCTTATGATGTGGCTCATATGAGCCGCGACGCGAGAAAACCGGTCTGCATGGTTTCCGACCAGGTCTGACACAAATCGACCTGTACAGTCACAAAACATGGCTAGAAGCTTGAAATTTTGGATATAATTTGAAGAGGAATTGTACTATCCGAGTGGTGAAAACAAAGGCGCTGATCACCTGTGCAGTCACTGCACAGCTGATCTGCATCTTTTTTCGCATAGGCAAAAATCCAGTTTTCACATGATGCGGCTCAAATGTTTGTTGTAGATTTTCCCTGGATGCCTGGTGATGACAGTTGTAACCTTTGTGATGGCCAACTTCTCTGAAAATGGGGCCAGCCCAACTTGGAAGCAAGAGATGTGTAAACATTGATCCTGGGCTCTTCAAGTGATTTGGAAGAGACATAAAACCATGGCAAGTCTGTGTGACTGTAGCTGTAGGTGGGATTTAATACATGAACAGAATAGCAAAGTCCAGCATAGGTCAGCTTTTGGCATACATGCAGACTAAGACTGTATACTGCAAGGGTTGATTCCCAATTTTGGCATATTTTTGTGCCAAAACATTGGCCTCTCTGTAACATATTTTAGTGATATAAGGGGGAGCATGTTGGTCTAGAGAGAGATTGTTAGACTTCTGAGGAAGGAGTCCTGGGCTGAAGGTTAAAAAACTTATTTCATGCTCAACACAGCTGAGACTGAAATTTAAATTGCTTATAATTATTGAAATAGCTCAAATAAATTGAAATTTAGTGTATAAATCACCAAAAAATGCTACATTTGTATTTATCTTGCGAATAAATGTTAAAACGCCAACAATTGTTTGCTCAGCTGAGATGAGCACGAAAAAAAGTTGTATAACCTCGGGGCCTGGCTTCAAAACCACCACCTCACTCTTATGTGTTGTAGGCTCCATCTAGGCATGACTGAAAAATTGTCAATTGGGATATTAAGCCCTAAGTCCGCTACTCAAAACAGGTGAAATGAAGTTCCATCTTGAATGAAATAAAAGATTTTATTTGATATCTTGATAGATTTCTTCTCTGTTCTGACCCAAATATAAAAGTAACAATAATTATAATAAGAAGTAGCATAAAGGGCAATGGTGGCTCACCTGAAAGCAAATTTAACTCATTTAAGCCTGGCGTCCATTTTATAGGGCATAGGCAAACAGAATAGCCCCAGATGTGACGCCGACATCTGGGGCTATTCTGTTTGCTTTAATAGAGAATTTTCATTGAAAAATTGAATAAAATTTAAAAATCACACCTGATGCCCCTAAGACCTGAAGTGGACTCACCCAAATGTTAATGATGGGAAAATCTATTTGCGAAATATGATCAAATATGGGTTAAAATGGTTCGAAAAGAATCAGATCAAATCAAATCAAATTACCTGCAACAGGAATGAAGATCAGAGCCAAAAATAACGAGACTAGATTCTTCACAACATGATATTTTGTTTTTAGAAGCTCAAGGGCAGTTAACTGTGTCAGTGGTGGGATCTGCCAAATTTCAAAGTAGTAAGATTTCACAGTCGTAATAACCAGCAAGAATTGAAAGGATTCAATCATAAAGGAACTTAATCATCTCACCGCTGTGCCTGGTGTGGGTTTGAACCCCACACCGGGCACATGTGTGAGAAGCAAGTTCTGCTTGTGCATGTGCCAGGAGTTTTCACCCCACCTACTGTTTGGCTTGTCTCATATGAGCTGAAATAATCTTGAAAGGGACATTAAACTGAATAAAGAAATAATATAAAGGAAGTTATCATTAGTCTAAAGGGATTTTTTCAAGATGCTCAAGGGCAGAGCTAACTCTGTAGCTTTAAGTTTACTTTGCCAGTTTTGTTTTGCTTTTGGTGTTGATTACATATTCTGTTGAACTTTTAGGCTTTATCCAAGCCTGAGTTATACCCCTAACACGCCTGTTTATGATAAAAGAAAACATAATAAACATACCTTGGGATGCCTTGGCTACACCTCAACTGCTGTCCATATTGATAGATATAAGCAAAAGCCCACGTCAACCCAGTTAGTGTAGATAGTCTCATGGAGATGACAATGTTTCTTCTGTCATGTTAAGTATCCTTTTTAACATTAGGGAAGCCGACTCACTTTGATGGTAACGTAGAAGAACATGAGAAAGTTAGAAATGATGACAATTCCTAGTGGTATGGCGACAATATAGAGAATCATAACCTTGTCAGTAACATAGCAAGGCTGACCTCCATACCCAAATTATGGCTGGCCCGACATGACAGAATCAATGATATTTGAACCATCGCATGAGAAAACCAACAATTTGGTGTCCGAACAGGTCTGACAAAAACTTGACTGTACACTCACAGAAAATAGTTAGAAGCTTATCATTTTGGTTTTAGGAAGAAGAGGAATTGTATAATCTATGTAGCGAAAACAAAGGTACTGATCAGCTGTGCAGTTACTGCACAGCTGATCTGCGTAATTGCACAGCTGATCTGCGTCTTTGTTTTCACATATGCAAATATGCAAATTGTTGGTTTTCTGATGCGGCAGCTCAATTTTACAATTACCATCACAGTGGAAGTAATGTTACACAGTATATCTTATAAAAGCTTTTCTTGTTTTCTGAACCAGAGCGTTTGGAAATGAAAATAAATACCTTCATCATATGAAATGTACAAAGTCTGATCCAAAAAGAAGGAATTCAGGAGGCAGAAATGTAAAAGAAGCCCAATGGCTTCACAGAGCCATGTTGGTTTTTCTCTATTGCCCCAACCAAGAGGTAAAACAGCTGAACAGTGCAAGGACCAGTGCCATGTTGTTTAGTCCTGGCAAGGTACAGAGGGCCGTGAAATAACTATATGTGACAAACACCACTAGAATACTGAGCATAGATACGCTAATGCAAGTGATCGAGACAATGAAATCACCAACATAAGGATTATTTGCTTGCAGTTTTCTTGACAAGTCCATATCTTGACAACCACTCATCAGAAAGTATTCATACTTGGACCATAGATACCCTGTAGGGTTAGCTTTCATTCCATGGCATTGGGCCCCTGGGTCCAGGCCAGGGGGTGGGTCTGGAGGTTGAAATCTAGAACACCTCTAAAAATGGCCATTCTTACGTTAAAGTTTCCTAGAAGTCCATATCTTGACAACCTTTCATCAGAAAGCATCGATACTTGGGCCATTGACACCCTGTAGGGTCGGCTTTCATTCCATGGCATCGGATTCCTGGGTGCATGCCAGGGGGTGGGGCTAGAGGTTAAAATCTAGAACACCATTAATAATAGTGGCTTTTCTGTGATACAGTATTCTAGAAGTCTATATCTTGACAACCTTTTATCAGGGGGCTTTCATACTCGGACCATAGGTACCCTGTAGGGTTGAGTTTCATTTCATGGCATCGGATCTCTGGGTCCATGCCTGAGGGGTGGGGCTAGAGGTTAAAAAGTAGAACACTGTAAAAATAGATGTACTGCTGTGTAACTTTTACAAGGAGTGCATATCTTGACAACAACTTATCATAAAGCGTTCATACAGCATGATGCACTTTAGGTTCCATGACGTCGGACCTCGGGGTCAGGGTGGTGGGGCTAGAGGTCAAAATCTAGAACTCCCTGAATTTTTTTTCTTTTTATTTCTTAATAGAAACAACTTGGGAAGATGGTTGGTCATTCATCTTTTGACTTTGCAACACTGACTTGTGTGTCATGACGGTAAGGGTCGGTTGACCTTCTTTGCATGGTTCAGTGATTTTGCATTATATCTTGACACTCAATTAATATATTTTCTTACTTCCTTCAGATTATGAGTGAGTATGACCAGGTCTTTGACCCCAATACACTTATAGGTCACTGTGACCTAATTTCACGGTTCAGTGATTTTGCCTTATATCTTGACACTCAATTAGTATATTTTCATACTTTTTTCAGATTATGAGTGAGTATGACCAGACCTTTGACCCCAATTTACTTATAGGTCACTGTGACCTAATTTCACGGTTCATTGATTTTGCCTTATATCTCGACACTCAATTGGTTTATGAACAAACTTCTTTCACACTATGTTTGCGTATGACAAGACCTTTGACCCTAAAGTAGTCCTATCGAAATTGCTGCTTACTTGACTGTTTTTCGCTGTAGCAAAACAGCTGCTAACTTGACCAATGTTCCTGCAGCAAAATTGCCGCTAACTTGACTGTATTTTGCTGCAGCAAAAATTCTAAATGACTGCGAGCAAAATTGCCGTTAACTTGACTGTTGCCGTTAACTTGACTGCTTTTGCTGTAGCAAAATTGCTGCTACATGTAACATGACTGATTTTGCTGCAGTAAAATTGCTGCTAACTTAATCGTTTTTGCTGCAGCAAATATGCTGCTAATTTGACCGAGCTGACCCTGTAGGAAAAATAAGTAAAACCAGCTGGTTCTCCGAATCACTTTATTTTTTCGAATGGTACTTTATTGACCTTCTACTGAGGTCATGTACCATCAGTAAAGCAAAGAGTTGTTGACAAAAATAGAGGCATTGGCTAAATTGATTGAAATATTTGAGTTTCGCTGTATGGTTACAATTTAGAAACAAAATGTTTATGTTTCTGTGTGTCTACCATACACTTCACCTATTTTGAAATGAGCCGCATCGTGAGAAAACCGGATTTTTGCCTAGGTGAAAACAAAGGCGCAGATCAGCTTCGCGGTAACCGCGAAGCTGATCAGCGCCTTTGTTTTCACTACACGGATAGTACAATTTCTCTTCTTCTTAAATCCGAAATTTCAAGCTTCTAGCCTGCTTCTGTAACTGTACAGGCCGATTTATGTCGGACCTGGCCGGAAACCCCGAAGACCGGTTTTCTCGCGTCGAGGCTCAAATCATTCAGGTGAAACACAGGTATAGCACAAAGACAACAAGCATAGTCACCTTTACCTCAATTGTACATTGTCAGCTCGCTCTAGGACCCTTTCTCAACAATGAAATCATCCAAGGCTGGGCTTAGCTAAGCCCTGCCCAGCACATTGAAAAAAAAATCCAAGCCAAGTATATACATTGTAAAAATATTGTCAATACGTATACTCGGAGATGTACTAGACAAATATGTTAAAAAAAAAAACCAAAAAGTCTATTTTTCTCATTTTTGAAAATCGATAACTTTTTAAAAAGCATGAATACCCCCCACAAATATTTTTCTTTTTAGTAGCATTCCACCTTCTTAAATCCGAAATTTCAAGCTTCTAGCCTGCTTCTGTAACTGTACAGGCCGATTTATGTCGGACCTGGCCGGAAACCCCGAAGACCGGTTTTCTCGCGTCGAGACTCAAATCATTCAGGTGAAACACAGGTATAGCACAAAGACAACAAGCATAGTCACCTTTACCTCAATTGTACATTGTCAGCTCGCTCTAGGACCCTTTCTCAACAATGAAATCATCCAAGGCTGGGCTTAGCTAAGCCCTGCCCAGCACATTGAAAAAAAAAATCCAAGCCAAGTATATACATTGTAAAAATATTGTCAATACGTATACTCGGAGATGTACTAGACAAATATGTTAAAAAAAAACACCAAAAAGTCTATTTTTCTCATTTTTGAAAATCGATAACTTTTTAAAAAGCATGAATACCCCCCACAAATATTTTTCTTTTTAGTAGCATTCCACCTATATTTTAAGATGTCTAAAAATTATAGGTTTATTTATCAACAAATTGTCTCGAAAATAAAGTAAGTTCGCAGTTTTCCTTGTTTATCAATTGCACTTTCTGTTTTTCCCAGTAGCTCATTGAACGTTTAAATAAGTACCGATTTGATTTCATGCATACTCATATTATCATCAATACTCGACTCGTATTAAGACAAAAGTTGGTAAAAAAAATAACAATCCTGTATACCAACTTTGCTTACCATTTTATACAGTTCTCACTTGTATTAAAATCTCACCACGCTGAAGATTTTGGACGTGTAAAAATTAATTTGTACCTTTAACTCGCTTTAGCAGTCACACATTAGCGTGTGACTGAGGCGTGTGCCGGATGTATAAAAATCTCAAAGTTTTAGAATACGTTTGTGTTACGTCACAGACATGCTAAGCACGCGCTATAGATGCGCAGCAAACGTCCAACGCGCGTCTCACACACGCTTGGGGCACTGACGTGCCTAAAACGTGCGCCAAACGCGTTCGAAGCGTATTCAACGCGCCTGTATCGCGTGTGGAACATATAAGAAACGAATAAGTCACACGCCTGGGACACGCCGAGCTTCTAGAAAACTTTTAAGCATGTTTAAAATAAATGATCCCAAACGCGCACGAAACGCGCGACGATCAGCGATGCGCACCGGACGTACACCAAGCGTACCCAACATACTCGTAACGCGCTTTGAACGTGTCTCCGACGTGTGTCTGGCGCATGTGGAATTTTGCAATTTTTTCAACACGCCCGGCGTGCGTTACACTTATACGCTAATGTGTGACGGCCGGTCAGTCTTATTACCGCAGGATACTTGTTTCAAAAGCATCCCAAACAAATTTTCAATGAAAAAGAACTCGAAATCACAATTGAAACGGCACACGCACTCAAGGTAGGCGGCTATCTACACGTCAACAGTGAAGATTCAAACCAGGCAGGTCTAGAATGCTAGGGTACTGTCATTTTTGTTGATCATCATCGTGACGACGTCGAAAAGCATACAATCTGGTAACGGAATGTTACGATTCCCATGAAAACGAAGATGAACAAAACAAATGCCTTAACCCCTACTTGAAGTTCGATTTGGTCGATGACATACCCGGGTAACTGCCGGTCACGGATAACAAAACATGTTTTGAGGCATATGTAACCATGTGCCTTGATCTGATCTCATCATCTGAGTCTGATGTTGTTTTCTCACAGAATGGTGAGGGTGTAACCCCCCAAATCATTCGCGGGATTCAGACCCTTCTTAACGGATATTCGGGACGCAGACAGCCAACAAATCGTACACGTCTATCATAACAATATGCAGTAACTATTATCTCTCTCGGGAAAATTACTTGAATAAATAAGAGCTGTCGGAGGACAGTGCGCTCGACTGCTTATGACCTTTGTCAAACAAAATGCCAAACCCGACATGTAACCCAAAGCATTATGCTCATACATCTTTTTGCCTTAATGCAATAAGGCAAAATCACTGAGCCATGAAAGTTAACTATAACTACCTAAGATTTAAAGGTCACACTCATATTGTGAAAGAAGTATGTTCATATACCAACTGAGTGCCAAGATACAAGGCAAAATCACTGAACCGTGAAATTAGGTCACACTGACCTATAAGTACTTCAGGGTCAAAGGTCTCGTCATACTTACTCATAATGTGAAAGAATGATCATAAACCCATTGAGTGTTGAGATATAAAGCAAAATCACTGAACCATGTTAGGTCATAGTGACCTATAAGTATGTTTGGGTTAAAGGTCTGGTCATACTCATTCATAATCAGAAAGAAGTATGAAAAAATACCAACTGAGTGTCGAGATATAAGGCAAAGTCACTGAACCATGAAATTAGGTCACAGTGACCCAGGAATACTTTACGGTCAAAGGTCTTGTCATACGCAAACATATTGTGAAAGAAGTATGTTCATATACCAATTGAGTACCGAGATATAAGGGAAAATCACTGAACCGCGAAATTAGGTCATAATGGCCTAGGACTACTTTAGGGTCAAAGTTCTTGTCATACGCAATTATAGTGTGAAATAAGTTTGTTCATAAACCAATTGAGTGCTGAGATATAAGGAAAAATCACTGAACCATGAAATTAGGTCATAATGTGCGTTCATCCGTTTACACTTTCAAATATGACTATCTCTAAGACCATGCTTTTATCTGAAGCATCATTGAGGTGGGGGAATGATTGCATCAGATTGAAAAAAAAAAAAAAGTTTTCTAAACCACAAGGCCCATAGCTTTCATATTTAGTGCAAATTAGTGTATAGTACTCCTCTTTATAAATACTGTCAATTGTGCCCATGGGGTCCATACAGACAAGGCCCCAGAGTATCATCGTCTATCTTGAAGCTTACACCGATGAGCTAATCACTAAGGTTTGGTCTCTTGTCTTCGTTTAAGTCTGTCTATAAGCGCTATAAGAATCGATGATAAATTTTATCACAAACAGACGTTTTATATGCCACCTACTACCCAGTCTATGGGCACTTTTGTCCTTAAGCTATGTTATGGGTGGGATAGAAAAAGTCTTGTTTGCGGCATAAGTATTCGTTTCCAATAGCGCTCACAGCCAGACGAAACTGTAATAAAATGGCAAAATTTTCCATAACGTTGGTAATATGTGGTCGAGAAAAGTTCTGTTGCAGCATTCATCATCATTTTCTACATAGTGATCACAGCCAGACGAAACAGAAATAATAATAATAATAATAATAATAATAATAATAATAATAATAATAATGGCGACAAACATTTCCACTTACATGGAACTTTTTGGTGAACATTGGTCGTAGGTGACGTACGGCGAAAAGATGTGATTGTGGCATTAATCGTCATTTTCTTATGCGATATCACCTACATTAAAGCCAAAACAATATGTGACAAAAATGTTCGCAGAATTAAAGTTTTAAACTTGAAAGGAAAAACAGAAAGTCATACAACAAGAATGTTTACCAGGCATTTACTAAGGGAATTTTCAATATGGTCATACATAAATACAGTCATGTAGTACAGAATATTTTTCTGTGACAGTATGTGTTTACCCATCATTTTCAGTGCATGAGGTTAAATTTTGACACTGATTGTTTCAACAATAACAAGTGGGTCAAAGTAACAATCCAAGTGAGAACTACCTATTTTTAAATGTAATGGTCAATATTGTTATTGTCAATCAAAAATTGACAGGCTCCGCCCTGCATACATTGTAAAAAATATTGACAATATTTTTACAATGTATACCTGTTTTCGCTTAATATGTGTCATAAATCAACCAAAAAGCGCGCCGCGCGGGGCCCCTATGCTTAGAATAACTAAATATGATTTTTGAAAAAAGGCGAATGATTATCAAGTAAGATAATGTATAAATTCATTGGTCTTTCCACGCTTTTTAAGCTGCTATAAGCATTTTCCCACACCTACCCCTTACAAATATGCATACAAACCTCATAAAAACTTTTCAAAAATATTTTTTTAAAGCGTTTGATGTATGGATGTTTACATTCGAAAATTGTCAATGTGATGACACCAAAGTTATTTTTAAAATTCTGATAAATATTAGATCAGATACCAGGCCCAAACCACCACGTGTCGTACATCGCGATTATATAGTACCGACAGTTAGTATGCAATACAGCTGCGTTCAGTTATTTTAAAATATACCCCTGCAATATTCAGAAATAAATTGACAACTCTTCTTGTTTTTGAACAATCGTCACTGGCAAGAAAAGGACCACTGGATGAATTTGTTTATATAATGTGTTAAGCATGAGTATAAATATTTACTCTGTATATAAAACTTCCAGATCATGTGATGGTGTATGCCTAAATTGATTGCATAACGTGGAGCCAAATTTTTAACAAAACCTTCGCTGATATTCGAGATTCAAAGATTCCACAAGGAACCATGGTTAACGGGTCTGTAATTTAATTTTTATTTATGAAAGAATAACCATTTTTATACTAAGGCTGAAAATTTGGTGTCTTTATGATCACTATTTTCAAGGTTACACCCTGATTTTCATTCATTGTACATTTTGGAATTTCATGGTAAAGCGGTTGTTACAATATAAAACTAAGCATGTCAGTGCTATTTTGCAAAAAAACTAAGATTCTACCAGGAGGTTTTTGCGAACAAAGCTTGTTAGTGGGTCCCTTCATGAGGTAAGCATGTCTTAAAGCACTGTGGAATCACTCATGGCTTTGGATTCTGCCAAAACGTGGGTTGGCATTTCATCATACAATTCATGGTTTGTTTTCTCGGCACAGAATACCATAGGGGACTGGGGCTTTTTATTGTTAATCTATCTGTTACAGCTCATTTTCGTGATATTTTAATCCACTTGTATAGGCTTTAAGTCAAGGGAATCATCAGGACATTCAAAGACAGACATTCTTCTTATATAACTAATGTTGCGGATTAAGGATAAATACAAAGAACATTGCCTTGCATAAATACGCATCCTTTATTGGCATGTTAATTTCCATTACTTTTAAAACACTATAGAAGAGGTCTGGAATATCACGAAGAGGAGATGTGAGTCATTGCCTAACAATAAATTTAGCCCACTGTGATATTCGGTGCGGAGAAACAAATGAAACTGTATGATGAAATACCAACCCACGTTCTGGCAGAAAACAAAGCCATTGGTGACTCCACAGTGCTTTAAGACATGCTTACCGCATGAAGGAACCCACTAACAAGCTTTGTTCGTATTACCGTCCTGATCTGGTAGAATATTAGTTTTCGTTTTATAGTGTACTGTGACAACCGCTTTACCATGGCATTCTAAAATGTACAATGAATGAAAATCAGGGTGTAACTTTAAAAAATAGTGTTCATAAACAGTCGGGTAGAATTCCCCTTCGAGAAGCCGGAAGGATGTAGTATTTATTATTGATTATATTGCATTATGGGATGGTTTACTTCTCGTTCGGGAAGTTTTTGCATCATATTTGGGTACCTATCTTAAAATGTGCTCGCGATGTACAGTTTTGAATTAAATTCTAAATAACATAGATATATTTATTCTAGACTAATATTGCTACAATTCTACCGAGTCGGATTTTTTCTTACGGCCTTTAACATTTTTTAAATAATATCGAAACAGTGAACATTCTTACTACCTCATTTTCTCCGACATGACTTCCCGAAGGGGAAGCCTAATCGAGGACACACATAGTACGTTAGGGGAAAAATAAGAGGAATACGGAATCATCAGTTATTCGTCATGAACAAAATTGCTCTTTACAAACATGACAGAATGTGATATACATGTAGCCTCGTAGTGTCAAGGGGTAACACTGGCCCAGTCGGGGTGTCAGGCATGCCCGCCCTCCTCTTTATGGGAGGTGTTCTCTCACTTGCACTGTCAGTCGTCTAAAACGAAAAAAAAAAAAAAACTACTTAAGTGTTTTGAAATCGATCATTTTATATTATGGCATGATGTTAGATAATTTTCCGTCAATATAGATTCAATGTAGGCACACTTCAGTATGGGGTCTGTTAAGTTGTTCAAGAAATGTGTTGAATTATTACAGTGTTTTGTTGCGTTAATCTTATCTCAATATTCTTTTATTATTCTTGATTTTACCTTTCTTCTCTATCATTATTTCGTTCGTCATCAAATAATGATATTTTAGCCGCCTCGTGGGAAAACCAACAATGTGCCTATGCAAAACCAAAGGCGCAGATCAGCTTCGCAGTAACTGCGAAGCTGATCAGCGCCTTTGTTTTCGCTACACGGATAGTACAATTCCTCTTCTTTCTAAATCCAAAGATTTAAGCTTCTAACCATCTTCTGTGACGATACAGACCAGTTTGTGTAAGGCCTGTTCAAAAACCACATTCTTGGTTTTCCCACGAGGTGGCTTATTTATTCGTGTGATAACAAAGTGGTTATATTGCTCCATTAAAGGATATTGATCAACCAAAGACTCAATCTGTCTGTTTGAAAATTGAAAAGCGACTATTAGATGACAAAATGTGTTTAATTATCTTCAAAGCTTACATATTGCATTTGTTATTGTGACCCTCTGTGAAAGTTTGGTTGGGAGTGGCGACGTCCCAGTCAACAAGTTTTAGACTTGTCTGGATGGAGCCACCGCCTCTTGGTTGTCTATACGCATTGATATGGCGACTTGCTCAAAGACACTACACGGCTGTACTGTGGTCAGATGTTGGAACTGATAAACGTCTGTTACATTGAACACAGAATGTTGAGACGTACCCAATGCAAGCCGCACTGTTCCTTGTCAAGTATTTGTAAACTTTTTTTTTTTTTTTTTTTTTTTTTTATTCAGTTTTACGTCCCTTTCAAGCTTTTTCTCTCATATCAGTCGGTAGGTGGGGCGAAAACCGGAGTACCCGGGGAAAAACCACCTGACACACCCGCAAGCAGAACTTGGCTTGTCTCACATATGAATTCGTGCCCCGTGCGAGGCGCGAACCCACATCGGTGAGATGATCGAATGATCAAGAGCACTGAAGTCAGCGACCTTAACCACTCGGCCACGGGGGGCTGCCTGTATTTGTAAACTACTTCCAGGAACTTTGCTCCTGTGTTTAAGCGATATGATAGACACGTTCCAGTTATCATGGAAAGGCCACAACGTTTCTCAAATCTTCCAGACGACATGCTAGATGTTGAAAACAATGAAAATTAAATCAGTTCATTTTTTTTCAGTTCAGGCTTTTGAATTTGGCAATGCATAGCTTGTATCAAAGCAGGTGTTGCAACGTGAGAAATCAGGAATTTATTAATGGTTTATATTCACGTTTTAGCCAACGTTTACCGTTTACTATATTTTGCCCCATTTGGATAATACTAGTCTTTGTGTCGACTACCCAGCTGAAACTTTCAAAACTACAGTCACTCTCTTTGGCCCGATGTTGTAAAATCACTGAAGAGGCTTAAGTAGCCGAAACCGCGTTATAGTCCATCCCCTTTATCATTTGTGTTCATTGCTCTTAATAAAGGATTTTTAGATCAAACTTTTATATTTTATTAATTGCTATGTACATCTTCTATTGAGAGAACTCAAGTCACTTGTTTTTAAATTAAATTCATATTTCATTGGTGTGGCGAAAATTGCTCTTTGTATATTTTTGACAACACTCATATTTCAGTACAGTAGCCTGTGCTTATTTTACAGCCATGTGAAGCATCATGGTCTTAAATGATCGTAAAAATGAAACCTGTTGAGTCGCTGATGTTAAAAACATTGTACGTTGCATACCTACCAAGACCAGGCTTTGCATGTATCCAACACTAATACACTTTGCGAACGAATATGCGAGCTAATATTCCACCACCTTCACCAACCGGTCTCAAGACCACTACTGACAACATACTTTGGACTAGGGCATTTAAAGCTTGATTTTGGCCTCAGATTTTGCTAAAAAATGAATTTTGGAATTTAGGTGAGAAAACTATTCCTTAAAACAGTCATATGTCTCCTCTATTAAAAACAAGAACAAGTACTTCATTTATCCTAAAAGGGTTGCCATGGTAACGCTCAGAAGAATCATAGTTAGAGCATATTTTGCACTTTTTGGTCTATTTTTGACCATTTCTGAACACATTCTTTAATTTTTAAGTGCCAGCCCACACGACGAACAAAATGATACTTAGCATACAATATCTCTGGATGATACTTCATAATTATTTCATACTAAGAAATTGTTCGTCGCATGGGCTGGTAGTTGAAAATGATGTTGAATGGTGAAATATAGACCAAAAATTGCAAAAAGTGGTATTTCTCTGCTTTTTGGAGCGTTGCCATGGCAACATGTGTAATTTGAATGTGATGGTTATGCTATAATTTATAAACAGGAACCTATACCTGCTATTTGCAATACTTCTCTCCTCAAAATTCCAAAATTCATTTTTTTACCAACACATGAGGCCGAAATCAGGCCTTAAATTCCCTAGGCCTTTATTCATCATTCTTACGACCCAGATAAAACCGATTTGAATCAGATATTTAAATTGTTTGACCCTAAGTGCGAATCCATTTATTTGGCAAAAGATCTCGGGCAACCTTTTTAGCTCACCTGAGCCGAAGGCTCATAGGTGAGCTTATAGTATACCCATGCTCCGTCGTCCGTCCGTCCGTCGTCCGTCGTCCGTCCGTCCGTCCGTCGTCCACAATTTCAAAGATCTTCTTCTCTGAAACCGCTGGGCCAATTGTTCTCATATTTCACATACACCATCTACAGGTAGGGGGAAAGAATAATTGTGTTTTTTGTTTTGATCGGATAAGGACTCTGGTTGCTATGGCAACTTATGCTTCCCATAGACTTATAATGGAAAAAAGTGAAAATTGCCAATTTTTGCTGTCTTGTTGGAGATATTTGAATTTTGTTTTTGCAGAAATGTTTATTGAGTAGTCCTCTACGTTTCATGTGACTTTTGTCCTAATCCTTCATTTTGATTGGTTGCAGGGGCCCCATATAGGGCAAAATTTCGAAAAACATTCAAAGATCTTCTTCTCAGAAACTGTCAAGGGAATGAAGCCTATACTTTGTATACATGTTCCTGACAGTGGCCTCTATATAATTTGTGTTTTTTATTCCAGACGGATAAGAACTCTGGTTGTTATAGCAACTTAAAGTTTCCATAGACTTTTAATGGGAAAAGTGGAAATCGGCTATTTTTCCGCTAAAATTGCAGACATTTGAATTTTGTTTTTGTAGAAATGTTTATTGAGTAGTGTTTGACGTTTCTTGCGAGTTTTGTCCTAATCCTTTATTTTGATTGGTTGCTGGGGCCCCATAAAGGGCAAAATTTTGAAAAAACATTCAAAAATCTTCTCCTCAGAAACTGTCAAGTGGATGAATCCTGTACTTTGTATACATGTTCCTGACAGTAGCCTCTACATTATTTGTGTTTTTTATTCCAGTCGGATAAGAACTCTGGTTGCTATGGTAACTTTAAGTTTCCATAGACTTATAATGGGAAAAGTGGAAATTAGCTTTTTTTGAAAAACTATTGCAGCCTGAGATCTGAAAAGTGGTAGATGCAAACAACTAATGGATTAGATGAAGGTATATGATTAATTTAGGTCAAGGTCATCTCTTGACCTTGGCCGGTCTGTCATCTATACACACTTTTCAAAGATTTTTTTCTCTGAAACCACTTGGCCAATCAAAGCCAAATTTTATATGAAGCATCTATAGGATGTGGGAACCAATGTGTATATAAATAATCCAGGTCACATGACCAAGATGGCCGCCATGCTCATATATGGTAAAATATCTTCTCCAGAACCGGTGAACCGATTTCAATGAAACTTTGCATGAAGTATGGATGACTCAAGTACTACAATGTATGTATAAAACATGACCCTGTGGTGACCTTGACTTATTTTATGGCAAGGTCAACATAGGTTGTCAATGCATTTGAATGGGGAAACCTTTTAAAATGTCATTTTAAGTGAAAGTCTTGCAGGAAATGGGCAGTAGGACTGAAATTTAATGATTCTAATGATTATGAAGAAAAAAAAATGGACCCCAGGGGCTCATCTGCTTTTAAAATGTTATTTGGAGGGGAAAATCAGCAGGAAATTGGCAAATGGACAGAATATTGATTATTCTGAAAAAAGAAAATGGCCCAAGGGCTTCATCTGACCCTGTACTGGGGTTAAATACCATAATATTCAAATATGTTTATTGGTATATGAAGCAGATCTCAGGTGAGCGTTTACAGGACCATTGGTCCTCTGGTATTAAATAAGTCATTCAGATTATACTTTAAACCGAGGTCACATGTTCATATGACGTTAGCTGTTGAGTGGGACGTAAAACACCAATGCAGTTAACCAACTTTCATAACATGGGATGAAACGAAAGACCACGCTGCTTCCCGAAGACTTCCCCTTCGGGAAGTCATGTCGGAGAAAATGAGGTAGTAAGAATGTTCGCTGTTTCGATATTATTTAAAAAATGTTAAAGGGCGTAAGAAAAAATCCGACTCGGTAGAATTGTAGCAATATTAGACTAGAATAAATATATCCAGGTTATTTAGAATTTAATTCAAAACTGTACATCGCGAGCACATTTAAAGATAGGTACCCAAATATGATGCAAAAACTTCCCGAACGAGAAGTAAACCATCCCATAATGCAATATAATCAATAATAAATACTACATCCTTCCGGCTTCTCGAAGGGGAATTCTACACAAAATTTTCAGCCTTAGTACAAAAATGACGGTTATTCTTTCATAAATTACAAATAAAATTACAAACCATTAACTATGGTTCCTTGTGGAATCTTTGAATCTCGAACATCAGCGATTTTTTTTTTTTGTTAAAAATTATGCAGTCGATAATTATTTAGGCATACACCATCACAAGATCATATACAGAGTAAATTGTATTTATACTGATACTTAACACATTATATAAACAAATTCATACAGTTGTCCTTTTCTTGCCAGAGACGATTGTTAAAAAAACAAGACGAGTTGTCTATTTATTTCTGAATATTGCACAAACATTCCGAAAAACATGTGCATAACCGCACACTGCTTGAAAAGCATATTGGTAATTTACCCCAAGTTTTAAACACTTAATTGACAATACCGGTGATATTTTGACACGGTTATTTCAGCAGGTTATGTATTGTTTTTGCTGGTGGTGTGCGCTAATTAGAACAATATTTTGTTACCTTAACTTTAAGTTACTTTGAAAAGTTAAGCGCACTGTGTGCTAATTAGAATGAATACGGTAAATAAAATTTACAGTAAGATGTATGATCAGAAATAGATCGACTCAGTATCAAGTTTACAAGTTTATTTTCAATCTCTCAATCCTCGTTACCGAGGCAAGATGAGGTACAATGAATATACAGCATGATACGAGGCGTAGTGTACAAACTGCATAAATATACATCCAATAAAATACATACAAAATGCATAACGTACGCTGCCCTATAGTCGTCATGGCCCTAAGGTCGTCACTTTTCTTTTGACCCCCGCCATTTCCGTCTTTGTCATCGAAAATTTTCAGAAGGGGCATGGTTTTAATGCAAAATATCTCCTCTACTTCATAATTATTAATTCACAACCCATAAATAACCAGTTTCCTTGTAGTAGACGTTGAAACAGGGGTACCCAATTTTGCACAAAATTGAAAGTCTGTCGAGAGCTGAATATGCTTTTCATATCGATCCGGCGAAAGGAAATTCCCTTGAGCTACGCCTGCCTCTAAATGACTTGTACATTTAGACATGCCCAGAAGATACCGATCTACCAATAAATGCTTCCCTTTCATAGATAAAGCATGTAAACACATAAATAACTGGTTGAAATGTGAGATGACGACTTTAGGTCATGCCTGGCGACCTTAGGTCTTCATGAAAAAGTGGTTACTTGATTCTGTTTTCAATTCTCTTTCTCCTATCCCCCTCCTTCATATTTGTCTTCCTCCATGCTAAGACTCGCCTGGACCACTGATAAAGCAAACTAAGACTTTCAGCACACCTTAGGGTCGACCGACACCCCCATACAACCCCACAGTACATCCATGGGCTCAGATAACCGTTTAACATTCATTAACGAGATACGACCACGATTGTCAATTTGTTCGTACGTAGATGACACCACTTGGATCACCAAACTACATATGTTAAACCCCTGAGCTTCAAAGATGGCTACAGAAGTGTCTTTCTGAACTAAGGTACATCCCAAGGTCCACTACCACCATCAGCCTATGTAACAATCTTCAACAAAACCACAATTTTCGGTGACTCTAAAACGGTCAATATATTTTAGGACCACCAAGACAACCGGGCCACCAATCGCTTCTATATGCCATAAGACTACCAACGTTTTTGACCAATCAGTGCGTTCTCATAACCACGTTCATTGCCACGCATGCATTTAGTATGTCCAGTGTTCCACTAATTTCACCACTCAGGCATTCACTAGTCTTTAGACAACTTCTCCATCACTCATGCTTTCATTAGCTCGACTGCACGAAGTGCATAGAGCTATTGCAGTCACCCCGGTCGTCCACGTTCCCGTTCCCGTTCCCGTGCGCGTGCGCGTACGCGTGCGCGTGCGCGTCACACTTGCGTTAAAGTTTTCTAGAAGTCCATATCTTGAGAACCACTCATCAGAAAGCATTCATACTTGGACCATAGATACCCTGTAGGGTTAGCTTTCATTCCATGGCATCGGGCCCCTGGGTCCAGGCCAGGGGGTGGGGCTGGAGGTTAAAATCTAGAACACCTTCAAAAATGGCAATTCTTGTGTTAAAGTTTTCTAGAAGTCCATATCTTGACAACCACTCATCAGAAAGCATTGATACTTGGGCCATTGACACCCTGTAGGGTCGGCTTTCATTCCATGGCATCAGATCCCTGGGTCCATGCCAGGGGGTGGGGCTAGAGGTTAAAATCTAGAACACCATTAATAATAATGGCTTTTCTGTGATATAGTATTCTAGAAGTCTATATCTTGAAAACTTTTTATCAGAGGGCTTTCATACTCAGACCATAGGTACCCTGTAGGGTTGAGTTTCATTGCATGGCATCGGATCTCTGGGTCCATGCCTGGGGGGTGGGGCTGGAGGTTAAAAACTAGAACACTGTAAAAAATAGATGTACTGCTGTGTAACTTTAACAAGGAGTCCATATCTTGACAACAACTTATCATAAAGCATTCATACTTCATACACTTTAGGTTCCATGACGTCGGACCTCTGGGTCGGAGTCAGGGGGGTGGGGCTAGAGGTCAAAATCTAGAACTCCCCGAATTTTTTTTCTTTTTATTTCTTAATAGAAACAACTTAGGAAGATGGTTGGTCATTCATCTTTTGACTTTGTGACACTGACTTGTGTGTCATGACGGTAAGGGTCGGTTGACCTACTTTCCATGGTTCAGTGATTTTGCCTTATATCTTGACACTCAATTAGTATATTTTCTTACTTCTTTCAGATTATGAGTGAGTACGACCAGGCCTTTGACCCCAATATACTTATAGGTCACTGTGACCTAATTTCACGGTTCAGTGATTTTGCCTTATATCTTGACACTCAATTAGTATATTTTCATACTTTTTTCAGATTATGAGTGAGTATGACCAGACCTTTGACCCCAATATACTTATAGGTCACTGTGACCTAATTTCACGGTTCAGTGATTTTGCCTTATATCTCAGTCCCCAAATGGTTTATGAACAAACTTCTTTCACACTATATTTGCGTATGACAAGACCTTTGACCCTAAAGTAGTCCTAGGTCACTGTGACCTAATTCCACGGTTCAGTGATTTTGCCTTATATCTTGACACTCAATTAGTATATTTTCATACTTTTTTAGATTATGAGTGAGTATGACCACACCTTTGACCCCAATATACTTATAGGTCACTGTGACCTAATTTCACGGTTCAGTGACTTTGCCTTGTATCTCGGCACTCAAGTGGTTTATGAACAAACTTCTTTCACACTATATTTGCGTATGACAAGACCTTTGACCCTAAAGTAGTCCTGGGTCAATATGACCTAATTTCACGGTTCAGTGATTTTGCCTTATATCTCGACACTCAGTTGGTATTTTTTCATACTTCTTTCTGATTATGAATGAGTATGACCAGACCTTTAACCCAAGCATACTTATAGGTCACTGTGACCTAATTTCATGGTTCAGTGATTTTGCTTTATATCTCAACACTGAATGGGTATATGATCATATTTCTTTCACATTATGAGTAAGTATCACTAGACCTTTGACCCTGAAATACTTATAGGTCAGTGTGACCTTATTTCACGGTTCATTGATTTTGCCTTGTGTCTTGGCACTCAGTTGGTATATGAACACACTATAACTATAACTATAAATCTTAGGTAGTTATAGTTAACTTTGATGGTTCAGTGATTTTGTCTTATTGCATCAAGGCAAAAAGATGTATGAGCATAATGCTTTGGGTTACTGGTCGGGTTTGGCCTTATGTTTGACAAAGATCAGAAGCAGTCGAGCACGCTGTCCTGCGACAGCTCTTATTTTATTTGGTAGTCAGGCAAAACTACCTGCACCGTTTAGCAGAACTTCAGTCCGCCAATATAGGACCGCCCCCTCTGCTGTTTGTGATATTTTAATAATACCAACACATCACTTCTAAGTGCATGAGAACTAAGGCAAATTCCAAACGGCCACTATCATTATTGTTGAGGGTTTAAAACACTTCACAGGTACCACAAATAACTCCCAACCACCTCCGCACCGAGGTACTTTATGTCATTAAAGGTACAAAATGACGGGTCTAAGACTATATCGTGACACTCAATATACCTACATAGCTACACAGACATTAGGAACACACCTGTGACTATCCGGACCACCCAATTACACGCAAAGTTACTAATCAATGCTAAGACCAGCACAGACTTACGTCCATTGGACAAGAACCACGGCCGATCTGACCTTTGTTGGTCCTTCAAGATCAAATAAGCGATTCATAAAGTTCATTTGCACAATCACATATGCTTTTATGGCCACAAACGGTATTTATTGGTAGCGAAAAGACACTCTAGTACCACTTAATATATACTGCTGACGACCTTAGGGCCTGGTCACTGACGACTTTAGGTCCTGATGGTCCTAAAGTCGTCAGTCATACCCCTCTGCTCTAAATCGGTCTTTTTTCATTATTTGCGTATAGTTTACAATATATTTCTTTAATTGACATACTAGACGGATAGTTAAGCTTCCATCTGCCAAAATACATTCTTAGCTAGCCTTTGTGTGTAGCCCGTGGCAGTAGCTGAAATGCGCCAAGGTGACGACTTTAGGGCAGCGTACGTTACAATACAATATGATTCACAAATTTTACTGAAACATTTTTCCTCTAGAAAATTTAGCTAAATGATTATAAGTTTAAACATATTTAAATGGGAGGAGTAAGTTACAAACTATCGAAAATACCTTTAATAAACAGGCAAAGTTTCCTTAGTGTAGCAAGGTGTGTTGCATTAAAAAGAGATGAAAACTTTATAAAATTGGGTCTCACGAAGAATTTTCTGTCTATATACTGCCTTCTAAGATTAGTGAGATAAGAACAGGTTAACATGTAGTGAAACTCATCACCAATATCTAAATGACATAAATGACACTTTCTATTCTCTATCCGTATTCTTCTTCATTGCCCAGTCTCGATTGGAAGCCTATGGTTTCCCGTTCTAAATTTTAATAAATATTTTCTAGATTTATCAGAAGATAGATAGATATCCTGTTTTACTCCCCGTGCTATATTTTATCATTTATCCGCTCCACCTCCAACCATACCCACCCACCATTCAGATTTTTCAGACTTATAGAACTTTATGAAATATTAAACACGGAATAAACCTAATTTACATATTATTCGCTCATTAAATTGTAAAGGGGAACAACTTTAGATGCAGTTTATTCTGTAGCGGGGAGTAAAACAGGATATTGCCGAAATATACCGAGGCTAACCTGTGAGGGAACGAAATTAAAAAGGTCAAAAGACACAGACCATGGACAGAGGAAATTTATAATGCCATTAAGAATGGTGGGAATGGAAGATTGCAGGCTGCCCTCAGGGTCGTGAAAATGAGCATTTTATGAGGATGAACGAGGCACGAAGATTGAATCCATCATGAATGCTGAAAATTGTTCGAAAACATTCTTTCGTTTAGTGAAGGAGCAGCGGAAAACTTCTTCAAACCAAACTGATAGTATCACATTATATGGTAACACCTGTGAAACCACCCACGGTGTCTGCCAAGGCTGGGCCACACACTTCCCTGCAACTAGCGACACCATTAGAGAATGATAACTTTGACGAGGAATACAAGCTGGTTGACCAGGACATACAAAGTATACAATCAATTTGTGAAGCGGCAGATAAACCGATCCAGACAGTCACACAAGAAGAAGTAAAAAAAAAAAATGCTGAACTGTCTTATTAGAGCAAAGGCTGTCTCCACTGTACTTAAAGAAGGACTTCTAACTCCAATTTACAAGAAGGGTGACCCAACTGACCCTGGTACATGACACTATAGGGGAATAACAGTAACACCAGTTTTTCTCATGGAGCATGTCGTCAATACCCGGCATAAAGAAATCCTGGAAGCTAGTCAGTCAAGGGCTTTACAAGCGGATGTTCATCTTTGAATGCCGCACTAATTTTGACAGAGTGCATCAACAAAGAGGAACCCTGGATACGCAAAAAACCTTTGATGTGGTCGATCAAAATTCACGCTTCGTAGGTTGTGCCTCGCTGGAATCGATGGTGATGATTTGCTGCTCATAAAAGACCTCTTTTCAGACTGTTCCTCTCGAGTGAAATGGGCTAGCTGATCTCCTCTTAGATCCTATCAATATAAGACAGTGTGTTAGACAAGGCGGGGTACTATCCAGCTCCCATTATAAAAGATACTTCTTTTATAACCCACTTCTACTCCAATTAGAGGAAAAATACACAGATGTGAAAATTGGATCAATAAATGTCCCACATGTAACTGTGGTGCCTCGCTAAGACAACGGGGGAACACTAAGTAGAAACAGACGTTGAGCGAAACGTCTAAGAACTAAAGGGAAGCAATTCGGAAATTAATTCATTACGTCATTTTCCCAGAATCCTCAATGAAAATGGTGGAGAGGAGGCTAAAAAATTTGACTGACGGAATATTTTCATTGATTTTCTTTTAAATGTTATGTACACATGTTTAATTGACCAGCCTGCGGTTGACTATATTGAATTTTATCCATTCCCTTTCTGAAGGAGCGGTTTAGTCGCATACGCTGCTTTTAATTTCTACAAAAATGAATTCTTGATGAAAAGCAGTTGATAATTATTTATTGATTTGTCGGTCTACTTGCCGGTACCAGTGATTGGCAGTGAATCCACTATGGCCAATCCTTCAGAAGCAGTGATGCCATCTGATGAAACCATCAGAGTCATCTGTCGTATTCGGCCCTTGAACAGCAGCGAAGAAAAGGCTGGTAGCAAATTTGTGTTGAAATTTCCATCAGATGAAACAATTACTGCTGGCGTAAGTATGATTATCTTTAGCAAAGCTTTTCACACTCCTAGTGAAACATGCAGGAATGGGGTCTAAAACCTGCAACCCCTTAGTTGCATCATATGCTTTACTGTGATGGGTGTTGACATTTTGGCAAATCCCCAGGAAATACTTTTCAGTGCTGGATTGTGGGGCACACAGGCTGTTGGTCGTGCAGACAATGTCGCTTATCTGCATGACCATCGAGCATGACAATGTATTAAATAATTATTGTATTTGCTAAGTCTGTGTCACTGCATATCACAGGGTGCCCATGGTCATGGATAAAGTCGGGGAAACATATTTTTTCAAGGTCATGGAATTTTGACACCAGTCAGGAAATTTTGGCTTTCAGCCAAAGTCAGGGAAATCATGCCCAGAAATGTCAGAGAATTTTGAAAAAAACGGGTTTATGGTTTGTTGCCCGATGTTGTGCAGTGTGGCCCATACCGTCTCCCTTTGAATGTGTTCACTGCTTTTAAAGGATCCAACATTTACATTTCATTTATGATATGCAAAAGGTATCAAAAATAATGGCTAAGGCCGTTTCTTCTTGTTTGGACTGCATGGTATTTGAATAAGTAGTCAGAGAATTATGTTTTAATAAATATAAAGCATTAAACATGACATAATTTCAAATTATTCTTTGCAAAGAAACCTAAGGGAGTAGCGCCTCTTGCCTTGCCAGTTGCGAGAAAATTACATCATGGAAACATCTCTGTATGAAAGCTACCCCAGATTTGCACCTTACATATAGTAAAAATGGGGGAAATCAGGGGTAGGTATGAAATTATTGACTTTTAATATTAATCCATAAAATCATTTGTGGGTATTTGTTATGTCCCAATCGATAAGGATTCTCAAAATACATGATTTTATTGACAACAAAATCACCTGAATTATAGAATATTTTGTGCAAACAGAGATGTTTCCGTAATGCATACCAAAAAAAAAATGTGTGTCAGGGAAATTTGATTCGAGTGAGCAGCGAGTCAGTGGAAAAGTCAAGGAATTTCGCTTTGCCTAAATTGTGGACACCCTGTATCAGTATGTATATCATCTCAGTCCAATTCTGTAGATCTATGCAAAGTTGAAAAAAATGGATTTTGTCATTTAAGGAACTGAATTTTGTAAATTATGTTTGCTTTATTTAAAAAGATAATTATAATGCTAGTGTAAAAAATACAGAAGTCGAATTTTCATAAATTAAAAGTTTACCCACTTAGTAGTGTGACCTTGTTTTCAGGGCTTAGGATCTGATAACCGTGGACCAGTGAGTTACTTTCACTGCGATCAATCTGCGACAGCTCTTGTATAACTGTTCCTTAAGTTAATCTTATTTGATTAAATTGCAACAGCCCTTCTTATTGTTTTAAATTCAGCTCTCACATAAGAGTCCTTCAATTACATGAAATATATTCTGATTTGTGCAGTGGTTTTGTCCTCAACACAGATTAAAATGGAAAGTTATTAATAACTGCAAGTTAAATAGGTTCAGTTATATTTCGCTGTTGCATCTGAACACAGTGCTTCTTGCTTCATAGCTTTATTTGTGTACACTCACCAAAACAAAATGCCTTCTTGTTTATGAAGTATTAAATTCTTTAAAAAGGAAATCGCTTGCACAAATGAAATGCTGAATGAAAACAGTAATTTGACACATAGACACAAACAAAAAGAACAACAAATTTAAAGAAAACAAAACAAACTAGCTTTGGTGAGTCTACATTTTGGGAAATCAGATTTCAATTACTTGTATTCCTGTTAATTAAAATTGGCTGAGGGAACTACATTTAACAATTCTATTTGAGCCAAGTCAAGCTAAAGGATGTGTCGACCAAAATACAGTTCTAAGTTAATAGATGAGCTGTCACATTAATTTGAGTCTGCAAGTTTAGGGCTGGTGTTTTACTTCCAGTCAAAAGCTATGTGTGAAGTCATAAGGATCTATAGTGCCTTGATTTCAAGTCACATCTAAAAGCCCAGATTGAAAAAGTCCTTTTTTATTACAGTAGACACACACTAGCTAACACACACTATGCTTGACATGTCTCTGAATGTTATTATCTTGACTTCACAGTTGTTTAAGATTGCAAGAGTTGATTTACTGTGAGAGGGACATTGTGAAGTTTTTGCCTTGCTTTTAATGCTGTTAGTTATTGAAATGAAAAAAAAAAAAAAAAAAAAAAAAAAAAAAAAGAAACAAAAACACTCACCAAAAAAAAAAACACACACATAAAAACAACAACACCATGTTCAATTGTTCCATCATGAAAGTTTGAAATGTTTGTATTGGTTGAGTCATGTTTTTGTGAATGGCACATAGGTTCAGTCTTTGGACTGCTTATCTCCCAAATCACCACACATCTATGCTACATGTACAGGGATCACCCCACTATTGTGATATAGGGGATTGCATATTTTGCAGTGTTCACAAAAGTCTGACTTGTCAGACAAAAAGTGGTCTCAATTAGACAAAATTTTGCAACACAGGACTGGAAGACCTGTAAAAAATGTGGGCGAAAACCGAGCAAACATGTTGGTCAGGTAAAATTTACCATATATCCAGAGTTTGTCTGACCTAAGGTTCAGTAAGGTTTTCACATGTTTCATGATCACTGATAGTGGTTTTTCAGGGAAACAGAATGTGTAAGCATTATTATACCCCCCGCAAAACGAAGTTTTAGGGGGGTATACTGTTTTCAGCCTGTCCGTCATTCCGTCATTCCGTGACTCCGTGATTCCGTCATTCCGTCATTCCGTCAACATTTGGACATCTTTGCTGAATAACATGAGTAGCTTTTGCCTGATTTGTTTCAAATTTTCACCACACTTGCACCATCAGACAATACATGTGTGGTATGAATTTAGGGGCCAAAGGGTCAGTATTGCAAGAGTTATGGGACTTTTTAAGTCTTCCTATAACATGTTTGCCATAGTACTGAAAGTACATACTTTGTGAAATCAACTCCTCTTACAGCTTTCAATGTTTCCTTTTAATATTTTGCTGATATGTTTCAGATATATTGCAGATGTGCATGTACAATTGTCATGCTGAAAAAATCATTTTTGACAAATTTACAGCATTTTTAACTTAGCAAATTTTCTATAATTGCTTATATTCAATAATGGTTGGTAGTGCATACTTTGTGAAATCAACTCCTCCTAGGGCTTTCAGTGTTTCTTTTCAGTACTTTGCAGACATGTTACAGACATATTGAAGATGTGCATGAAGAATTATAATGCTGAAAAAATAATTTTTGACAAATTTACAGCATTTTTTAACTTTGCCATTTTTCGACTATTGCTTACATACATACTTTGTGAAATCAACTCCTCCTAGGGCTTTCAGTATTTCTTTTCAGTACTTTGCAGACATGTTATAGACATATTGAAGATGTGCATGAAGAATTATAATGCTGAAAAAATAATTTTTGACAAATTTACAGCCTTTTTTAACTTTGGCATTTTTCGACTATTGCTTACATACATACTTTGTGAAATCAACTCCTCCTAGGGCTTTCAGTATGTCTTTTCAGTACTTTGCAGACATGTTACAGACATATTGAAGATGTGCATGAAGAATTATAATGCTGAAAAAATAGTTTTTGACAAATTTACAGCATTTTTTAACTTAGCCATTTTTCGACTATTGCTTACATACAATAATGGTTGGAAGTGCATACTTTGTGAAATCAACTTCTCATAGGGCTTTCATTGTTTCTTTTTAATTCTTTGCAGATTTGTTTCAGATATATTGAAGATGTGCATGAAGAATTTTTATGCTGAAAATTTTAGTTTTGACAAATTTACAGCTTTTTAAACTTAGCCAATTTTGACCATTTCTGCTTATATTCAATTATGGTTGATAGTACATACTTTGTGAAATCCAGCTCCTCCTGGGGCTTTCAGTAATTCTTTTCAGTACTTTGCAGACATGTTACAGACATATTGAAGATGTGCATAAAGAATTTTATTGGTGAAAAAATAATTTTTGACAAATTTACAGCATTTTTCAACTTAGACATTTTTCAACCATCGCTAATATACAACACGGCTGGTAGAGCATACTTTATGAAATCAAGTCCTCCTAGTGCTTTCATTGTTTCATTTGAATTCTTTGTACACTTGTTCCAGATATATTTCAGATGTGCATGAATAATTCTTATGCTGAATAATTTATTTTTGACAAATTTACAGCTTTTTTTTAGCATAGCCAATTTTTGACCATTTCTCATGATAAACAATGATCAACAGTGTACAGTGAAGTCAACAATAATTTTACTCCCTGAGCTTTCAGTATATTATTTAATACCTTACAGACATGAGTCAGACATACGGAGGATTTTCATGAAGGATTATAATGCTGAAAAGATATTTTTGACAAATGTTTTGCATGTTTGACTTAAAGGAAGTTATTGGCCTTAGATAATTTTGCGGGGGGTATACTGAAAGCCTTGCTTGCAGCCAATTTCTAGTTTGCTGTCATGTACGTAATTCCATATGAGCCAAGTCATGAGAAAACCGGAGTAAACAAAGTCGCAGATCAGCTCGGCAGGAACTGCGAAGCTGATCAGCACCTTTGTTTCGCTACACAGATAGTACAGTTCCTCTTCTTCCTAAATCCGAAATTTCAAGCATCTAACCCTTTTCTGAAGCTGCACAGGCCGGTTTGTGTCAGGCCTGGTCGGAAACCCAGAAGACCGGTTTTCTCGGGTCGCGGCTCATATAATTGCTGCAAATTCAATGCCATCATGCCATGTTTGCATGTCATTTCCCATAAACATATTTTTTTTTTTTGGTTGTAAAAATCTAAAATTTTGTTCAATTTTTTTTTATATTTTTCTTATTTTTGCTCAAAACATAGATTGTGGGTACACGTTAGAATCGCCTTGGTGAGGTGGTTCTAACGAGTACCCACAATCTATGTTTTGGATCAAAATTAAGAAAAATAGGTATACCCTTGCATAGCCCAGTTTTGCTATATACAAGTGGGGTATAAGGGGGTATATATTACAAGGAAATGTTATCCTGATGTAAATGGTAAAGTAGAATTGTCATCTGCACAACAGTTCCTCCTCAAGATGTTCGGTTGTGATTCAGGAGATAAGCAGCTGTGTTTCTGTTGCATTGAATTGATGTTCATGTGTACTGAATTTAAAGATTTCAATTACATTTTCCACATTTATGAGTATTTGATATGTAGATCTAGACTAGAACAGCAGGCAAGGTGTATATTTGACTCAATCTGAGCAGTGACACCAAATGAGCCACCTCGTGGGAAAACCAACAATGTGGTTTCCGAACAGGTCTGACACAAACCGGCCTGTACAGCTACAGAAGCAGGCTAGAAGCTTGAAATTTTGTAGTTAAGTAGAGGAGGAATTGTACTATCCGTGTAGCGAAAACAAAGGTGCTGATCAGCTTCGCGGTTACCGCGAAGCTGATCTGCGTCTTTGTTTTCGCATACGCAGATTGTTGGTTTTCCCATGTGGGCGCTCAAATTTTGGATTTTAGAAGATGGATTGTCACTCATCTTTGAAGTGGAAGCAAAGACACTGATCAGCTGTGTATTTACTGAACAGCTGATCTGCATCTTTGTTTTCTTGTCATGGTGGGGCTTATATTAAAATGAAAAAATTGACATAAATTGCAAAAATTGTTCTGAATGTAAACATATGCACCTTAATTTAAATATTTTTGTAGAAGGTAGTTGGATTCTGTAGCCAAAGCACACTTATTCATAAACATATAGACATTGTATCCATTTTGTTTTACATGTAGATTTATAATAGTATATGTACATATACTTTCATGGCCCATAACTTATTATTATAAACATATAAATACATATGTATGTGTATTCATGTAGACAATAAACAAATGTATGACCAAACTTCACTCATTTAAGCCTGGCGTCCCTTTTATGGGACATAGGCAAACAGAATAGCCCCAGATGTGACGCCGCAGAACGCGGCGTCCCATCTGGGGCTATTCTGTTTGCTTAGAGAATTCTCATCGAAAAGCTGAATAAAATTCAAAAATCACTCCTGACGCCCCTAAAAATGAAAGTGGACTCACACTTATGTTAGTGATGGGAAAATCCATTCGTCAAATATGGATTAATGTCATTCTCACTTTGTCTCCTCAATATCTGCTGCTGCTGCTTTAATACAGACTAATATTCACAGGGGCACTGATTAGCATGTGATGCTGTATATACATGTATATTTGTATTTAAAGCTTACTGAAGATGAATGCCTTGATGACTGTTTGTCCCTGCATACTGCCTGTCTTAAGAGTGTTTTGAGACATTTCAAATGGCCATGTTGGATTGTTGCTTTTGCACTCAAAGAGCGTATTGAATACATGTACATGTATTATAGCATGTTAAAGGAAAGAAACCTGAAGGACCAGATGTTTTAGATTGAAGACTTCATATTTAATTTTTCCACATTTTCTTGTCCTTGCCCGCTAGGCATGTTTGGGCCCTGAGAAATGGATAGGCTGCTTGATACCTACCTGAACAGCTGCTAAACAACTGGTCACTTGAGTACTGACCCCGAGGTTATAAATTTTTTTCATGCTCAACTCAGCTGAGACTGAAATTTATCTTGCTCATAAATGTTAAAATGCCAACAATAGTTGTTAGCATTTTAACATTTATGAGCAGGATAAATTACTAGTTTTTGAGTTTATACCAGAATTTTCCACTAGTTTTGACTATTTCAACATTAATGAGCATTTGAATTTTTTGCTGAGCTTGAAAATTTTTTTTATAACCTCGAGGCCTGGACTCAACCAACTTTTCATCCATCAAAGGTCACAATAAAACTATACCTGAGTTTCTAAATGTTTTGATCACAGAAAACTATTGTAATTGACCTTGAATTCAATCAAAAATATGAAACTGGTTAACAGTTGAGAAAGCCTTAAAGCCTGTCCTAGAAAAGTGGTTGGGTCAAGCAGTCCATACACAGTATAGTAGTATTCTTTATTTGAGCCACGTTATGAGAAAACCAACATTGTGTTTTCCTAACAGGTCCGACACAAACCAGCCTCAGCATCCACAGAAGATGACTAGAGGCTGGAAAATTGATATTTTGAAAGTAAAGGAATTGTACTATCCGTGTAGCGAAAACAAATGCGCAGATCAGCTTCGCAGTTATTGCGAAGCTGATCTGCGCCTTTGGTTTCCCATATGCAGATTGTTGTTTGTTTTCCCATGAGGCGGCTCATTTAGATAAGTGGTGCTAAGTTGCAGGAAACTGGGACATTACTCACCATAGTGTGGGAAGTCCCTCAAAAAGCACAGGCAATGTCCTGACATGTATGCCAGCCATAGTCTGTTAAGTGTCTGGGATGAAAAGCAACAAAAGAAGACATTCAAACTTTTTTTGACCCAATACGTTGATGGCTTGTCCATTTATAAGGCCCAAAATCAACTTTCTCTTCTTTTGCAGTTGTGCCAGGTCTATTGTTTATATATTGACTGAGTTAATAAGTTGCTTGTATTAATATTTCATGTTTTATAGCTTTGACCTTTCTCTATCTCTTATTATGTCTGTTTACAATGGATTTGAGACATCTGGTTCAGTGGGATTAGAAACATCTTTTAATTGAGCCACATCATGAGAAAACCAACAATCTCCATATGCGAAAACAAAGATGCAGATCAGAAGCTGATCAGCTTCTTTGTTTATGCCACATGGATAGTACAATCCCTCTTCTTAAATCCGAAATTTCAAGCTTCTAGCAGGCCAGTAACTGTTTGTGTCAGACCTGTTCGGAAACCACACTGTTGGTTTTCTCATGATGTGGCTCAAGTGTTGTTTCAATATATGGGCTTTGCCTGTGGGCAAGGTACATTAACTACCCATAGTACTGTTAAAAATTCCTAGGAAGCAGTGACTCTGTCCTGACATGACTAAAAAGATGATAACTGGGACATCAACCCCGTTCCCCTCCACCCTCCAAACAACAACAAATGATGATTCAGTTGCGTCTAACTAATCTTGATCAACAAATCTCATCAGAATGAGTAGTGAAATTCTTGTCTTAATTCAAGAGAAAATCCAATTTTCACCCATTACATGTCTTCTAACACCAAGCAGTCATGTTAATTAAGCCAAACATTTTAAAGTAGCATTAGATCTGGTTCACTGTTAGAGTACACATGTACATTTACATGTTTCCAGGCAAGGAATACAAAGCACAGTTTTGTGTTGCTACAGATGTAAATGTTGCCTTTATGATTCTGTCGCAGGATGTGGCCTATATTTCTGTCTGTCTCATATTGATTCAGAATCCTCAACAGGCAATGCAATTGGAAGTAAAGTGCATACACATGCAGGATTGTTTAAAAGCAACTATATACAATTCTTTTGCATATCAGTCTAGAAAATATGCATTGCATTATAACCCCTTGCTAATGCTAACACTCAATTATAATATCATTTTTTGGGTGGCGGATCTGCTTTTTGCTTCAACTAATAGGTGGCAGGCTTGCTCACAACTGTTGTTATTTTTTTCATAAACAGGTTCCACCACATTGCTATAGATATGAGCTGATTTACACAATATGATTTTTATATTCCTTCGGAGTACTATATAGAATAGAAAAGATAGAGGACAGTATCTAGACATTCTGCATAAGTTTATCATAAACATAGTTCTTGGTATTATTGGAGCCGCATCGTGAGAAAACCGGATTTTTGCCTATGCGAAAACAAAGGCGCAGATCAGCTTCGCAGTAACTGCGAAGCTGATCAGCGCCTTTGTTTTCGCTACACGGATAGTACACTTTCTCTTCTTCTTAAATCTGAAATTTCAAGCTTCTAGCCTGCTTCTGTGACTGTACAGGCCGGTTTGTGTCAGACCTGGTCGGAAACCCCGAAGACCGGTTTTCTCGCGTTGCGGCTCATTGTACTTTTGTTGTGGTTATTGATTAGTCATCCACAAGCTGTGGCTATAGGAATCACTGATTGAATGTTAGCCAAGAGATCAAAATATAAACATATCATAGATCAGCATATCAAAGTCTAGATCAGTGAATTATTGAAGCAAGCTGTTATTATTTTCCTCTGAAAAATACACATACTGTATTCATTCTAATTAGCGCAAAGTATATAAAATACCAATATGCTAGTCAAGCAGTGACGCTTATGCACATGGTTTTCGGAAACAACCAGGGCGTGCGCTTTTTGGAGCATGTGCGCTAATTAGAACAAATAAGGTTTATTTAAATATAATTATACATGTGCATTTATTTACTTTCTTTCCAAAATTTTATCTTTCAGCATTATTTTTCAAATAACGAAGTAGTTAAGGCAAAACACATCATGATATGCTTTTCGCAAATCAGATTTTTCAGAAGTCCATGTGAAAGTGTTCAAGTATCAAACAGCATGCTCTGAATTGATTGTTAAAATAAGCCTTATTTCTTTGTTTTTATAGGCGAAGGTGTTTGCGTTTGACAAGGTGTTGAAGCCCAACGTGTCCCAAGAGTTTGTATATAGTGTATCAGCTAAACCTATAGTAGCAGGTTAGTCTATTATGATGAGCATCTTTGACTTCAAACATTTAGTAATATTAAAGAAATGTAATTGAAGGTCCAGGGAGATCCACAGTGAAATATTAAAGTCCAAAAACTTGCTTCTGATAATGTTTTTTTTTTGCAGAAAATTTTATTGTAGAAGACAATAGGAAAATTATTTTTATGTTAAAATTTTGCTCTTTGTCCTAATAGGACCTGAAATTTTTTTTTAGAATCAGTGAACAGATATAATTTTTATAGCCAAAATGAATTTTGAATAGGGATTTTGCATTGTCAAGGGAGATAATCGATGATCATGAAAATGCTTAATTTTCAAATTTTTTTTACTTGATCATGAAGATCAGGATAACCAGCAGCTGTTTCTGTCTTTATGAGCAATTAATCGTCCTGTGTGGATGATTTGTACAATAAAAGGCAAATAACAGAATAGGCAGTAATACAACAAAACCTGAGTTCGAAACATCGCCACATAGTGTCCTTGAGCAAGACACCCCCCAGAGTGCTAGCTTAATACCGAAGAAGCACTTGCTCCATATTGGCATGACTGAAAGATCGTTAACTGGGATTTCAAGCCGTAACTCATCCAAACCAACCTACCAACCTCATATAAGCCTGGCATCCTGACAAACAGTATAGCTTCAGATGTGGAGATGGGAACATTCTGTTTGATCAGAGGAATTAAATAAAAAATTGACAAAATTTTAAAATCACTCCTAATATCCCTCAAAATGACAGTGGACTCTCCCAACTGATAATGATGGACATGTCTTTTTCTTCAGAACTGGTTTAAAACAGTGAATATTCTTTACAGATGTCCTTCAGAACTGGTTTAAAACAGTGAATATTCTTTACAGATGTCCTGAATGGCTACAATGGGACTATATTTGCTTATGGTCAGACGTCCAGTGGTAAAACCCACACCATGGAGGGGGTCATTGGTGATGCCGAACTACAGGGCATTATACCTAGGATTGTACAGGATATATTCAACTATATTTATGGAATGGACGAAAATCTCGAATTTCACATTAAAGTATGTACATGTGCTAAAAGAGATTGCACATCAGTTCTATTGAAAGAAAAGATGGGAAAAAAATAGTAAAACTGTACAAGTAGGCAATGATCAGGAAAAGGCGCCATCAGAAAGAAATTCCCACTGCAAAAACCATGGTGGGGAAAAAACTAAATTGACAATTAGGTACTTATACTAAGAAAACTTATATCACAAGCCGAGTGAGCAGCTATTTCCCAACAGGCAGCCACTCAGTTACCTGAACTTAATTAAATATATGAAAATGTGTTTAAGGTTCAAACAGCACAAAATCTCGACTCCAAAACATAAAACAAATAGAAGTACACCAGAAGTAACGCCTTGGAACGATCAGTAATATAAATTACAAAACAGGGTAAAACAGACAAAAACTGTGATTTTAAACTTATTATGTAAAAGTCATTTTGTGACAGAACAACATACTGCTATGGATGTAGAAACACTTGAAAAGAAATGAGCCGCCTCGTGGCAAAACCAACAGTGGTTTCCAAACAGGTCCGACACAAACCGTTCTGTACAAGCGCAGAAAAGAGCTAGAAGCTTGAAATTTTGGAGTTAAGTAGAGGAGGAATTTTACTATCCGAGTAGCGAAAACAAAGGCGCTGATCAGCTTTGCGGTTACCGCGAAGCTGATCTGCGTCATTGTTTTCGCATATGCAGATTGTTGGTTTTCCCATGGGGCGGCTCAAATGTTACTATATATTTTCTCCCTATCAGATGGATGATTTGTATTTGAGACTTTGAGATATATCTTAGATTGTCTTAAAAGTTGTGTTTTTAGAATTTAGTGAGCAAGCATCCTACTATCAAAGTGTTGGCATATATTGTAATGCTCATTGTATATGAGCCATCACATAAGAAACCAACATAATGCATAGGCGAAAACAAAGGCACTGATCAGCTGTGCAGTAACTGCACAGCTGATCAGCGCCTTTGTTTTCGCTTCAGGGATAGTACAATTTCTCTTCTTTTTAAATCCAAAATTTAAAGCCACTAGCAAGACTGTGAAGACTGGTTTGTGCTGGACCTGGTTGGAAACCCCAAATTGTTGGTTTTCTCATACAAAGTTGTATACATGTATTGCTTTCCTTTCAGGTCTCATATTTTGAAATTTATATGGATAAAATCCGGGATCTCTTAGATGGTATGTAACTGACCAAATTTACCACTATAAAATTGCCAATTAGGCCTGAATTAAAAAATTGTTTGTTTGTCCTTTACCTACCCAGCATTTTAGTCGCAGGTAGGTAGGTAGGGAAATAATTATATTATATTTTGCTTTCTGTAGAAAATAGAAAAATAAGTTTCAACATTTTAGTCTAGTGAGCATTTCCTTTAATTTTGCATAAAATACTACTGTAATATAGGCAAGTATATATTAAAATGAAAAGTTCTTTCACAAAAAGTGTACAGATTTTCCAGGAAAGGCAAATTTTAAGTTTGTATACTAACATTCTAACATTCGATAAAAACCCAAATTATGCAAACTGTCATATATTCAGCCATAGAAAAATAAAAATATTTTTCCTCCAGAAAATGCAATATAATATTTTGAGTAGGGGGATAAATTGTGGGTAGGTAGGTAAAGGACAAACAAACAAAATTTTATTTTCAGCCTTATGAAGGAATTTTATAAATTTGTGTTGATGTGAAGATAATTTTGTCCAAGAAGTCTTTTTCAAAATAATAATAAATAAAAGAAATGTGGCGGGGAGTGTGGTTGCCTGTTAGTAGAGCATCAGACACTAAATAAAGAGGTCCTAGGTTCGGTCCCCACTGAGGGTGCTGTGTGCACAGTCTGCACAGCCACAGAAGAGGCCTAGAAGGTGGAAATTCGGATTTAAGAAGAAAAGGATTGCACTCTGTGTAGGGCCCCCGCCCATCGTGGCCTAAAGAAATAGGTGGGCTGCTTGTGCCTCCAGGCAAAGCTTGTTTGCTGCTGACTGACCATTTGATTACTGGTTAACCGCTCAGGTTTGAGCTTGCCCAGGAGAAGTGGTTTCAAGTCAAACCGTCCACACATATAAGCCTTTGTGGCTTTGTTGGATGGTTATATTTTAAGCACTTGTTGGATGTCATGACATCCTCATTTTGGGTAAAATTCCCATAAAGTGGAGGTAACATCCCGACATGACCTTAGCTGTTGACTGGGACGTAAAGCATCAATGCTTCCAAAATGTGGCCAGTGAAGACTGCTAAGGTTGTTATTCTAAAATTATATCCCGATACATGAAAAAATATATAGCAAAAATCGGTTACTCCTCATATAGATGTAGAAAATAAATATTTGCTGAAAAAAATGCCTAATGTAAACTTATTTTATTTTTCAGTTACAAAAACTAATTTATCTGTCCATGAAGACAAAAATAAAGCAACTTATGTAAAGGTAAGGCATTATCTATCTAATTTGGTAAGTATATTTTAACAGAAGTGTATTGTATATAACATATAGGTACATTGTACTTGTCTCTGAATTGAGAGGCCCCGTTTTCCAACCCGACTGAAGCTGTATTGTCATTGGGCAAGAGCCATTACCTCAAGATAGTGAATACCCAAAGTATTATAACGCCATACCAAGAGCATTAAAAATGGTAGCAGTGGCTACCTTGCTTGGCGCTCAGCATTATATGAGCCGCCTCGTGGAAAAACCAACAATGTGGTTTCCGAACAGGTCCGACACAAACCAGCCTGTACAAGCACAGGAAAGAGCTAGAAGCTTGAAATTTCGGATTTAAGTAGAAGAGGAATTGTACTATCCGAGTAGCGAAAACAAAGACGCAGATCAGCTTCGCGGTTACCGCGAAGCTGATCTGCGTCTTTGTTTTCGCAAATGCAGATTGTTGGTTTTCCCATGGGGCGGCTCATATGGCAAGCACTGGCACATGCATGTTATGTTGGTGACTAATGCTCATCTTGACTTAATAAAGGCAAACTGCCCATAGCTTGTAACATTTTAAAAAAGAATGTCAGGATTCAAGCAATTGCAAGGGTTAGAAACCCTGAATACTGCTCGACCAATTTTCTCACAACTTGACCAATCTATTCCAGGGTGCGACGGAACGTTTTGTCTCAAGCCCGGAGGAGGTGATGGATGTGATTGATGAAGGGAAATCAAATCGTCATGTGGCAGTCACTAGTAAGTGATGTTAGCTCAAACAGCTGAAAAATTTATCTGGAGAGATAAACTTAAAACTTAAAGGGTATTGCTCTATGGGAAGAAATTGATTACTCTGTTCCCAGCAAAATATAGATGAAAATAGCTATGCTCACAAAACTTCGAAACAATTTTCTATTTACAACATTAAGTATAGGAGAAAGTCCTCGTAAGTATCCATTCCTGAAAAATAATGGATCCGAGGCCCCGAAGGAATTTTTCAGGAATGGATACTTACGAGGACTTTCTCCGACTTAAAATACACTGGCGCCTTTGTTTCGTTATAACAAGAGCTTTTAATCTTTAGACAGCAAGCCGGTTGACCAGACCTTGCACAACAAATTTCCGCTTAATTTTCTTTTATCGCGACATGATATGTTGGTCAAACTATCCCATAGACATAACGAGGAAACTAACTGTGAACGATGTTAACACTTTCTCGTGCATCCATGTACAAATAGAGCATTCACAGTAGTTTCCCTTTTTACACGTCGTTAAACGTAGTGTCTATGTTCAATACCATTTAATTATGATTTTGTATAAATACATAATGTGTGTTAATCGATGAGACAGCGTACATGGATCTGTTAAGGGCTAATCTCCATGCTCGAAAGACAGCGGACCATTATAATGCCCGGCTGTTTTGGGGGAAAACAGCTGGTCATAAATAACTGTGTGAAGTCTGTTCCTACTGCCAGGTTTCTAATTCACCTCACACTAACCCTAACCTTCTAACAATGAAACCAGGGAGCAAGAACCTTTTTCAAACAGAAATATGCGATGATTCGTTGGATATAACGTTTTGGGGAATTTATGATACCTACTATTTCATCGCAAAGGATTTCAAATACTAGGTAGATTCTAAACTATTTGCTAGAAAAGCTTCCAATCAGCCTGCACAAAATTTAATGTCTTTGAACATAGCGAACACAATATTTTGGGGTGCAGCAAAGGGAAAATGAACACTTCATTGGTGACCATGACTTTTGTGCTCACACGAGCTCATGCGAACAATAATGGACACTAAACTGTCCATTCCCGAAAAATAATGGACAGTTTTTATAAAAGGATGACGTCATGGGTGTATTTTAAAAAGCTATAAAAAAATGCAGATATGGTTGTTGTGATTTCCAAGTTCTCTGCAAATATTGACTGATGCGTTTTTATCTGCATTTTAATTTGGCTGAATGTTGTCAAAGTTTTCCACTTAATAGTCTTCATGGGTAGTGTTGCCGCCAAGTGGTAGTGCATGAGAATCCAAAGAAAGAGAATGGTTGATACCAAGGAAGCAGTGACTTCATTGTGACTTGACTGAAACATCGTTGACTGGGATGGTATACCAAAATACAAACATAATTGTTATGTTACAGATATGAACGAGCACAGCAGTCGTAGCCACAGTGTGTTTCTCATCAATGTCAAACAGGAGAATGTAGAAACACAGAAAAAACTGAGCGGCAAACTATACCTGGTTGATTTAGCCGGTAGCGAGAAAGTGAGCAAGACTGGAGCAGAGGGTGCCGTTCTGGATGAGGCCAAGAATATCAATAAGTCGCTGTCAGCCCTCGGGAATGTAATCTCGGCTTTGGCTGAAGGAAATGTAAGTGACGTTGTGACAAAACATTTATCCTATTAAAATGTTTTATGTAGATAGGAACTCAAACTACTCCATGGAAATAGCACAATTTGGAACCCACCTCTCCTGGTATACATGGCGAGTGGTTGTAAGTGTAATACTCTACATAAATAAGTTACAAACATCAAACACACGGACAAGACAAGGGCTTACTTGGGCTTTTGTTGTAAGCCCAAACCATGAGGTAGAAACTATGGTAGCTGTAAAGTGCCTAGATTTCTTAGTAAATGAGCCGCCTCGTGGGAAAACCAACAATGTGGTTTTTGAATAGGTCCGACACAAACTGGCCTGTACAAGCACAGAAGATGGCTAGAGGCTGGAAATTTTGGATTTAGAAAGTAGAGGAATTGTACTATCCGAGTAGCGAAAACAAAGGCGCTGATCAGCTTCGCAGTTACTGCAAAGCTGATCTGCGCCTTTGTTTTCGACTTGGTAGATTGTTGGTTTTCCCATGTGGCGGCTCAAATGTATAGCTTTTAGTAGGTACTTTTGATAAATGACTACACAAGAAATTTACATATGGCTTATACAAAATCAAATCTTGAAATTATTTTACCACAAAATCTTTCAGAAAAGCCATGTTCCCTACAGAGACAGTAAATTGACTCGTATTCTACAAGAAAGTTTAGGAGGTAATGCCAGGACGACCATGATTATCTGTGCTTCACCAGCGTCATATAACGAGTCGGAAACCAAATCTACGCTACTCTTTGGACAGAGGTATGCATGATATTCTCTTAAAGATTTTAAACAAAATAATATGGAGCTACAATAATTTTCTAATATGTATCAAGCAATAAAAAAAAGAGAAAAAGAACCAAGAAAAAAAAAAAATCAAATGTTATTGCTCGTGTTCTCAGCATGTCACACAAATGTAAACTGAATCACAACCAGAGGATGTTACCTCTTTCTTAGTTCTCATAACTGCTTGTTTTATCATTATTAATCTATTAATGTATATGATGTGACTTGCTATAATAAAATTGCCAAGTATCAATGTCAGGCCTTATGATAATTGGCATTTTCCTTGATACAGATAAACTAAACATGAAAATGATTTCTGTAATGAGTTTGATTCCTTGTATTACAGAGCCAAGACTATCAAGAACGTTGTTACTGTTAATGAGGAACTGACCGCCGAGGAATGGAAGAGACGTTATGAGAGGGAGAGAGACAAGAATACGAAGATGAAGGCTATCATCGCTAAACTAGAGGCTGAACTACAGGCTTGGAGGAGTGGTAAATAGTCAAGAAATAGTCATCATTTGATTCTGATCTCTGTTGCCAGTATTTGAAATAAGAAGAAAAAAAGACATTACAAAAAAAAAAAAATTGTGACTGGCATTTGAAAAAAACAAACAAAAACAAAACAAAAAAAAAAAAACAAAAAAAAAAACAAAAAAAAAAACACAAAAACATTTTCATTACAGGTATTTGAAAAAAGGAGACATTACAAAAACTTTTTCATTTCGGGTATTTGAAAAAAAAATGACATCACAAACTTTTCCATTATGGGTATTTGAAAAAAAAAGAGACATCACAAAAACGTTTTCATTACCAGTATTTGTAAAAAAATATGAGATCACAAAAACATTTTCATTACCCCTGCATTTCACCCAAGGCCCTCACATATGGATGAAACCACAGTATCTGATGATGAAAAGTAATAATGTTTGGGATGATTTAAATTAGTTCTGCAAGTGATTTATTTGAGCCGCCGCATGGGAAAACCAACAATCTGCATATGCGAAAACAAAGGCGCAGATCAGCTTCGCGGTAGCTGCGAAGCTGATCAGCGCCTTTGTTTTCGCTACACAGATAGTACGATTCCTCCTCTACATATATCCAAAATTTGAAGCTTGTAGCCTGCTTCTGTGCTTGTACAGCCCAGTTTGTGTCGGACCTGGTCGGAACCCAAATTGTTGGTTTTCTCACGCACAGGCTCATTTGTCATTGGTTATGATATTGCTGTAAAGACAGCATGGATTTTAGTAATGCCTGTATGATCATCATACTGAAGACTTGATTTTTGATAGACCTACTTTTATTATATGCTTCAGCATGTAATAATTTTGACCCAAAAGAATTTCTTTTTTCTAGGCCAGTCAGTGCCGGAGGATGAGCAGTACGACATGAGAAAGTCGACGATGGAGGAGACACCCAATGCCACGCCATCTACCAGCATGACCAGCAGCCTCATGGGAAGTCTGACCAACATCAGTGAGGCTGACAAGGCTGCATTTGAGGCTGAGAAGATGAGGGTCTACCAGCAACTCGATGATAAGGTTTGTGAAACTTGCCGACTCTAGCTATAAAATTTTTTTTATTCATATCTGAGAGTAAAGTTTTTCCTATTCTTATTCTGTTGATGCAAATAATAATACTGCTGAGCAGGACAAATAGTTGGCTGAAGATAGTCCTTTAAATACCAGCAAGTTTGAATATTTCAGATTGTTTTTGGACCAAATTTGCGAACTAACTCTGCTTACAGGAAAATGCATTGACTTGCAACTTTACAGTGACAAATAAAGACAATTTAGGATGTAATCATTGATGTTTCTTAATTTTGATAAAGCACAGTATGTGTGTACTCATAAATAACTGCCTTTTTAGGTACCTTATTACAAGTATCCACAATCCATTATTTATTAGCATAGAAATGTTCCATAGTAGACCTTAATTATTAGATGATTTTTTGGTTGAAAGTGGTCAGTTCCATTTCAACATTGACATTATTTAAAATGACTTGTTCATATACTAGGATGATGAGATTAACAACCAAGCCCAAATGATCGAAAAATTGAACCAGCAACTAATGGAGCAAGAAGAACTCATCTCCAACGCCAGGCGAGATAACGACCTTCTGCAACAGGAAGTGGGTAGAATCTCCGCCGACAATGACTCGGCCAAGGACGAGGTCAAGGAAGTGCTACAGGCATTGGAAGAATTGGCGATGAACTACGACCAGAAGTCGCAGGAGGTGGATACAAAGAACAAAGAAAACGAGGCACTGAACGATGAACTGTCACAGAAACTGGTAGGTTTGAATGAAAAATGTTGCAGATTTTGATAAACTAGGGCAATACATGCAGTTGTTTGTATGAATATGTAAAAGGAGGGGCGGTAGCCTGCTAGTCGAATATGACTGTTTTACTTGGGTGTTCAAAAATTACTTCTGCCCTATAAGCTCCCCACTGTTTGAGAACCCAGGAAAATGGTTACTCATGTTCTATGTTTTGAGCATAAATAAGAAAAAATATCAAAATGATCTACGAAAAAATATCAAGTTTTACAGCTGTAAGAAAAAACTGTATATTGCATGGCCTGTTTTTTTGCAATTATAATTATGTATTTCAGAGCCTGTTGAATAGTTTACAGTCCGAGCTGGATTCTCTGAAGGACTCCTCTCTACACCAGAGACGTCGTATTACAGACATGATGATGTCATTACTACGTGATCTGAGTGATATTGGGACCATTGTGGGAGGCAACTCCGCTGAAACTAAGGTACGTAAGACTGATAACTACGTTTTGCGTCATGGTCCAGTGTTTAAAAAGGACTAGGGTAGATAAGGCCCATTTTACGCCTCACCTATTGAGAAAAATCTCAAATCCTTATCAAAGTAATAATTTTCTTACAACTAAAAGGTATTATGCTACAGACCACGGAAGCATGTTTACAATTCCCCTCAGGCACCTGGTGTTGCCATGGTAACCCGGCAAATTCAATTTTCAATGGCGATTTTCATCATTTTTTTTTTTTTGTCATTTGCCAATCTTTGAATGGAATAATAAATATCGCACCACCTGAGAACCAACACACAACTGCATAAATCAAGATTTTACATAGATTTACTTAACACTGAAGCATGGTGTTGGTTCTCGAGTGGTGTGATAATGTATTTTTTATTCAAAGCTCCAAAACTAGCCGAAAAATTGTTAACAATCTTGAAAAATATCATTTTCTCACTTTTGCCAGTGTCTCCTTTGCAAACGGATGACATGTAAACAGATGTTTGAGAATACATTTTGTTACTATGGCATATTGCCTTTGTAATTTGTGTGGCTTCTACATAAAATATTGAACTTCATATTTTCAGAAAAATTGAGGCCATAAAAGCCTCTTATAGACTTCAGCCCTTTGGGGTTAAGTAAGAATGGTCATCCTGTATCTTTTTCATACTTTGTTTATTGACCTTTCCTGTGTCTTCTTCATACATTGTTTATTGACCTGCAACTGTGATTATGATCCAACAACAAATGTAAAGTGTAATGCTTATGTGTCTCTACTTTTGACGATGTACAAAAGAATTTGCATGCAATGTCATTAAAGTTGTCATTGAAAGGGCAAAAATGTTGTTCTTTTTTTTTTTTTTATAGCAGTATTAGATATGTGAATTACCCAGTGCTTTTTCTTGTGGACATGTACCTAGCTACCTATAAATTCTTCTTGATGCCATCTCACAACAGCGAACATAAGATATTTATAGGGTCAGTAGATCATATTCTTAAAAAGATGTTGCTTCCCTACATTTAAGATGGCCATGGGCAACTCGGAAAAAGTTGAAGAAGAATTCACCGTGGCCCGACTCTACATCAGCAAGATGAAATCCGAGGTGAAGACCCTGGTGACGCGCGCCCAGTCCCTGGACACCATGCAGACCGACACCAACAAGAAGCTGGAGGCCGCAGAGACGGAGCTGTCGGACTGCCGCCTATTGATCCAGCAGCACGAGGCCAAGATGAAATCTCTGACGGAGACAATTCAGGATATCGAGAGCAAGAAAAGAAAACTGGAAGAGAATGTAGACTCCCTGAATGAGAACATGGCCGCCTTGAAAGCCTCAGGTAGGTCATGTCTAGATAATGAGGAGATAATGAGGACTCCCTGAATGAGAACATGGCCACCTTGAAAGCCTCAGGTAGGTCATGTCACTGAAGTCTAGATAATGAGGAGATAATGAGGACTCCCTGAATGAGAACATGGCCGCCTTGAAAGCCTCAGGTAGGTCATGTCACTGAAGACTCCCTGAATGAGAACATGGCCGCCTTGAAAGCCTCAGGTAGGATGTGTCACTGAAGACTCGTTTGAGAACATGGCCGCCTTGAAAGCCTCAGGTAGGTCATGTCACTGAAGACTCCCTGAATGAGAACATGGCCGCCTTGAAAGCCTCAGGTAGGTCATGTCACTGTAGACTCCCTGAATGAGAACATGGCCGCCTTGAAAGCCTCAGGTAGGTCATGTCACTGAAGACTCCCTGAATGAGAACATGGCCGCCTTGAAAGCCTCAGGTAGGTAATGTCACTGAAGACTCCCTGAATGAGAACATGGCCGCCTTGAAAGCCTCAGGTAGGATATGTCACTGAAGACTCCCTGAATGAGAACATGGCCGCCTTGAAAGCCTCAGGTAGGTCAAGTGAGCTGCATCGTGAGAAAACGGGATTATTGCCTATGCGAAAACAAAGGCGCAGATCAGCTGTGCAGTATCTGCACAGCTGATCAGCGCCTTTGTTTTCGCTACACGATAGTTCAATTCCTCTTCTTCCTAAATCTGAAATTTCAAGCTTCTAGCCATCTTCTGTAGCTGTAAAGGCTGGTTTGTGTCAGACCTGGTCGGAAACCCCTAAGACCGGTTTTCTTGCGCCGCCGCTCAAGTCACAGAGACTAAATAATGAGGAGTATTTGATGATAATTGGAAGATTTTTTTTCAGTTCTTTATAAAAAACATTGTTGTGGGTACTCATTAGAATTGCCTCACCCATCAGATCAGTTTCGATTATTTCTGTAATGAACAAAACTTTTTTTTGAGGGCCTTGAATGAACAATTGGTAATCTGCTGTATGCTTTTTTGAAGCCTAACTACATGATAGAATCTATTAACTAGACCCATTCATTAACACATCCATGGTATACACAGAGTTTCCCTAAGTTGTAATGAATTTAAAAAATTTTGTTTGAAAAATTTAGATATATTTCTAATTCTTTCTCAAAACATAGATTTGTGTAGTTCTAATTCCCACAATCTATGTTTTAGTACAAAAGTAAGAAAAAAATGTAGACCCCCTGTAAACCCTAGGTTAAATATACAAAAGTGGGGTTTTAAGGGGGTTTTCTTTTCATGGACATGATATCCTGACGAAGTTAAACTTCTGTATTGCACTGGTTTGAAATTGGATGTTATATGTATCTATGGAGAATGATTATATAAATTTCAGAAGAAGTCCACCTGTCCGCCCAGAAGGACGCCACTGAAAGTCTTCAGTCGGCCAGCGAGATGAAGGCTGCTCTGGAATCTCAGTTGGACAAGCACCGCGAACAACATCAGAAGCAACTCTCCAGTCTGCGGGACGAGATCGCCAACAAACAGACACTTATGGATCAACTGAAGGAGTATGTAATATTTGAGCCGCCTCATGGGAAGACCAACAATCTGCATATGCGAAAACAAAGACGCAGATCACCGTCTTTGTTTTCGCTGCTCAGATAGTACAATTCCTCTTCTACTTAAATCCGAAATTTCAAGCTTCTAGCTCTTTCCTATGCTTGTACAGGCTGGTTTGTGTCAGACCTGTTTGGAAACCACATTGTTGGTTTTTCCACAAGGAGGCTCATTTTTTTTTTTTTTTACAGAGCTGACTACTTTAAGACAATATAATTCTGCAAGCAATTTATTTTTACAATTTTTGAGAGCAAAAGGAATTCATAAAAATAAATTGTCGCAAAGATTCTATTTTGACATGTACTGCACATTATTCTTGCATCAGACATTTGAGCCACCTCGTGGGAAAACCAACAATCTGCATAGGCGAAAACAAAGACGCAGATCAGCTTCGCGGTAACCGCGAAGCTGATCAGCGCCTTTGTTTTCGCTACTCGGATAGTACAATTCCTCTTCTACTTAAATCCGAAATTTCAAGCTTCTAGCTCTTTTCTGTGACTGTACAGCCTGATTTGTGTCGGACCTGTTCGGAAACCACATCGTTGGTTTTCCCACGAGGCGGCTCATTTCTTTAGTCAGTAAAGTAAAGTACAGCAAAACACACAGTAACAAAGATGGCAAAATTTTAAAGATATCCTCAAAAAATAATTTGGGTTTCATTTCTTTGGTGATAGCTAAACAATAATTGTCTTTTCATTTCAATAAATCAGTGGTATGGCCAGGGTCTGTAGCTCCTTAACAAGTTGTTTGTCATTGAAAGAAAAAAATAACAAAATGATAATTGAGGTGCCGCACCAGAAAACTAACAATCTGCATGTGCAAAACAAAGACACTGATCAGCGCATTTGTTTTTGCCACAAGGATACTGCAGTTGCTCTTCTGCTTAAATCCAAAATTTCAAGCTTCTAGTCTGCTTCTGTGACAGTACAGGTCGGTTTGTGTCAGACCAGGCCCCGAGGTTATAAAACTTTTTTCATGCTCAACTCAGCTGAGACTAAAATTTATCCTGCTCATAAATGTTAAAATGCCAACAATTGTTGGCATTTTAACATTTATGAGCAGGATAAATTACCAGATATTGAGGTATGAACCTGAATTTTCCACTAATTTTGACTATTTCAGCATTTATGAGCAGTTGAAATTTCATGCTCAGCTGAGCTGAGCTTGAAAAAAGTTTTATAACCTCGGGGCCTGGTCAAAAACCAAGATTGTTTTCTCATGTGAATGCTCAATTGGGATGTGATTTCTTATTTCAGTACCAACCAGAAGCTGTCCCTGGCCCTGGAGAAGCTACAGTCAGACTACGACAAACTGAAGCACGAAGAGACGGAGAAAACCGCCAAACTGGCCGAGCTGTCGCTCCAGATAGACCGCCGAGAACAGGCGAAGCAGGACCTTAAAGGTCTGGAAGAGACTGTCGCTAAGGAGTTACAGACCCTGCATAATCTGAGGAAACTGTTTGTTCAGGATCTACAGAATAGAGTGAGAAAGGTGAGAACATTACGTTATGATAAAAAAAGTTTACATCCATTTTGAACTTAAGAAAAAGAAAGGAGGCTAAGAATGTAGTTATACAGATTAAGATGATAGATACTTGTATTTATGTTAAAATTGTTCAAGAGAAGACAATTAAATATAAATCAGAAAATAAGAATAGAGGGACCAGGAATCAATACAAATAAGTTTCAAATGTCAACGTGGACACAAGACAGGAAAGAAATGACAGCACAAGACATTACAATTTGTTTTCAACATCACGCATGTAGAGCAAGATGACTAGCTCTTTCCTAACGAAATAGCCAGTAACTTCACAGCTGGGTAACATCTTTGTTTTTGCTATGTAGACAGCACATACAATCCCTCTTCATATTAAATCCAAAATTTGAAGATTCTGGCATTCTTCTGTGACTGTACAGGCTGGTTTGTGTCAGACCTGGTCGGAATCCCAGATTGTTGTTTTTGCATGTGAAGGCTCAAATATTGAAATTAATTTATTTAGTCAACAATGAAGAAAGATGATGATGAAGAAGAGGATGTTGGCGGCAGCGCGGCTCAGAAACAGAAAATATCCTTCCTCGAGAACAACTTAGAACAACTTACCAAAGTACATAAACAGGTATGATATATACTGAACTTCATTAAAATGTGAAGCACGAATAGGTCTGATTAAAATGTAGGGAGTAGAGTATACAACAGAAAATATCATTCCTGGAAACTTACCAAAGTACATAAACAGGTATGATATGTAATGAACTTCATTGATTAAAACATATTTATTTGACCAATTAATAAACATACATGTTTACAGATATAAATACACAAACAATACTAATGAGATTTGAATGGAAGCTGTAAAAACTTAGTTCATCTCCCCAACTACAGCTGAGATAATATTACTTTCAATAAGAAAAGTCCTTCCTGTTTTATTTAAAAAAAATTGAAACAAGCAAGTTCATCCTTAAATATGCAAAATCTAGAAATCACTTCTCTTATTTTAGCTTGTCCGTGATAACGCAGATCTGAGATGTGAACTACCAAAGTTGGAGAAGCGACTACGAGCCACCATGGACAGAGTTAAGTCCCTTGAGACTGCTCTCAAAGATGCCAAAGAGGGCGCTATGAGGGACAGAAAACGGTAAGACTACTTCCACACCGGTTACCAAGGGACAACCAATGCAGCTGAGAACAACTAATGCAGATGCAATCAATAAAATATGAGCTGCATCATGAGAAAACAGGATTTTTTGCATATGCAAAAACAAAGGCGTTGATCAGCTGTGCATTAACTGCACAGCTGATCAGCACTTTTGTTTTTGCTACTCGGATAGTACAATACCTCTTCCACTTATAGCCATTATTTCAAGCTTCTAGCCTGCTTCTGTTACTGTACAGGCCTATTTGTGTCGCACCTGAATGGAAACCCCCAAGACCAGTTTTCTCGTGTCACAGCTCATATGTATAGTGTGAAATGCAAATACCTGTCTGGGAACAGCTTGTCAAGGGTTGTTCTAATCTTTGGCAAGTTGTTCCCACTCTTGTATTTACTGTCACTGATTTCAACTGCATCGATTTTTCAGCGGCTTGGTAGTCTCTTGATAATTTGTGTGTGTATGGACATTTTGAAATACTTGTGTAAAAGTGTGCAGCTAGTTTATTACAGAAGTTAAGCAAGTATTCTTGAATGGAAAACATTTTGTTAAAAAAGAAAATGCTGAAAATTGTCAAACTTTGTTGTAATTGAGATTTGACTCTGCACTCAGATAAATATTCATATAATAATGTTCTTTCTTCAGTTTAAATACATTAAGTGACAAACCGACTTCTGTTACGCGTGTTGGGTAAGATCTAATACTTTATTTACATTACAACAAAGAAATCTTGAAATGATTGCCAGGAGAACAGACCATGCCCAATTGGTTATAAAACTTATCATGCTCAGCTGAATTAGGGAAGATGCTTAAACTGCTCAAACATTCTGAAAGAGCCAAAGTTGGAAGAAATTTGAGGTTTATTTTACCAAAACTGATCATGTATTGTGCTAATAATATTAATGAGCATGATAAATTTCAGTCTCGGCTTAATTCAGCATTATTGTGGGGCACAGGTGCCAGTTGTTCAAACCAAAGGCTTGAGATGTCGTATTCAGAAAGAAAATGGATAGTACCAGCCATACTTTCAAAACAACAGTGCTGATCAGCTGCACAGTCATTGTGTAGTTGAACTGCATCTGAGTTTCAAACTCATATGAATAAAAAGCAAACAATTTTTCTCAAGAAGGGCCTTGTCTGTTCTTTTGGTACATACTCCTAAAAAGAGCTTTACACACAATTTTGACAATGAGAAATAATTGCATATTGACCAGATTTACTTGTGAACCAAAAGAGTTTGTATAATTGGTCATAAATTCCTACCAGAAATATTATTTTAACCCTTGCAGCTTAAAAATGCGCAAGCTCATATGAAAAATATTGTGAACCCTGTTATTAGGTTTTTGTCTTGAAGGAAAGGTTCTTACAAAATTGTAATGTGCCTTTCAGAAACAGGATATTCTGATAATTAATACAAGTAGATTATAAATACAAAACAACAAATATATGAGCCGCCTCATGGGAAAACCAACAATCTGCATAGGAGAAAACAAAGATGCAGATCAGCTTCGGGGTAACCGCGAAGCTGATCAGCACCTTTGTTTTCGCTACACAGATTGTACACTTCCACTTCTTCTTAAATCCGAAATTTCATGCTTCTAGCTGTCTTCTGTGACTGTGCAGCCTGATTTGTGTCAGACCTGTTCGGAAACCACATTGTTGATTTTCCCACGAGGTGGCTCATATATCAAATAGATTTCCCAAGCATTGCTTTGTCCCACAACACAACCCTTTCAGCTGGCCAGCTCTGCACTGGGAATGCCAAGAGAAACTTCATTCTTTCCTCAAGAGCATTATTTATCACACCTTAAACCTGCTGCAAAACACTCGGTCCACTTGAGCCGCGTCATGAGAAAACTGGATTTTTGCCAATGCGAAAACAAAGGTGCAGATCAGCTGTGCAATACTGCACAGCGTCTTTGTTTTCGCTACACGGATAGTACAATCTCTCTTCTTTCTAAATCCAAAATTTCAAGATTTTAACCCTGTTTATGTGACTGTACAGGCTGGTTTGTGTCAGACCTGGTCGGAAATCCCGAAGACCGATATTCTCGCGTCGTGGCTCATTTGTCATAGCTTGAGCTGCAGCTTTTATGTCGGATGGATAAATGAGCTGAGATAGGAGAAAACTGGTCTTTGGGGTTTCCGACCAGGTCTGACACAAACCAGCCTGTACAGTCACATAAGGAAGCTAGAAGCTTGAAATTTCAGATTTAATAAGAAGAAAGATGGTACTATCTGTGCAGCGAAAACAAAGGCGCTGATCAGCTGTGCAGTTACTGCGCAGCTGATTTGCGCCTTTGTTTTTGCAAAGGCAAAAATCTGGTTTTCTCATGTTTTCACGGTGTTTCTTTAGCCTTTTAGAGAAAGAAATGAGCCACCTACAAAATGTTTATGTTACCTACAATTGAAACCATGCTTTGTACTTCAGATTTCATCAAAACATTTAAAATTAACAGAGCATTCATTACAGAGTAACAGATTAACGTAATAACAACTTTTCTCTCCATTCCAATATGCTATACAGAATTTTAAATGGCATTTACCGGTTAATAGAGTACACAAAGTACTTCACTCCATTAATGATACATTTCTTTGCGTTTTACGGATGTCATTGAATGATTATATCCATCCGTAAGTACTACATCAGTTTGAAAGTTTCATCTCACGTACCATAATAATATCATAAAATACAGGTATGCTATTGATATATGAGGTATATGAGCCGCCTCATGGGAAAACCAACAACTTGCATAGGCGAAAACAAAGACGCAGATCAGCTTTGCGGTTACACCGCGAAGCTGATCAGCGCCTTTGTTTTCGCTACTCGGATAGTGCAATTCCTCTTCTACTTAAATCCGAAATTTCAAGCTTCTAGCTCTTTTCTGTGCTTGTACAGCCCAGTTTGTGTTGGACCTGTTCGGAAACCACATTGTTGGTTTTCCCAAGAGGCAGCTCATATGTAATATCAACTATGCTTTAAAATTACTTTTTGCCTATTTCTCAGGTACCAGCATGAAGTTGACAGGATCAAGGAGGCCGTAAGACAGAAGAACCTTGCTAGACGTGGACATGCTGCCCAGATAGGTAGGCTATACATTTACAATTCCTGATGACCTATTGACATTTGTTTTGGGAAAATGAAATGATAATATGAGTTGCGACACGAGAAAACCGGTCTTCGGGATTTCCGACCATGTCTGACACAAAACTGTCCTGTGCTGCTACAGAAAATGGTTAGAAGCTTGAAATTTCGGATTAAGGAAGAAGAGGAATTGTACTATCCGTGTAGCGAAAGCAAAGGCGCTGATCAGCTTGGCAGTTACTGCGAAGCTGATCTGCCCCTTTGTTTTTGCATATGCTAAAATCTGGTTTTCACATGATGCGGCTCATATTATAATTAATATAGTCCCACAAAAATTAATACACATATTGGCATACCATATTTACAACACAATCTTATCCACTCAATAACAGCAAGGTCAGTTGATAAGACTTTTTACGCCATATTAAATAAGACAACCTAGGGAGCACGGTGGCGTAATGGTAGAGTGTCCGACTCCGAATCGAGAGGTCCTGGGTTAGATCCCCACAAGCGTCACCCTATTGTTGTTTAAAATTAACGATGTCGTTACTTTACGATTCATTAAAATTTCAAATGGCAATATTACAAATACATTGTTAATTTTTGTTGAAAAAATGTGAGAATCCTTTGCATTGCTTAAGGATTGTCACATTTTGTTAGCAAAAAATAACAGTGTATTTGCTGTTAAAGTCGATAAATAGTTAACAAATTGTGGGCTTAACGACTGCGTTAAGCTAACAGTTTTGAACAACTGGACCCAGTTTTCTTGCATTGTGAGTATTACTCATGTCTGTTCTTTTCAGCTAAACCTATCCGACCAGGCCAGCACCCAGGTGGTGCTACACAACAGGCTGTTGGGATCAGAGGAGGGGGTGGGGCAGTGGTGAATGGTCCAGTAAGCAGGCTAGAATCTACAGCTTAGAGTAAGTTATTTCTGAATGAAGATCAACCTCATTATAACGCTATCTTTGGGGGCCATAGGAACAGACCATGTTAAAAGTGAAACTGTGTTCTAATGAGGTTATTTACAATATAGCAAAATGATCATATTGGGAGCCATGACATGGCAGTGCATATTGAAAACCACAGTGTAATGAGGTGTTTTATAATGAGGTTGAACTTAAATAATAACAGAGAATGTCCTGCTGTTGCCATAGTATAGTTTAAGATTTATTTTGTGGTTTAAAGCTTTCCTCATATCAATAGTGAAGTCTGTTCAGGCCCGGAGGTTATAGAACTTTTTTCATGCTGAGACTAAAATTTCAACTGCTCATAAATGACAAAATAGCCCAATAAAATTGAAATTTAAGGCTTAGATCACCAAAGCCTGTAATTTATCCAGCTAATAAATGTTAAAATGCCAACAATTGTTGGCATTTTAACATTTATGAGCAGGATAAATTTTAGTCTCAACTGAGTTGAGCATGAAAAAAGTTTCATAACCTCAAGGCCAGATTTATCATATGGATTCCAACCAAGGTTGTTTGGCTTTTGTTGCAAACCGAAACCAAATTTAGTAAAATGTCATGCTTATTTGTCTAAATATAGATTCAGTATCACGAAATTTGCTTCAATGTATGGATCACCATCCTTTGTAATTACTCAAGGCAACTCATTGGCGTAATGGTATATCCAGTCTTTCAGATGATACTTTTAAAGGACAGTAATTTCTCTGTATGACCATAACTGTTGGCGGGACATTAAACACCAATTCAACTATGTTTAGCCAATTTTATCATTTACTGTTTGCAGATCGAGAGAAGCAGAACTACACCAATTTAGGAGCTAGGAGAAGGGCTTCCATGCTGACTTGTATCAGTAGTGCCATGTCAGCCCTTCCATACCAAACACTATCATACTGAGACAACTAACTGAGACTTTGGTACTTGGCAGATTAACAAAGACTCAAACTTGTAATTCTAAGCTATATTTCCAGCAAAACCTTTTGTGTTTGTATATGAAAAAAAAAAAAAAGATAAAGAAACAAAGGGGCTACAAAGCCATGAATGTCAATCTTTCCGATTGCTTTTCATTGTTTATAAAGTCCAGTACATCAAATGTTTGGCCAAGATCTATTCTTTCATGTGCGGATGTACACATCAAGGTTATGTACACAAACATGATTTGGCATGAGTACCAAAGGGACAGGGGTTGGTTCATATCATTCTTTTAGATTAACATTCTCTATGATATCCTCTGCATTCCATGAGTAGTGTAAAATTTTATGAGCTGCGATGCGAGAAAACTGGATTTTTGCCTAGGCGAAAACAAAGGTGCAGATCAACTGTGCAGTAACTGCACAGCTGATCAGCGCCTTTTACTGCACAGCTGATCAGCACCTTTGTTTTCGCTACAGGGATAGTAGTTTTCTTCTACATAAATCCAAAATTTCAAGCTTCTATTTGCAGTGATTGCACAGGCTGCTTTGTGCCAGACCTGGTCAGAAACCCTGAAAACGGTTTGTTTGTTTTTTTGCGTCGCGGCTCTTATCGTCATTATTACAATCATGACTGTAAACCATCTTTTTGTATGATTTATGTATATCAATCTGATAGGTCTGCCAATATCATGATAATGCATTAGGATTGCATGTCTCTGTAATGTATTCCCCCTTACACCCCATATTTATACATATAGTGTAACTGGTGTGTACAGGAGTACACATTATTTTTGCTTCCAAACATAGATCGTGGGTAATCATCAGAATTTCTTCATCGAAGCTGTTCTTATGTACCTGCAATCTATGTTATGAGAAAATAACTGTATAAAAAAATAAACTGGAAATTTTCAGTTTTTACAGGCATAAGAAATAGATACTGACTATAAGAAAGTATGAAGTAAGTCCAGTTTACAACATATTCATCAGTTCTAGATGGAAAAGAGTATCCGAGTAAACAGCCATAGCATACAAAAAGATGGTATATGGAAAAAAATGATAAAATATAAAAAAGAAATCTCTTTGTATGTCCACAAATGTAACATTTGGTGTTGCTTGAAAAGCTTTTGTGAATATATTATTCTTTAAGTTATGAAATTTAAATCATGTGTACGTATGTTGTGATAGCTTTAATCATCACTCTCAAGCGCTTAATGAATCACAAATACTTTATGATCTGTCACTTTTATAAAGTACATGTATTGAACAATATTTCAGCTGCCTCACGAGAAAACCAACAATCTGCATATGGGAAAATAAAGGCTCAGATCAGCTTCGCAGTAACCTTGAAGCTGATCAGCTTCGCAGTAACCGCGAAGCTGATTTTGTTACACGGATAGTAAAATTCCTCTACTTTTTGAATCCGATATTTCTAGTCTCTAGCCATCTTCTTTGCTTCGGACCTGCTCGGTAACCACATTGCTGGTTTTCCTACAAGGCGGCTCATTTCATATATCTGTTTATGTTCTCAAGTTATGGTGGTCAACATTTAAATTATGATATGGAAAACTTGAAAAATGAAATTGATTTACCACATCAGTTGTACAGCTCTTAATAAAGTATGTGGATAATTGAGCCGCGAAGCGAGAAAATTGGTCTTAATGGTTTCGGACCAGATCTGACACAAACTGGCCTGTACAGTTACAGAAAATAGCTAGAAGTTTGAAATTTGGGATGTAGGAAGAAGAGGAATTGTACTATCCATTTAGCGAAAACAAAGGTGCTGATCAGCTGTGCAGTTACTGCACAGTTGATCTGCGCCTTTGTTTTTGCATATGCAAAATTCCAGTTTTCTCATGACGTGGCTCAATTATCAAACCTATAAAAACAGATAGGAAATGTGAGTTTGAAAATAGAAAGAAAATGTTAAAAGCAAAAGATTTTGAATTAAATTGAAATCATATAGACTGTCCAGATTTTATAAATTGTGTATGTATTTATTTATCTGACACTTTATTATAGTTATCATTATGATATTCATTCATTTTGTGTAATTCAATGTAACATTGTTTTAAAATTGTTTTGCTATGCGTTGCTGTGTTTTGTGCTATTTGTTATAAACAAATTGTGATAAAATTTGTCTGTAGCCTGAAAGTTTGTGATACAAGCTTTTATTATGAACAGAGGCAACTTCCAAGGGCATTTGGTGGTAGTGAAAAGATACTTATAGAAACAAGCAAAATTTTCTGCTATTGATAATCACAAATAAGAATTTGTAGCTATTATACTAAAAGTGTGTTTTTAGTCAATAATCGATAATTAGAATAATAATTTTCTATTGTGACCTCAAGACGTTACATTGCTGCATATTTTCTGAATTAAAATACTGCATGTGATGTGGATAAGGAACTGAAGGTACCATGTTAGCTAATTTAACTGTTTTTAATTTTCATATTTATATGTAAAATTTTTATATTTTGAACATATGATAAATTTTCCTCTACAAGATGAAAATGATATTCTAAAGCTTGTAGAGCCTTCTCAGGATGCTTATAAGTGGGTGGTCTCATCTGGGTTTGCACTGTTTGTCCTAGAATGTAGATATGAGCCAGTGCATGGGAAAATAAAACAATCTGCTTAGGCGAAAACAAAGCCGCAGATCAGCTTCGCAGTAACTGCGAAGCTGATCATCGCCTTTGTTTTCGCTACATGGATAGTACAATTTCTCTACTTTCGAAATCCAAAATTTCCTAACCTCTAACCATCTTCTATGACTGTACAGCCCAGTTTCTGTCAGACCTGGTTGGGACCCAAATTGTGGGTTTTCTCACACACAGGCTCATATGTAAAAAAAGTTCATTATGTCAGGAAATATTTTAGCTGCGACGTGAGAAAACTGGTCTTCGGGGTCTACGACTAGGTCTGACACAAACTGACCCTGTACAGTCACAGAAGAAGGCTTATAGCTTGAAATTTCGGATTTAAGAAGAAGAGGGATTGTACTATCCATGTAGCAAAAACAAAGGCACTGATCAGCTGTGCAGTTACTGTGCAGCTGATCTGTGCCTTTGTTTTCGCATAGACAAAAATCCGGTTTTCTCATGACACGGCTCATTTGTAGCTGTTTGTTTTAAACCTTGTAGAAGTAATATGTGCAATATTTAACTCCCTTTGTTAATAGGGGCAAAGCTAACAATTTATATGGTCAATATTTTTTTTCTAAAAAATTTCGCAATATTCTTTTGAATTGTTTCAACTTTGGGCCTAGGGAGTTGATCGACTAAACATGAACCTGTGTAAACAGCGTCTGGATACCATTTTTCTGGATACCTTGAAATGAGCCGCCTCATGGGAAAACCAACATAGGCGAAAACAAAGACCGCGAAGCTGATCAGCGCCTTTGTTTTCGCTACTCGGATAGTGCAATTCCTCTTCTACTTAAATCCGAAATTTCAAGCTTCTAGCTCTTTTCTGCGCTTGTACAGGCCGGTTTGTGTCGGACCTGTTCGGAAACCACATTGTTGGTTTTCCCACGAGGCGGCTCAAATAACTGTAATGAGAACTGATGATTGCATTGCCTATTGAAATAAGCATGTAGATCTAAAACTTTGTAGAAAATATGTCATTCCTATAAACCCAAAATGCGATTGAGACAATTTCGTTTGTATATAACAGTTCTCATATTATTTTCGATCATTTATAAAGCATTGAGGCTAATTGACCATATAAATTGACTTGGTTGCACCCCCTGTTGTATATAAACTCATTTAGTTTGTCTTCATGGGTTTGGTTGTATGTATTTATAAAATAGAATTCTCATCCATTTCAATATGATCTGCATCATGAGAATATTTGAGCCTTCACATGAGAAAACAAACAAACTGCATATGCAAAACCAAAGGTGCAGATCAGTTTTGCAGTAACTGTGAAGCTGATCAGCACCTTTGTTTTCGCTACACAGATAGTGCAATCCCTCTTTTACTTATCTGAAATTTCAAGCTTCTGGTCTGCTTTTGTGACGGTACAGGCCGGTATGTGTCAGACCTTGTCGGGAAATCAAATTGTTGTTTTAATTTTTTTTTGTCATGCAAAGGCTAATTTGTCAGTTTTGGAGGCTCAGTAATTGAAAATTGACAATTGGCTAACTTACTCAAGGATGAAGAACTGCTCTGTGCTGTGCATTTTTTTGGGGGAAAAAAAAGCAGGGGTCATCAGGATAATCTGTCCGTGCAATATATACCCCCTTAAACTCCACTTTTATATAGTGAAAATGGCTTTGCAGGGGAAAACCTATTTTTCTTATGTTTGCTCCAAAACATAGAATGTGGGTACTTGTTAGAACCGCCTCGGCGATGCGGTTCTAATGTGTACCCACAATCTATGTTTGGAGCAAAAATAAGAAAAATATTCTTAATCGCTTGATCATCTCACCGCTGTGTCTGGTGCTGGTTCGAGCCCCGCACTGGCCACGTGAGACAAGCCAAGTTCTGCTTGTGGGTGTGCCAGGTGTTTTTTCTCGGGGTTCTCCTGTTTTCGCCCACTTACTGATTTGCCTGTCTCAAATGAGCTGAAATAATCTTGAAAGGGACGTTCAACTGAATTAAAAAAAAAAGAAGAAGAAAAATATCAACTTTTTTCCAGTGAACATTTTCATTTTTACATCAAAAAAAAATTCTGTACATTGCATGGGCAAGTTTTTGTAGTGTTTCTCATTATGCAGCTCATGTTATCATATGGACACAGTTTCTTGCATTGCTTTAGAAGTTGCAGTCAAGCATTGTCCATTCATGATTTAATTTTAAAAGTCTCTTCAGCACAGCAGCTAAGCCTCTGACTTTGTAATCTAGGGGTTGTGGGTTCGAGCCTAGGTTATGCTAGTCTTTCTGATGAGACTTTAACTCAAGGTCCCATCTGTATATGACTATTGCTGCCAGGAGGGGTGTTAAAGCCGAATTCAGCAATAGCAATTTTCTCATTTCTTTATCAAAAGTATGTTTCTATAGAAATTTTGTTTTAATATTTAAAAAGGAACCTAGTTTTCATGTAGAATAATCAAATACCACTACCTGCGCTCTTGTACGAGGCATTAGTATACCATCACATGCAAAAATCTGCTGTCATCCAAGTTTGTTGACAGTTGTATTATGTCTCACAGCAAAAAAAAAAAAAACAAAAAAAAAAACTTTTATCAAGATTTACAGATTACATACTCAGATGACAGCAGGTTTTGCATATTGTTATGATATGAGCTTTTGCATGTGAAAACCAACACTCTGCATATGCGAAAACAAAGACAAAGATCAGCTGTGCAGTAACTGCACAGCTGATCAGCATCTTTGTTTTCGCTGCACAGATAGTACAAACCCTCTTCTTAAATCTGAAATTTAAAGCATCTAGCCTTCTTCTATAGATGTACAGGTCGGTTTGTGTGGGACCTGGTAGGAAACCCATATTATTGCTTTTCTCGTGCGAATGCTCATATACAAATTACTTGGAGACAGCAGCAGTGCCATTTGATTTACCACTGTGTTTTTAGCAGTTAAGCACAGCTGAAAAATAACCTAACAGCTTGTTAATGATGTTTTTCTTCAAAATCACTTTCTTTGAATTTGTCAAGAAATAATGGAATTAGTATTTCATTATGTTTTGGTGTATAGTTTGTGAAGGCTAGTCATCATGGCATCAGCAATATGTATATCAACTATATGTTTGGATTCATTTTGATAAAGAAGCATGCACTAAACAAAAACTCAAGTGGTAAAAGGGGATACATGTTGTTGGTTTCATCATGATTACTAGCTTGAAAAGATTTTGGTGTCTAAAACCAGTTACAATGTGGAAAAGCTGATTTCCGATCAATATTTCATGTCATGCGTAAACATGGACTGTAGTTTCCTCATGGTATGATAGAGCAGAAATAAGATCAGTGTGTAACTTTTCATATGGAAATAGGTGGCACAGACATATTTGTGGTTTTGTGCTTTTTAGCTCACCTGAGCCGTCAGGCTCACAAGGTGAGCTTATAGTATACCCATGCTCCGTCGTCCGTCCGTCCGTCGTCCGTCCGTCCGTCGTCCACACTTTTCAAAGATCTTCTTCTCTGAAACCGCTTGGCCAATCAAAGCCAAATTTTACATGAAGCATCTATGGGAAGGGGGAACCAATATGTATATAAATAATCCAGGTCACATGACCAAGATGGCCGCCATGCCCATATATGGTAAAAACCCTTCAAAAATCTTCTTCTCCGGAACCACTGGACCGATTTCAACCAAACTTGGCATGAAGCATCGATGACTCAAGCACTACAATGTGTATATAAATCATGACCTTGCGGTGACCTTGACCTATTTTACGGCAAGGTCAACATAGGTCGCCTTTGCATTTGAATGGGAAAAATTGTTAAATTGTCATTTAAAGGAAAAATCTTGCAGAAAATGAGCAGTAGGACTGAATATTAATGATTCTGAAAAAAATTGGGCACCAGGGGCTCATCCGCCCTCACCCCGGGGCAATATACATGCATATTATCATAATATTCAAACATCTTCTTCTCTGAAACCGCTTGGCCAATCAAAGCCAAATTTTACATGAAGCATCAATGGGAAGGGGGAACCAATGTGTATATAAATAATCCAGGTCACATGACCAAGATGGCCGCCATGCCCATATATGGTAAAAACCCTTCAAAAATCTTCTTCTTCAGAACCGGTGGACCGATTTCAACAAAACTTGGCATGAAGCATTGATGGCTCAAGCACTACATTGTATATATAAATCATGACCCTGTGATGACCTTGACCTATTTTATGGCAAGGTCAACATAGGTCACCAATGCATTGGAATGGGGAAAACTTTTAAAATGTAATTTAAAGTGAAAGTCTTGCAGGAAATGGGAAGTAGGACTGAATATTAATGATTCTGAAAAAAATTGGACCCCAGGGGCTCATGTGCCGCCCACCCCGCGGCAATATACATGTATATTTCCATAATATTCAAACGTCTTCTCCTCTGAAACCGCTTGGCCAATCAAAGCCAAATTTTTTGTGAAGCATCTATAGAATGGGTGAATCAATGTGTATATAAATAATCTAGGTCACATGACAAAGATGGCCGCCATGCCCATATATGGTAAAAACCCATCAAAAACCTTCTTCTCTGAAACCAATAGACTGATTTCAAGGAAACTTGGCATGAAGCATCGATGGCTAAAGTACTTTAATGTATATATAAATCAGGACCCTGTGATGACCTTGACCAAGTTTATGGCAAGGTCAACATGGGTTGCCTATGCATTTGAATTGGGAAAACTGTTAACATGTCATTTGAAGGGAAAAGCCAGCAGGAAATTGGCAAATGGACAGAATATTGAAGATTCAGAAAAAAGAAAATGGCCCAAGGGCTTCATCTGCCCCTGCACTGGAATAAAATACCATAATATTCATACATGTTTATTGGTATATGCAGCAGATCTCAGGTGAGCGTTTACAGGACCATTGGTCCTCTGGTTTCATAATGTCTGGTGGATCATTTAAGTCTTTCTTTGCACACAGATGATATGATCTCTCCTAGCTCATTCCTTTTAATGATTGAGGGGTATTGATATATGGATAAACCTGGCCTCAAGGTTATTAAAACTTCTTTCATGCTCAGCTCAGCTAAGACTAAAATTTATCCTGCTCATAAATGTTAAAATGCCAACAATCGTTGGCATTTTAACATTTATTAGCAAGATAAATTACAGGCTTTGGAGTTCTAAACCTTCAATGTCAATATAGTTGGGCTATTTCGGTATTTATGAGCAGTTTAAATTTCATGCTCAGCTGAGTTGAGCATGAAAAAAGTTTTATGACCTCTGGGCCTGGAGAAACCTCTGGCTGTTTTTTTTTAGAATAACCTACTGCAAGACTTTTGTTGTAGGTATACTAAAATAGAGAGAACAATTCTGTTTTCAAGTTAGCTTTGATAAACAAGTGCTTTAAAACAGTGCTTGTACCAGAGGATTTCTTTGTCACTCAGAAATCTCATGAATTGTCAGTAGCAATGACAAAAATGAGATTTTGTACTTATTTCGAGACATTGACTGGAGAAAGGAATGTAATTGGGATAGAGAAGAATAGGTTTTCAAATAAGGACACATCAGTTTTGAAGAATATGTCTAGGTTTACATGAGCAATGCATTTTTGTCAAGATCACACAATCACAAAGACGCTTTCTTTGTGCAAACTTAGTATAAATTGAGCTGCATCATGAGAAAACTGGATATCTGCATTAAAACAAATGCATTATTAGTGCCTTTATTTTCGCTACACGGATAGTACAATCCCTCTACTTCTTAAATCTGTAATTTCAAGCTTCTAGCCTGCTTCTGTGATTGAGTAGGCTGGGTTGTGTCTAAAGTTCAGAACTGGTTAGAAAACAAGCTTCTTGTTTTTCTCATGCGAAGGCTCAATTGATGAAGATTAGGAGCCTGTAATAAGCTTTATCCTAGTACAGTTCAGCCTCATAGCATGCCACCTTTTAATGTAGATTTCAATATAATAATACTTTTGCTGTAAGTCTGTTGTAAGTAACCTCATTGTAACTTATTTTTACTTCTTATAACACAGTCTGTTTTTTTTGGACCCCAAAGAAAGCGCTATAAACAAGTTGACCTATATTTAGCTGTTTTAGTTGCCAGTGTATCATGTTATATACAGAGTTCTTTCAAATTTTGCATCTTTTTAATACAGGTGTTGTAAATCGCTGTACATTGTCATAAGAGCCACCACGTGGGAAAACCAACAATGTGGTTTCCGACCAGGTAAGACACAAACCGACATGTACAGCCACAGAAAAGAGCTAGAAGCTTGAAAGTTTGGAGTTAAGTAGAGGAGGAATTGTACTATCTGAGTAGCGAAAACAATGGCGCTGATCAGCTTTGCGGTTACCGCGAAGCTGATCTGCGCCTTTGTTTTCGCCTATGCAGATTGTTGGTTTTCCCATGAGGCGGCTCATAAGATATTTAAACTATGTTGATAGAAAATGTGTTGGACTCAAAATCAGGATGTATGACCACAAAGGATGGGTAGAGAATTTTTATTTTATTTTTAGAAATAAGAGAGAGTGTTCTACGGTATATGAGTACCAAAAACATGATTTATGCAAATTGTCACATTTGCATACAATGCAAATGCAATTTTTCTCACAATTGCAGGAGGTAGTACATGCATTTGATGATAATGGAGGGACAATTTTTTGTCAGTTCTTCATGAAAACCTAGGATATTGATGCTCATTATTGGCATGACGATTATAATGAACATCCACAATGTAGGTTTTTATGAAGCATTGAGCAAAATCCTTTCCCTAGCCTTCTGTGAGTGTATAGGCCCTTGTGTGTGTTCAGACTGAACATATGCTCAGAATGACCTTAATTATCCGTTGGCACTGAATCGTCCATGGGTACGTAACTTGTCAGGCAATCAATGTGGCTTAAATAGCTTTACATTTGAGCCGCCTCGTGGGAAAACCAACAATGTGGTTTCCGAACAGGTCCCACACAAACCGACCTGTACAAGCACAGAAAAGAGCTAGAAGCTTGAAATTTCGGATTTAAGTAGAAGAGGAGTTGTACTATCCGAGTAGCGAAAACAAAGGCGCTGATCAGCTTCGCGGTTACCGCGAAGCTGATCTGCGTCTTTGTTTTCGCCTATGCAGATTGTTGGTTTTCCCATGAGGCGGCTCATTTGTGTTTTTATTTTTTAGGCAAATGATAAAATGAAGTTGTACAGTGTTATTTGAGCTGCGTCGTGAGAAAACTGGATTTTTGCCTATGCAAAAACAAAGGCACAGATCAGCACAGCTGTGCAGTTACTGCACAGCTGATCTGCACCTTTGTTTTCGCCACATGGATAGTACAATCATTGAAGTTTCAGCCTTCTAGCCTTCTCGTTTGGCAATACAGACTGGTTTGTGTCAGGCCTGGTCAGAAACTCTGAAGACCGGTTTTCTTGCATCGCGGCTCATTTACAGTGTGCCGAATCATGAGCTGTTGTATTGACTAGGATTTTCAAATTACCAATTGAGCCTGTGCGTGAGAAAACCCACAATTTGGGTTCCGACCAGGTCCGACACAAACTGGGCTGTACAGTCATAGAAGATGGTTAGAGGTTAGGAAATTTTTGATTTCGGAAGTAGAGGAATTGTACTATCCCTGTAGCGAAAACAAAGGCGCTGATCTGCACCTTTGTTTTTGCCTATGTAGATTGTTGGTTTTCCCATGCAGCGGCTCAATTAAAGGGTTTCTATGGATAAGGCAAGAAAAGTCCCTTAAAAGCCTAAAATCGAGGGGTCAACTTTTTAAGCATGTGATTTATAGGAAACCATTTTTTTGCTCCATGAACATTAGCTGTGTACGAAATTGTAAATATTTGAGTGGGTACAAAAACCAAGAGTTGTCTCCACCTGCTGGCATTTTGGAATGCTGCTTAATTTGTTTTTATACAATATACCATATAACTTAGATTAAAATTTTGTTTAAAAATTGACCCCTCGATTTTAGGCACTTTGCTCGCCCTATCCATAGTGGTCCTTACATATGCAGTTTCTGTTGCAATATGCTGGTTTCACTGCTTTTGTCATTGCAAGCCAGTGGAATAAATTCTGTGCTGTCTTTTTAAACATTGTTTATTTTCCTTTTACTCCCAAATCAGATGCTGTGAAATAGAAATTAATGTAGAGCCAAGAAAATCTGACATCACTAAGAAACCAAGTCCCGAAGTTGTAAAACTTTTTTCTTGGTCAACTCAGCTGTGCATGAAATTTAAACTGCTCATAAATACTGAAATAGCCCAATAAATGGAAATATAAGGTTTAGATCACTAAGACCTGTAATTTATCCTGCTCATAAATGTTAAAATGCCAACAATTGTTGGCATTTTAACATTTATGAGCAGGATAAATTTTAGTGCATGATAAAAAGTTTTATAACCTTTGGACCAGAGGTCATGTAGTCAATCCCAGGCTTCTCCAGTACCTCAGATGATAATATGAATGGAGCTCCAGTCTTCATATGACCTTGGCTGTTGAGTGGGTTCATTTTTCGAAAATTTTTACTTGATCATAAAGACTTCGTCACAGGTATGCCATTTTATAATGATTACTGGAAATCCCTATTCCAAAATGTTTTTGACTATAACTTTTAAGCTCACCTGAGCCAAAGGCTCACAAGGTGAGCTTATAGGATGGCCATGATCTGGCGTCCATCGTCCGTCCATCCGTCATCCGTCGTCCACAATTTCAAAGTTCTTCTCTGAAACCGCTTTGCCAATCAAGTTGAAATTTTGTGTGGAGCCTCCTTGGGTATTGGCATTGAAATTTTGTTCGCAAAATCTTGGTCACATGACCAAGATGGCCGCCATGCCCATATATGGTAAAAAACACTCAAAAATCTTCTTCTCCAGAACCGGTGTTCCAATTTCCACGAAACTTGGTATGTAGCATCGGGGACTTTAGCCCATCATAGTTTGATAAAATGATGACCCTGGGATGACCTTGACCTATTTTACGGCAAGGTCAAATTTGGAAACATAGGCTTTTACATGGGGAAAAAGTGAAAACTATGGATTTTTTTAAAACTATTGCAGCCTAAGGCCTGATAAGTGGTAGATGCAAACAACTAACGGAGTAGATGAAGGTATGTGATTAATTTAGGTCAAGGTCATCTCTTGACCTTGGCCAGTCTGTCGTCAATACACCCTTTTCAAAGATCTCTGAAACTGCTTGGCCAATCAAGTTGAAATTTTATGTGGAGCATCCATGGGTAGAGGAGACGAAAGTTTGATAGCAAAATCCAGGTCACATGACCAAGATGGCCGCAACGCCCATATATGGTAAAAACCACTCAAAAATCTTCTTCTCCAGAACTGGCAGGCCGATTTTCATGAAACTTGGTATGTAGCATTTGGGACTCCAGCCCATCATAGTTTGATCAAATGATGACCATAGGATGACCTTGACCTATTTTACGGCAATGTCAATTTTGGAAACATAGGCTTTTACATTGGAAAAAGTGAAACTATGGATTTTTTGAAAACTGTTGCAGCCTGAGTCCTGAAAAGTGGTAGATGCAAACAACTAATGGAGTAGATGAAGGTATGTGATTAATTTAGGTCAAGGTCATCTCTTGACCTTGGCCAGTCTGTCGTCCATACACACTTTTCAAAGATCCTCTTCTCTGAAACTGCTTGGCCAACCAAAGTGAAATTTTATGTGGAGCGTCCATGGGTAGGGGGAATGAACGTTTGATCGTGAAATTCGGGTCACCTGACCAAGATGGCAGCCATGCCCAACTATGGTAAAAACCTCTCAAAAATCTTCTCCAGAACCGGCTGGCCGATTTTTGAGAAACTTGGTATGTAGCATTTGGGACTCCTGCCCATCATAGTTTCTTGAAATGATGACCCTAGGATGACCTTGGCCTATTTTACAGCAAGGTCGATTTTGGCAACATAGGCTTTTACATGGTAAAAGGCGAAAACAATGGATATTTTGGAAACTTGTTGTTGCAGCCTGAGACCTGAAAGTTGCTAAATGCAGACAACTAATGAAGTCAATGAAGGTAAGTAATTAATGAAGGCCAAGGTCATTTCTTGACCTTGACCCAAGGTTATTTAAATATCAAAATTGAAATTATGGTTTTCTCAGAAATTACTGGGTTTGGAAACTATTGCAGCCTGAGACCTGAAACTTTGCAGATGCAGACAACTTATGAAGTCAATAAAGGTGTGTGAGTATTCAAGGTCAAGTTCATTTCATGATGACTTAATACTCCAAGATCAGGCTTCAGGTGAGCGTTCTCAGGACCAATGCTCCTCTGGTTTTTATTTGTCAACCGATTTTCAATTTTTTTGCTATACATTATGTGACAAACTAGATGCTCGATTGTGCCAACAAAATAGTTGGAATATTTCATTTCTATTTCCCAGCTTTTTACTGCTTTAAGCAACAATTCAACTGGATGGAACAGAGGAAATGATCTTAAAGGGCACCAGAGTAAAAAAGATGAATTCATTTGCAGCTGAAATCTTTAAAGGTTATACCTTGGATTCTTTGTAGATTACCTAAATCAATATAAATGCAGATTCTTCTGAGCATCAATTATTCCATCCACCAACATATAAGCCACATCATAAAAAACGGCGGCTTTTTGCATATGCTAACACAAAGGCTCAGATTAGCTGAGCCCTAACTAAGAGTACTTGCACAGTTGATTAGTGCTTTGTTGTCGCTTCACAGATACATGTAGCACAATTGCTCTTTTTAAAAGCCTAAATTCCAAGCTTCTAGCCTTCTATAGCTGTTTGTGTCCGACCTGGTTGGAAACCTCGAAGACCAGGTTCCTCGCGTTGGGGCTCATAATAAGACTAAAACAGGAAAGGATTAGAACATGGTTCAATAAAATTAAGAAGAGGATGTTTTCATAATGTCAGAATTGAAAATAGGGTAATCTGGCGTGGAAATAAGCTTGAAAGAAACACGACTCTTCACTTTGAAATTCAATATACAGTGTCACTTCAAAAATTACACGATGAACAGCTCTATCAAAGGTATTTTATTTTGAAAAATTGGCATGGTACTGCAGATGAAGGAGTGTCTAACATACAGTAAATACACTTGTATTATTGGGCCCGGGCCAGCCCTATGCTCCCAAAAGTATTTGTTGTATTAATCAATCAAATCAAAGGACTCTAAGAGCATTGCATGATTACAAACTTAAATCTGAAAAAGTCTATGAACAGTATCTAGGCTACAGGCTTATGGGCATAAAATCAAGTGAGCCGCCTCGTGGGAAAACCAACAATGTGGTTTCCGAACAGGTCCGACACAAACCGGGCTATACAAGCACAGAAAAGAGCCAGAAGCATGAAATTTCGGATTTAACTAGAAGAGGAATTGTACTATCCGAGTAGCGAAAACAAAGGCGCTGATCAGCTTCGCGGTTACCGCGAAGCTGATCTGCGTCTTTGTTTTCGCCTATGCAGATTGTTGGTTTTACCATGAGGCGGCTCAAGTTACTTTAACACTATTCCTTCAGATTCCTATCTCGTAAACGGAAGATGACAGTAAGATATTATTCCAATGCTGTTAGTTTGGGCCTGAAAATGAATCCCTCCTATGGAAGTTATGTACCTTAATTGGAAAGAATATAACACTATTCGAATCATTGACAATATCCAATCAAGCACTTTTGGAGACTACCTGTAGAACTGCCTAGAACATTTGCAGGTTTCCTAATTAGATCAGTGACATCAGTGAAAATAAATCACTGATTTAACAGATAAGCATTGTCTCATGCTGTCTTTTCACTGAAGCCAGGTCAAGGCATATCTGAAATGAGCCCCCGCATCAGAAAACCAACAATCTGCATATGCGAAAACAAAGGCGCAGATCAGCTGTGCAGTAACTGCACAGCTGATCAGCGCCTTTGTTTTCGCTTCACGGCTAGTACAATCCTTCTTCTTCTTAAATATGCAATTTCAAATATTTAGCCTTCTTCTGTGACTGTACAGGCCGGATTGTGTCGGGCCTGGTCGGAATCCCAAATTGTTGGTTTTCTCACGCAGCGGCTCAAATAATACTCTTCGTGCACCCCCGTGATGCAACTTACATTTAGTATTTATAGAAGCTCAAAATTATGAAATAAAACAATTGTTTTCTCTGCTTTACTTTGTCATATATGCAGTGACATATGCATGCTGTGATATGTGCAGTGCATATATGTATGCATTAACAAACAAACTTTCTCTAGACGCGGCTCGAGTTACTTAATGAATTTCACTTGGATATAAAACTTTCTTCTCTCATCGCTGTGTCTGGTGTGGGTTCGAGCCCCGCTCTGGCCACATGTGAGACAAGCCAAGTTCTGCTTGCAGGTGTGCCTGGTGTTTTTTTTTTCTCGGGTTCCTCCCGTTTTCGCCCCACCCACTGATTGGCCCGTCTCATGGGCTGAAATAATCTTGAAAGGGGCGTAAAACTAAATAAAAAAAAAAACAAACTTTCTTCAATAAGCCACATCAAGAGAAAACTAACATTTTTCATATGCGAAAACAAGGGCGCAGATCACCTTCGCAGTAACTGCGAAGCTGATCAGCCCCTTTGTTTTCGCTACGCCGACAGTACAATTCCTCTACATTCTAAATCCAATATTTCCAGCCTGTAGCCATCTTCTGTGCTTGTACAGCTCGATTTGTGTCAAACATTACGAAAACTTGTCCATGCAAAATACAGAGATTTTTTCAGTTGTAAAAATTGAAAATTTTCAGTAGAAAATTTGTGATTCAGTAGAAAATTTGTGATATTTTTCTTATTCTTGCTCAAAACATAGATTGTGGGTACACGTTAGAAGAAAATAGGTATACCCCTGCATACCCCAGTTTTGCTATATAAAATTGGGGTTCAAGGGGGTATACATTACACGGACATGTTTTCGTTATGAACCTGTTGGGAAACCGTATTGTTGGTTTCCTCATGACGCGGCTCAAATGTGTCAAGTTATATGAAGGATGCAATGCTTGTTCGCACGAGGCGCGCAACTGGTGAATAAAACAGAATGTTTAGGAATCGGGAATTAAAACTATATCTTTTTTTCTATCCGATTGCGATGTTATAAAAGTGTAAAATTTAAGAAAAGTCAAGAAGATATACATGACCCTGTCAAGGGTTGAATCCGAACATACAGATACAGATGGAACAATTTTTGATTAAAAGGGAGCACTATCAACTTATTTATGTGAGTATAGACTTTTCCATTACGAAAACTTGCTCATGCAATATGCAAAGAATTTTTGAGCTTTGAAAATTGAAAAATTTCAGCAGAAAAATTTGGATATTTTTCTTATTTTTGCTCAAAACATAGATTGTGAGTACACGTTAGAACCGCCTCGCCGAGGCGGTTCTAACGAGTACCCACAATTTATGTTTTGGTGCAAAAATAAGAAAAATAGGTATAACCCTGCATACTCCAGTTTTGCTATATAAAAGTGGGGTTTGAGGGGGTAAACATTTCACGGACATATTTTCCTGATGCCTCTACGATTATATTTTCTTTTACTTCTGTTGTGGTTTTAATTGTTAAATTATATTTTGGTGATGAATTTTTGTATGGTTTGCACGTTTTTAGTTCGTTTTTATATATTTAGTTAAACCCGGGTAACTGAGTGGCCACCTAGTGGGAAATAGCTGCTCACTCGGTTTACGATCCATGTTTTCTTTTATTATTACCTGATTGTCAATTTATTGTTCCCACCTCGGTGTTTGGAGTGTAATTTTCGTTCTGATTATGCCAATTCCTGATCATTGCTTATTTTACATTTCCACAATGTCCTAAAACCCTTATTTAATGAGTCGCAGAGCGTTGCAAAGCGCAGTGTGCACTCAGCGATTCAGAAACAAGAGTTCTTGGGTATTTATGGCTATTTGTTTTGCTTCCGAACACACTAAACATCACTGCCCTGTGCATTCGTCATTCGCATGCATGTTTTGCATTCACCCCGCAATGTTTCTAGGTTCAGAAATTACAATACTGGCCTACAACCATTTTGTGGTTCCTAAGCCAATACTTATATAAACCAACAAGTTTAGTCCTTCATTGAAATCCTGCTACAAGGAATTTATACGGTTACCCCGTAATCTTCATTACCATTTGAGCCGCGACGCGAGAAAACCGGTCTTCGGGGTTTCCGACCAGGTCCGACACAAACCGGCCGGTACAAGCTCAGAAAAGAGCTAGAAGCTTGAAATTTTGGATTTAAGTAGAGGAGGAATTGCACTATCCGAGTAGCGAAAACAAAGGCGCTGATCAGCTTCGCGGTTACCGCGAAGCTGATCTGCGCCTTTGTTTTCGCCTAGGCAAAAATCCGGTTTTCTCACGATGCGGCTCATTTTGAAGCAATTTTTACTTTGCACTGTTCCATATTTTAAGTGGGTGAAATGATAATTCTGGAAAAAGCCGATAGCATTTCGCAACTTTTATTCACAGTGGAAAACCCACATTGGCATTTTTTTTTCTTCAATATGTTTAGAATATATGCGAGGGTACATGACATTGCGTAAATGTTGGACGTGCATGTACAATGGACGTTTTCGACACAGATTAAACAAAAAAATAACTCATAAGAGATCCACACACTGCAAACAAATACAAAAATATGCAGTCGCTATAAACTTTTTTAAAGTTGTTGTTTTTATTATTATTGTTATTATTAATATTTTAGTTTGACTAGTTAAAGCAAGACAATAAACGGTTCAAAAGACTAAAGTTAAGTACACAGAATAAAAAAAAATAAATCAAATTCTACTTTGCTCTCAGTAAATTCTGCTCTTAAAGGATCTAAGTTTTATTTGCCCTGGTGGGATTTGAACGCCTGCAAGTTTGCTTACCAAGAAATAGTGAAACGGCGTCTGTAACCACTCGGCCATGTCTTGGGCCTAAAGAGATTATATGTTATAATAACAGATTTAAATCAAAGGGAAAGTAGTCGATATGTTCAGCTTCTAGAAATTTCCATTTCACATGGGCTACAGGCAACAGCTGCCTCGAGTCTGAATGCATTTTCTCTAATATTATAATTTTAAATTTTGGAAACAGAAATACACATTCCTAGCACCCGTAATAACGTAGTTTTAACGATAAACTATATATAAATTTCTACACTTGCCTCAAATAATATCTGTTTTCCTCTTTAAGCTTGCTTCGTCCAAGAAACGATTAACTTGGTAATTTTCCAAGGAGACCTTTTCTGTTTTTTTCTGCCAGAGGTTCCAGTGCCGATGAGGTATATCCGAGGCCTGGTTATCTCTATTTGCACTACAGCAAAATGACGGAAAAGGGATTTTCAACTTCACGAAACACGTTCCGCGAAGGCTTTTAGTCTAAGCGAAGAGCGTTGGTAATTTTACCATCGCTTCAACCAAGCGGATTTCCTCGGTGAAGATCCGCATCTCTCTCTCTCTCTCTCTCTCTCTCTCCTTTCTTTCACTATTACCACTTTAAACTTAACCCGTTCTTTTCTTTCACCTTCTGACTCCCTCTGCTATCACCTTCACTAAATTTTACACCCCCTTTTACTCGAGTTTTCCGTTTGAGCAGTTTCTTTACACAAGAAGACCATGTGTTCTGAAGATCTGAGTTTCTTTTCATGTTGTCCACAAAGACATATGGATTGATTGATCTGCTGATTTGAGTGACAGTTTCAAACTAAATGACCTTTCAAATGGCAAGCTCAAGTGAATTTTTTTTATCTAACAGTGTGGAATTTTGACCATGTAGATACCGATATGTAACTGCTAAAATTGATAAAAATCTGCTTTTGTCTTATCCTATTTCAAATGTGTGTTCTTAATATGCATTGTTTATGTTGTGCAAATAATTCTGAAATAAAAATGTGCTTTAACCAAACAATTACAATGTTTTTATCAGAAGAGGTGACATCATTGCCTAAAGATTAATGCTGAATAGATTTTAAGAACACCTGGCACCTGGGACATTGTTTCAGTTCTAAAAAATAATAAAAAGTTACGTGATTTCAAAAAAAAAAAACTTGAATGACCTAAATTCTGAAACGGCAAACTCAAGTGAAAGAGGTGTAAGCCTCAGTAAAAACGTAAATGTCAGAATAATAAAAACAGTTGTCGCTTATGTCATCGAAACATTTGCTGAAATTATATAAACTACACGGTTTTCAACCATTAAGTATGCTACTTGAAGGGCACAGTCCACAATTTATTTTACTATGTAGTTTAATCATGTTTCACCTCCTATTTTCTTTACTGACATTGCTGGCTTTGTTCTGAAACTTTCCCCAAGTCTACACTGTATGTCCGTACTATTGATCAAAATTAAAATATGGGCTGACCTGCTCGTTTGGGAGACATCTGCCAATTTCAGTACATACCGGTGTTTTCTTGAATTATCCGACCGCACAAGGAGTGGTTCGGTTGGCACTTAAATACCTGAAATGACCAGATATCTCTACTAATTTAATATTTTCTGTAAGCTTAGAAATTATTCTAAATATAATAGCATAAAAAGCAGCAATTGAACTTGATCTGTCAACTTTACACATCAGCCAATAGGGGAACTATTGTGTGTGGAAGTATATCCGCATCGTGTACAACGAGCCGGGGAAAATAATTGTGATCTGGTTCGAGAGGCTACATCACGCATTGCACGGATTTTACTTTGCCTATTTTTCACTATACTATATAAAGGCAATCGCTTTACATTGTTAATTGTTGAATGCTTAGGCAAGTTTAATTTCAGACAAACGCGTAGGGCCGTGCCCTATGAAAGTGTGCAATTTAAAATTTCGCCTTTGAATGTGCACTTATGACACACGTTTTATATTCGTACACAAAATATGGGCGTTTGATGTCTACAAGCAAAATGAACGGTCCATTTGTCTATTACTTCTGTTGTTGCTCTGATTGTTTTATATTTTTGTCACGAAATTTTGTAGTGTTTGCACATTTTTTGTACGTTTTCATAAATTTAGTTTGCCCGGGTAACTGAGTGGCCACCTAGTGGGAAATAGCTGCTCACTCGGTTTACGATCCATGTTTTCTTTTATTATTACCTGATTGTAAATTTATTGTTCCCACCTCGGTGTTTGGAGTGTAATTTTCGTTCTGATTATGCCAATTCCTGATCATTGCTTATTTTACATTTCCACAATGTCCTAAAACCCTTATTTAATGAGTCGCAGAGTGTTGCAAAGCGCAGTGTGCACTCAGCGATTCAGAAACAAGAGTTCTTGGGTATTTATGGCTATTTGTTTTGCTTCCGAACACACTAAACATCACTGCCCTGTGCATTCATCATTCGCATGCATGTTTTGCATTCACCCCGCAATGTTTCTAGGTTCAGGAATTACAATACTGGCCTACAACCGTTTTGTGGTTCCTAAGCCAATACTTATATAAACCAACAAGTTTAGTCCTTCATTGAAATCCTGCTACAAGGAATTTATACTGTTACCCCGTAATCTTCATTACCATTTGAGCCGCGACGCGAGAAAACCGGTCTTCGGGGTTTCCGACCAGGTCCGACACAAACCGGCCGGTACAAGCTCAGAAAAGAGCTAGAAGCTTGAAATTTTGGATTTAAGTAGAGGAGGAATTGCACTATCCGAGTAGCGAAAACAAAGGCGCTGATCAGCTTCGCGGTTACCGCGAAGCTGATCTGCGCCTTTGTTTTCGCCTAGGCAAAAATCCGGTTTTCTCACGATGCGGCTCATTTTGAAGCAATTTTTACTTTGCACTGTTCCATATTTTAAGTGGGTGAAATGATAATTCTGGGAAAAGCCGATAGCATTTCGCAACTTTTAGTCACAGTGGAAAACCCACATTGGCATTTTTTTTCTTCAATATGTTTAGAATATATGCGAGGGTACATGACATTGCGTAAATGTTGGACGTGCATGTACAATGGACGTTTTCGACACAGATTAAACAAAAAATAACTCATAAGAGATCCACACACTGCAAACAAATTCAAAAAATATGCAGTCGCTATAAACTTATTTAAAGTTGTTGTTTTTATTATCTGGGCGGAATAATTCATAAAATATTAATTAATTGATAAGAAATTGTCATATCAGTGAATTGATAAGCAATGTTTAGGAAAATATTAATAAATAGTCCATTTGGTTTCAGGAAAAAAGGCTCAATAGGGGGTTCATGAAATTGCCTAAATTTAGCTCCTCTGGAAATTGTTTGGAATTTGCTTTATTAGCATTTTGTTTTGCCAGATGGTTTCATGTATGTGTTTGAGAATTTTTCTTCTTCTCGTTGATGTTATGTTTATCGGTGTTTTGATTATTTATTTGGATTTTATTAGCTTAATTTGCATTGTTCTGTCTGTTTTCATATTCAATTTGTTTTCCCTATATGGGGCCTCTATTTGCCTCCACAGCTAAAGGACCTGTCCACCATTAATTTTACTTACTTGAATCAATTGGAAATATTTTGTTTTTGTTTTATTAGTTAGTGGATATCAGTTTTGTCATATCAGAGGTTGGAGAGAAGGATTTATTTGCTTATTTTTTCTAACAATAGTTGTTATTAATGATTTTTATTTTGCAACAGGTGTCTATTGACTGTGACTGTACAAGCTGACCTACTTTCAGTTGAATAACTCCACTGGTAAAGTCCAGTTTTGAATAGCATAGGACTTGTTTGCCAGATGTTGAATATCTTGCTATATTTAATATTTAGTTTTTCTTTGTTAAACCTACCGGTATTCGAAGTTGGTACCGTAGAGTATCAAAATCCACTGTGATCCATGTTAATGACTCAAGGTTTGTTTCACTCTTTTTATTTGATTGTCAATCTAGAGATTGTTGGATACTTGGAAATAGAATTGCGGGGCATTTCATGAATTTTTGGTCACTACAGTAGGTAGTATTTACCAAATGTTACTGTAATGCCTTTGGAATGCAATGTAATTTCTTGTTAGACTTGTATAAGCTTTTCAAAAAGGCAGTGTCTAGCCATCCAGTCCCGGACCTTAAATTTAGACCAGGAATCTAGCCGTCTGGGTCTGGAAGCTTGCTGTCTGGTAGTCTTGGAGATGCTAACCAACAGGACCCCATTAGAAATAATCGACACACATATGTATACTGTGTATTATATAACCATTTGTTTTATAAAAAAAAATTCTGTGTGTTTTTCATCTTTCACACTCTTGGGTAGATATGTCCTGACTTCCAGAGAAGTTGGGTGCAGGTGAAGAAGCTACCTATCTTCTGAGTCGATCAATTTCTGATCTATAGGGAGTGTGGTGGCGTAGTGGTAGAGTGTCGGACTCCGAATTGAGAGGTCCTGAGTTCGATCCCCACAGGCGTCACCGCGTTGTGTCCTTGAGCGAGACATATTAACTCCCTACAGTACTGGTTAAACCCAGGAAGAGTTGGCTCTGTCCCGACTTCGAGAAGGGATACTATTCCAAACCTGAATAGTTCTGGGGAAAAATGAATTTTTCAGGGCATCACTATCAGGTCTGATGCAAGTCAGGATTGAGGTACTATACCTCGATTGAGGTTTGTAACCTCCATTGAGTTTTGAAATATGCATAGACATGTGCAAAATTTCGAAAAATGAAGCATTAGCGCCGACCCTGCAGTTTTTATTGCCAATAGAAATAAAATAAAAATATTTTCATGCAGACCGACCCTCAACATTTGCAATGGAAAACAGACAATGATTTAAAAACTGCTATAATTTCAACAATACTAAAGTCTAAAAACTTGCCTCTGATAATGGTTTTTCGCTGAATTTTTTTTGTATGGGGGACGACAGAAAAAATATTTTCATGTCAAAATCTTGATCTTAGTTTGTCCTAATAGGACCTGCAAAACTTTTGAAAATCGGCGAACAAATAAAGTTTTTATGGCCAAAATTAATTTTGCATAGGGATTTGCATTGGCAAGGGAGATAATTGATAATCGTGAAAATGCATATTTTTCGAGAATTTTTACCTGATCATGAAGATTTTGTCTGAGGTATGTCATTTGTGTCAATTTATATTTATTTTGAGCAATCATGATTAAATAGTTAGAATTTAAAATTTTTGCGGGAAAATATTTACCTCCATTCCATGAGATTTTTGTACAGGAAATCCCTATTCAAAAATGTTTTTGACCAGAAATTCTTTATTTGTCAACCAATTTTCAAAATTTTTGCTGCACATTTTGCGACAAACTGGATGCTTAATTGTGCCAAGAAAATATTTCTTCTACATTTGAACAACTGTAAAATATCTGCGAAAAACCATTATCACACACTATAAAACAGACTTTAGGTCAACTCGCATTCAGCTTCCTACTGGTTTTAAACTTCATCACATGTTTGTTTCGAGTACTTATGATTAATTTTAGCACGTTTCTACCTTTTTACCCATTTTCAAGAAAGAAAAAAATACACAAAAAATAAAAAGATCTTCCGACCTACCTACTCTACCCTGTCTTCGGCATGTTAGCGGAAACAAGGCTATTTATATTTTACGCCTTACGTTGAAAATTGCAAAATTGTGCTTTGATAAATCTGTTAACCTTGGTCGTTTACTTATTTTTGATACAGCTGATTTGAAAATTAATGATAATCTGAGAATATTTTTTACAAAACATGTTTTTACCTAATGTTACCATTGATTTCTGCTTTAAGCCCCCCCCCCCCCCCCAAAAAAAAAAAGAATGTTTCCGTAGAATATCACAGTTAGCATACCATCGATTATACGATCAATACATGTGCATGTGCAGTACTGATAAAATGGCGGCCTCCAGTGGCAGTGGCCAACAAATTCTCGCACTTCGCATAAAAAATGCTAGCACGGCAGTGAAAAAAAACTAATGTCAGACGGTCAATCAACACTAAATGATGTGTTCAAAAAGTTTCACACTTTCAAGGAAAACCCACTAACCATCTCAAAAACAATTGCAGAATTTCAGTGTAAAATTGGTTTAAGCCCCTCCACCGAGTCATTCGAGGTGGGTGGGGAAATGTTGGTCGACGAACTTCAAAGTCATTGAGATGGCATGCATTTTAAGCAAAGAAAACCAAGTGGAAACAATCAGTAAAATATTGCCATTTGCAGAATCACTATGTACGCTTACAGGCACAATTGCAGATTCACAATGCAAAGATTGAGTGCTTTGAAACAGTAATGCATTATCACCTGTACCTTAAGACCCATTTTTTTTCTGGCATGTTACCGGAAACATTTTTTTTTTACTTTTACTGTCCGGCATTGACGTCTCTCTGATTGACACAAACCTGGTTTCTGCCACTGACATCAGGTGTAAGTGGTGATCCTTTTTTTTTTTTAAAGTTTATACTTGTTTTCAGTTTTTGTTTACTAGTATTGCAGCAATGTTAAACATCAAATGATGATATTCTTAGAAAAAAAGTATAAAATACACAGAAAGCAGCAGAAATACTGATACACTATTCAAATACATGCCATACATTGAAGACTATTATTTTAAATCTCAAAAATTACCCCTTCCACCTATTATGTATGAAATTGGAGTTGCAAAGAATTCTCTAACAGATTTTGCTGAAAAATGTTTCATTTGAAAGCTGCACATTTTGCAAGCAACATTGGCGGGGTCCGGAATGATGTTGCAATTTTTGCATAGCTACATGTACATGTATTTGTTTAAAAATTCTCAATATGAGCCGCGACGCGAGAAAACCGGTCTTCGGGGTTTCCGACCTGGTGCGACATAAATCGGCCTGTACAGTTACAGAAGCAGGCTAGATGCTTGAAATTTTGGCTATAAGTAGAAGAAGAATTGTACTATACGAGTAGCGAAAACAAAGGCGCTGATCAGCTTCGCAGTTACTGCAAAGCTGATCTGCGCCTATGTTTTCGCATAGGCAATAATCCCGTTTTCTCACGACGCGCCTCATATAGTAATTTCATGTATATTTTCAAACCTTAATGAGGTTAAAAACCCTACCTCCAGAGGGATTTTTTTGACAATTTTGGAAAGGGGCCCTAGGGCCTTTCTGATTGGGACAATTAGCGAAGTAAATTCGGAATTGGGAAATTTTAAGTTCTAGACATTCACAATTGATATTTTCCAAAGTGACATAGCTTAATAAGGTAATTAGATAATAATTCATAATCAAAAGTGTCAAAAGTTAAATAACATTTCTTTCTAACAGCAAAGTTTGAATTTCACAATGTATGGGGAACTGTTGAAAATTATTTTCAGCTGGAATTGGGAATTTTTTCTTCAGATTGGGGAAAAAGACACCTAATAGTAATTTGCATTGGGAATGAGGCCTAATTTCGGCCCCTGAGACACAAAAAAAATCCCTGACCTCAATCCTGACGTGTACCAGACCTGACTATAGGTAAATTGTCTTGTGTATTTCTTTAAGGTTGGGTGCTGGGGTCAGGTATTTGTTTTTATCAAGATACACTATACCAGAGTGTGTCTTAGGAGGACCGCTCCCTGCGGGACTCCAGATAATGGAAACTCAAGTTTGTCTAGCATATCACCAATGCTACTGGTGTTCCTCCATCTCCTGCAGGTCCACCTGGCTGCAGTCCTTTGCACCCTCTCTATCTTAGCAGTCTGAGTATCATTATAGGGATGCCAAATAGGAGCTGCATACTTGAGTTGAGGTCAAACCAATGTTTTGTATGCAATTTCCTTAGTATAATGCCTAGGTGCCAGTGCCAAATTATATGTATTTTGCTACACGACCCATACCTGGATCTTTTCCTGGGTCTGGGACTGTGAGACATGATTTTTTCATTTAATTTTTTACACAATCAAACAATTAAATGCATCCGCTGTGATATTTTTATTACTGGTCATCTAAATTTGCATCTTTAACACATTATCTTTTAACAAAACACTCTTTAAACTGTATCTTCTCACAGACTTATTTTTCATAAAATGGTGTCTTTAAAAATGTTTATTTATACCAGTACATTTTTTGATACATTTATGCGCATTATAGTCGGGTATATATGGTGATTTATGGTGATTTACAGGATAGATACATGTACATTGACGGTACTACTTCAAACTTGGATAAAATACCAACAGACATGAAAATGATGAAAGAGTTCAAATGATATTTGTCTGTTTCAGATTATTGTTTCGGTTGAAAGATTGACACACTGACAATGTTGTATGTTGGATATCTAATGATTCAAGCAGCGGAAAGATGTTTCAGTGTTATTTCAACGATACAGTTTTTGGTAAGATCATCTTTAGTGATATTAGTCATCACATTACATTGTAGGGAGAGCGTTGGCGTAATGGTAATGTGTTGGACTCTAAATAAAGAGGTCCTGGGTTCGATCCCTACAGGCTTCACCGTGTTGTGTCCTTGAGCAAGACACTACAGTACTGGTTAAACCCATCCTGACAAGACTGAAAAATTGTTGACTGAGATGTAAAAAGGTACAAGTAGGCAAAGATCAGGAAAAGAAGCCTCAATACAAAAAAAAAAAAAAAAAAAAAAAAAAAAAAAAAGAAAAACACAAAAAACAATAACAACAAAAAAACAAGTAGCCAAGGGCAACGATCGCTCACCTGAGAGTCAACAAGTACAGTCACTGGACAAAGTAATTTTTTTTCTATTTTTTTTTTACCCTAAATGGGTATGACGGCCATCTTGGTAATGTTTCAGGTCTATGGCTGCAATATTTACCATAGGATCATTGGTCCTGTAAACGCTTACCTGAGACCTAGTTGTCACTTTTCCCCATGTTTCCATGTGTGCCTATGTTTCCAAAATTGACCTTGACCTAAATTAATCACATACATGTACCTTCATCTACTCTATTAGTTGTTTGCATCTACCACTTTTCAGGTCTCAGGCTGCATTTAGTTTACAAAATATCCATTGTTTTCACTTTTTTCCCATGTAAAAGCCTATGTTTCCAAAATTGACCTTGCCTTAAAATAGGTCAAGGTCATCTTAGGGTCATCATTTTATCAAACTATGATGGACTGGAGTCCCAAATGCTACATACCAAGTTTCGTGAAAATCAGCCTGCCGGTTCTGGAGAAGAAGATTTTTGAGTGGTTTTTACCATACATTGTATATGGGCGCGGCGGCCATCTTGGTCATGTGACCCAGATTTCCGGATCAAACTTTCGTAACCCGTACCCAGGGATGCTCCACATAAAATTTCAGTTTGATTGGTCATCTGGTTTCAGAGAAGAAGATCTTTGAAAAGTGTGTATAGAGGACAGATCGGCCAAGGTCAAGAGATGACCTTGACCTAAATTAATCACATACTTTCATTAGTTGTTTTGCATCTACCACTTTTCAGGTCTCAGGCTGCAATAGTTTTCAAAAAATCCATATTTAGCACTTTTTCCCATGTTTAAGCCTATGTTTCCAAAATTGACCTTGAGGTTAAATAGGTCAAGGTCATCCTAGGATCATTATTTGATCAAACTACGATGGGCTGGAGTCCCAAATGCATCATACCAAGTTTCGTGAAAATCGGCCTGCCCTTTCTAGAGAAGAAGATTTTTGAGTGGTTTTTACCATATATGTGCGTGGCGGCCATCTTGGTCATGTGACCCAGATTTCGCAATCAAATTTTCGTCCCCACTATCCAGGGATGCTACATAAAATTTCCCTTTCATTTGCCAAGCGGTTTCAGAGAAGAAGATCTTTGAAAAGTTTGTATGGATGTCAGATCCTTCAAGGTCAAGAGATGACCTTGGCCTAAATTAATCACATACCTTCATCTACTCCGATATTTGTTTGCATCTACCACTTTTCAGGTCTCAGGCTGCAATAGTTTTCAAAAAATTGCAATTTTCTGCTTTTCGTCTTATAAGTCAATGGAAACTTTAAGTTGCCATAGCAACCAAAGTAGTGGGACAAGGACAATAAAAAACACAAACTTTGTAGAGGCTGATATCATAAGCATGTATGCAAAGTTTCAGCTTCATCCGCCTGACAGCTTCTGAGAAGAAGAATTTTGAATATTTTTTTCAAAAATTTACCCTCTACGTTGCTAAAGCAACCAAACGAATAAAGTGATTTTCACAAAAGTTGCCTAAAACGGGGAGGACTACTCAATAAACATTTATGTAAAAACAAAATTTCAATATCCTCAATGAAACGGCAGAAATTGCAATTTTCCACTTTTTGCCTTATAAGTTAATGGAAACTTCAAGTTACCATAGCAACCAAAGTAGTTGGACAAAGACAATAAAAAAAAAACAAACTTTGTACAGACAAATGTCATAAGCATGTATGCTAAATTTCAGCTTCATCCCCCGTACGACTTCTGAGAAGAAGATTTTTGAATATTTTTTTCGAAAACTTACCCTTTATGTTGCTATAGCAACAAAAAGAATAAAGTGATTTTTACAAAAGTTGCCTTAAACCTTGAGGACTACTCAATAAACATTTATGTAAAAACAAAATTCAAATATCCCCAACCTGACAACAGAAAATGCCAATTTCCACTTTTTCTCCATACAAGTCAATGGAAACTTCAAGTTGCCATAGCAACCAGAGTTCTTATCCGATCGAAATAAAAAACACAAATATTCGTCCCCCCCCCCACCTGTAGATGCTATATGTGAAATATGAAAAGATTCGGCCTGGCAGCTTCAGAGGAGAAGTCGTTTGAAAATGTTGACGACGACGGACGACGACGACGCACGGATGCCGGCTCGACTACTATACTATAAGCTCACCTTGTTAGCCTTCGGCTCAGGTGAGCTAAAACAAACATTACATAGTACACATGGCTTTCATGGTGTTACAGGATGTTTCACGCACAAACCAGTTCCTCCCGGGACTGTTTGCGTAAAAAAATATTTTTTTTCGAACGGGACATTTACTCCCGAAGAGTGCCACATGTTTTATAAAATTGATTTTAATGATTTTTTCATTGAAATTATTTATTTTTTTATGTCATTTCAATGAACAATATAAGACATCCAAATAGGATAAACATGTCGCGTAAGGACTTCTAAAACTATAATTGGTGAACCTACCCATAAATTTGATTTTTGAGCGAATCGTCTCACCTTTTTTAGCAAACAGCCCCATTCGATTTTTTGCGCAAATAGTCCTGGAGGAAACGTCACAAGGAGGAACTGTTTTTAGGAGCCCTTTCGTAGTACTCAGAAAGTGACTGCATGTATGTCCAATTTTGATATGTGAAAATGTCATTGTTTTGTTATTTTGTGTTTCTAGTGAACATAATATTACTGTATTCATTTATTTTCAGAGAGGAGAGAGCTTATATCATCAACAGCAAATTGAGCAGGTAGTGAACCACAACAGAAAACTTATATTTTAAGTCAATTAGAGTGGATGACTGCATATACAATTAACTGTTCACCCTAACTTAAATGATAAGGAATGGACTTTAATACAATCTGTGTTTTTGACGTGGACATGAGTTATAGTAATACTGTGAAGAAATCAAGATATAGTTGATATTACAAAGCAAAAATCATTAAAGTTTAGTTTTAAAGCCCTGCTATAAAAAGGCTGGGCTATACTGGATTCAACCTGTCATCCCATGGTGATGTAATTCCCTGATTTTGTTATTCCATAGATTTCTGCTCTGGCACACTTACAATATCATGAGAATAAATTACATGGGTGTGACAGTGCCATTGACAAGATCTATTCTGGGGTTTGAACTGTGCATCATTTTTTAGCAACCTGTGTCCTTTCCCATAGGTGTTTTATTGAAGCGAGGATTTAGTCTGATTCTCTGACAATTGTTGTTAAATACTCGTATGTGTATGTTCGTTTCTTCTGCATGAAGGATCTTGCTGTCTGTGGCATTAGACCATGGTGAGAAGCTGTTAACAAACATGTGCATGTGCACAAAACATGTTTCAGTGATATATAGTAAGAATACCAAACCGATTATCGCCAACGCGGATAAAGTCAGTAAAAGACTCAAAGACTGTAGTATGCAATTACCTGCCTTAGAACAACTTTACAAAGAAAATTGTGATCTGTGGAAAGTTGTCTCCACACAGGTATTTATCATGGCATCGGCATTGTTTGTTTTCATTCACAATTCTCTCTGAATAACCAGTGTGATATAGATTATAATACTTGCAATATGGATTTGTTTATCAAGGTTGACTTTCTTTCATTATCCATTAATGGACAAACAGGACAATGCAGGTCACATGGAGTTTTCATGCTTAAATTCAAAAAACAAAAAACAAAAAAACATTGCATGTACAAACATGTATTTTATATGTATATAGTGCATTTATGTTCTTTCCTAGTGTGCATAAACAGAAATAAATTTCATGACATATGTGTTGGTTTTAAAATTTATGACTTCGAGATCAGTCGGGGTGCAAGAAAACCTGTCGCCAGGGATTCAGAGTATGTTCCTGAAATAGAGCTATAAAGGCATGATTGCTGCAGCCAAGGTTTAGCACATTACAGTCATGTACTTAGATGTACTTAGTGAGGGCAGTGGCGTAGTGTTGAATCACAAAGTTCTGGGTTCAAACCCCACTGGGACTTGGTTGAGTCTTTGAACAAGACACATCTGAATCTGAATGGTTTACTGGTGACATGCCAAATTGACAATATTTCACCAGGGGGTGGGGGAGGTGCGCCAGCAGGGAAATTAGTCCATGGCTCTCATGATTTGCACCCTGGTTGATACCCAGAAAACCGTCGCACCATCCAGACATAACTGAAAAATTGATGACCAAGAAGGAATGTTAGACCTTAAATTGAACACCAGAATTTTTAGAGCTAAAATGGCGTAGTCAGCAGCTGCCAGATTTTTAAGAAAGACTAAGAAACAACACTTTACAAAATGTACAACCCACATTTGAACTGTGCAACCCTTTGGTTTGATTTAGGTATGGATGTAACGTCCCAGTCAACAATATTTCCGTCATGTCCCCAGCTTGGGACACTCCTTTGTGTGTATTAACCAGTACTTTCCAGAGTCAATGTGCCTTGCTCATCGTGCAGTGATGTAAGCCAGCCACCAGTGGGGATCGACTCCCTACCTCCCTAACCAGAGTATGATGCACTAACCACCAGGCCAACATGCTCCTTTGAATGCATATTTGTATACTAGTATACACGCCAGGTTCCATTTTTAGCTCACCTGAGCCGTTATTTTCACAAGGTGAGCTTATAGTATACCCATATGAAAGACTAAGAAGCAACACTTTACAAAATGTACAACCCACATTTGAACTGTGCAACCCTTTGGTTTGATTTAGGTATGGATGTAACGTCCCAGTCAACAATATTTCCGTCATGTCCCCAGCTTGGGACACTCCTTTGTGTGTATTAACCAGTACTTTCCAGAGTCAATGTGCCTTGCTCATCGTGCAGTGATATATAAGCCAGCCACCAGTGGGGATCGACTCCCTACCTCCCTAACCAGAGTCTGGTGCACTAACCACCAGGCCAACATGCTCCTTTGAATGCATATTTGTATACTAGTATACACGCCAGGTCCCATTTTTAGCTCACCTGAGCAGTTATGTTCACAAGGTGAGCTTATAGTATACCCATGCTCCATCGACCGTCGTCGTTGTAGTCATTGTTGTCCACAATTTTCTGTGAAACATCTCCTCTGAAACCGCTGGGCCAATCAAAGCCAAACTTTATATGGAGCATTCTCAGGAAGGGGGAACAAAAGTTATTGCCGCCATGGCTATAAATAGCAAAACCTTTAAAAATCTTCTTTTCCAGAACCAGAAGGCCTATGATTTTGAAACTTGGCATGAAGCATCAGGCAATGGAGCTCTACAAAGTTTGTATAAATCAATCCATGGCCCTCTGATGACCTTGACCTAATTAACTGCAAGGTCAACATAGGTCGCCCATGCATTCGAATGGGGAAATTTGTTAAAATGTGAGTTGAAGGGCAAAACTTGCAGGAATGGGCAAATGGATGGAATATTTATGTTTACAAAAACATTTTGGCCCCAGGGGGTTGTCTGCCCCTGCACCGGGGCTATATACATGTATATGACTGTAATATTCGGATTGAATCAAGAGGGGAGGGGTTCATCACCCGATCCTCACATATTTCTTAACCATTCTTAAGTTTTGCATTCAGTCTTATTCTTCAATCATGATCTTGTTCAGAAATACTGCATTAATTATTAAATTAAAGGATCACTGCTCTTTTGAACTTTGTAAATTTCTTTTTATGTGACTTCATCGCTCGAGTTAGTATACCGATTATACATTGTATTTGCATAAACAGAGTGTGTAGTCATAGTCGGAACCGGATCATTAATGTCTGTATCTATTTGTTAATTGAACGAAACGCCCGAATCAGTGGAAAGCAGTCCGATGAATGAAGGAATTTTAACACGGAGCCGTTTCCGTAATAAAACCTTAGCAAATCAAGCCATATTTCTTTTTAGTATTTCTACCACTTTTATCACACCGCCCAATTATTACATGTGGGTACATGTTATAGCTTTTCTTGTTATTGTTATTATTAATATTTTAGTTTGACTAGTTAAAGCAAGACAATAAACGGTTCAAAAGACTTAAGTTAAGTACACAGAATAAAAAAAATAAATCAAATTCTACTTTGCTCTTAAATTCTGCTCTTAAAGGATCTAAGTTTTATTTGCCCTGGTGGGATTTGAACGCCTGCAAGTTTGCTTACCAAGAAATAGTGAAACGGCGTCTGTAACCACTCGGCCATGTCTTGGGCCTAAAGAGATTATATGTTACAATCCCCTTTATAACAGATTTAAATCAAAGGGAAAGTAGTCGATATGTTCAGCTTCTAGAAATTTCCATATCCCATGGGCTACAGGCAACAGCTGCCTCGAGTCTGAATGCATTTACTCTAATATTATAATTTTAAATTTTGGAAACAGAAATACACATTCCTAGCACCCGTAATAACGTAGTTTTAACGATAAACTATATATAAATTTCTACACTTGCCTCAAATAATATCTGTTTTCCTCTTTAAGCTTGCTTCGTCCAAGAAACGATTAACTTGGTAATTTTCCAAGGAGACCTTTTCTGTTTTTTGCTGCCAGAGGTTCCAGTGCCGATGAGGTATATCCGAGGCCTGGTTATCTCTATTTGCACTACAGCAAAATGACGGAAAAGGGATTTTCAACTTCACGTTGAAACACGTTCCGCGAAGGCTTTTAGTCTAAGCGAAGAGCGTTGGTATTTTACCATCGCTTCAACCAAGCGGATTTCCTCGGTGAGGATCCGCATATCTCTCTCTCTCTCTCTCTCTCTCTCCTTTCTTTCACTATTACCACTTTAAACTTAACCCGTTCTTTTCTTTCACCTTCTGACTCCCTCTGCTATCACCTTCACTAAATTTTACATCCCCTTTTACTCGAGTTTGAGCAGTTGCTTTACACAAGAAGACCATGTGTTCTGAAGATCTGAGTTTCTTTTCATGTTGTCCACAAAGACATCTGGATTGATTGATCTGCTGATTTGAGTGACAGTTTCAAACTAAATGTCCTTTCAAATGGCAAGCTCAAGTGAAATATTTTATCTAACTGTGTGGAATTTTGACCATGTAGATACCGACAGGTAACTGCTAAAATTGATAAAAATCTGCTTTTGTCTTATCCTATTTCAAATGTGTGTTCTTAATATGCATTGTTTATGTTGTGCAAATAATTCTGAAATAAAAATGTGCTTTAACCAAACAATTACAATGTTTTTATCAGAAGAGGTGACATCATTACCTAATTATTAATGCTGAATAGATTTTAAGAACACCTGGCACCTGGGACATTGTTTCAGTTCTAAAAAAAAATAATAATAAAAAGTTACGTGATTTCCAAAAAAACATTTGAATGACCTAAATCCTGAAACGGCAAACTCAAGTGAAAGAGGTGTAAGCCTCAGTAAACACGTAAATGTCAGAATAATAAAAACAGCGACACTAACAGTTGTCGCTTATGTCATCGAAACATTTGCTGAAATTATATAAACTACACGGTTTTCAACCATTAAGTATGCTACTTGAAGGGCACAGTCCACAATTTATTTTACTATATTGTTTAATCACGTTTCACCTGTTTTCTTTACTGACATTGCTGGCTTTGTCCTGAAACTTTCCCCAAGTCTACACTGTATGTCCGTACTATTGATCAAAATTAAAATATGGGCTGACCTGCTCGTTTGGGAGACATCTGCCAATTTCAGTACATACCGGTGTTTTCTTGAATTATCCGACCGCACAAGGAGTGGTTCGGTTGGCACTTAAATACCTGAAATGACCAGATATCTCTACTAATTTAACATTTTCTGTAAGCTTAGAAATTATTCTAAATATAATAGCATAAAAAGCAGCAATTGAACTTGATCTGTCAACTTTACACATCAGCCAATAGGGGAACTATTGTGTGTGGAAGTATATCCGCAAATAATTGTGATCTGGTTCAAGAGGCTACATCACGCATTGCACGGATTTTACTTTGCCTATTTTTCAATATATAAAGGCGGTTGTTAATGTTGAATGCCTAGACAAGCTTAATTTCATTCAAACGCATATACTACTTATGAAAGTAGTGCAGTTGAAAATTTCGCTTTTGAATGTGCACTTCTGGCACATGTTTAAGAAGTCATCATGCATTCGTACATAAGATTTTGGCGTTTGATGTGTACGAAAAAAAAAAAAAAAAAAAAAAAAAAAAACACGGTCCATATGATTTTTTTACTTCTGTTGTGGCTCTAATTGTTTTGTGATTTGGTGATGATTTTTGTATAGTTTGCATCTTTTTGTACGTTTTTAGTATTTAGTTAAGCTCGGGTTGCTGAGAAAGAGCAAGTCACTCTGCTTTTCGTGCATGCGGCGGCGTCTTGATCACTTCTTTCTCGCCTGGTGCCCGTGTTGGGTGTCTGAATTTCATCGGCGAGGTGGTTCTAACGAGTAGCCACAATCTATGTTTTGGATCAAAAGTAAAAATAAATAGGTATACCCAAGTACACCTCAGTTTCACTATACAGAGGTGGAGTATAAAAGGGTATAGATTTCACGGACATGTTTCCCTGATTATTTAGTGCAGTAAGGAGAGATGAGAGATGCCACGTAAATGCTGATCCAATAACCTATCAATTCGGCTCAAAAGTTGTGGGTCAAAGGTTTTAGTCATATATAATGCCAATAATATTCCTTTATGAACATGACTGAGGATTTACATAACTTACGCGTTTCAATTAATGAGAGCCGCCTCATGAGAAAACCAACAATCTGCATAGGCGAATGTTTTCGCTACTCGGAAAATACAATTTCTCTTCTTCTTAAATCCGAATTTTCAAGCATCTAGCTGTCTTCTGTGCTTCTACAGCCCAGTTTGTGTCCAACCTGTTCGGAAACCACATTGTTGGTTTTCCCACGAGACGGCTCAAATTCATAAGCATGAGAATTCAGGCAGTACGCCCGGGCAGTACGGATATGTTTTTCCTGTTTTTACAATCATACAATATAGTAGGAAAGAATGTTTAAAGTCTGTAATCTCATTAGTTGAATTTTCATTTTGACACCCTGGTGTTCGTGTCGACATAATAATAATAATAATAATAATAATAATAATAATAATAATAATAATAAAATCTCAACAATTGGTTCCCATATGAACACCGACTACTTGTCTGTAGGCCTAGGTCTTAGTTCCTAACAGGGTCTCTATAGGTTCCTAAGCATCCATTGGCTAGAGTATAAAGTATACCGTTTATGAAGAAATCATTAGTCGCCTAAATCGAATATATTCATCAAACATCAGGAAAATATGTCCATGAAAAGTATACCCCTAATACCCCACTTTCATATGGCAAAACTGGGGTTACAGAGGTATACCTATTTTTCTTATTTTTGATCCAAAAATAGATTGTGGGTACTCGTTAGAACCGCTTCACCGAGGCGGTTCTAACGTGAACCCACAATCAATGTTTGAGCAAACGTATTAAAATTAACGGGTTGGACTAGATAGCGAAAAGAGCCTCTTTTTGCGGAAAGATGCAAAAAGATGCGAAAAGAGGTTTTAGAATGCCAAAAGAGTCGTTTATGATGCATGTGACGCAATCAAAATAGTTTTTTTTTTTTTTCAGAGAGAACGATAGTAGAAGCATGTCATAATTCAAGAATTTTCTGAAATATTTAATGTCGACAAAAAAGGTGAGAATTATCAGGGCACGCGTATATTGCCTTATGACACCCAATACTTCTGACTCTACAACTAAAGATAATCATCGATATCGTGACTTTTTATTTAAAGAAGCAGTATAAATATTTTATCTTAAATAAGTGGTAAAAATAGAATTTCAGCATATGCTGTCTCTATTTGTTGGTAAAAATGCCCCCTTTTGCCTCTTTTCGCTATCTAGACCCACCGAAATTAGCCACATTTTCCAATGGAATTTTCAATGCTGAAATAATTCTCTGTATATTACATGGGCAAGTTTTCGTAATGAGTTAGGCAAAACGGAAGAGAGTGGTGGTGAACAAATTTGTCAAGTTTATTTTAATCATTAAGTGTTAAAATAGTCATTATAATATCAAAAGCAATAATTCTTTTGAAAAGTATTAGAAAAGGTAATGTACACTTTCTTTCAACTGATTAAACATGAATATGAACTTCAAGGCACTTCACTAAAAGATAACTTGAAGACAGCCAATGTTGAAATGTTCAGTATATATAAATAATTGGATATACGATTTGTTTTTGAATGGTTTTCAATTTGTTCTGAAGGACATATACTTCAATGTATAAAAGCGTATTTCATTTGGTCTGAGTGATATAAAGAACACGTAAAACTACTTTAATTAAATATTGGTGGCTTAAACTGCTACTTATAACATTTGAATGTTATTGAGTATTATTGACATGACATTCACCAAAGATCGCAATATTGGCATCTGTTAGAATTACTCCGAACAATGCATTTATTCTTGGAAGGATTATCAGAAATACACGCGCCATGTTTTCTGGAATTGTTACCGGTGATATGAAAAGCTTGATTGAGGTGAACAAAGTTTTTCATTTCGTTTATCATGTTTATCATTACTTTAAAATTTCGTATTTATATTTGCATTTGGTAAACATTTTGTGAAAACTATATACAATATGTAACTTCTTTAAATCAGACCGCGGCCCCCGTGGCCGAGCGGTTAAGAGCGATGTTTCTTAATCACCCGATTATCTCACCGCTGTGTCTGGTGTGAGTTCGAGCCCCGCACTGGTCACATGCGAGACAAGCCAAGTTCTGCTTGCGGGTATGTCAGGTGGTTTTTCTCGGGGTTTTCCCGCTTTCGCTCACCTACTGATTGGCCCGTCTCATATGAGCTGAAATAATCTTGAAAGGGACGTAAAACTGAATTAAATAATTAAAAATAAATAAATAAATAAATAAATATAAATAAATAAATAAATAAATAAATATAAATAATAATAATAAAACAAAAATCAGACCAGCTGACTTCCTACATTGTACGAGTCATCATTTCAGCAATGAACCGCACGGTAACCATAAATAAATGGTAAATAACCATCGCGGGTTTGACAGGCCGTCATATTCCACTAATTGGGGATTATTATGTCGTTTAGTACTTACATTCTACATAGATTATTGCAAATAACAAAACTTTCTCCCCGACCCATAAAACGTATATTGACTTAAATGGACTAAAGATGTCTTTGGTATATGAAGATAGAACTAGAATACAACAACTACCCGACATTCATCACTGACTCTTCGATGAATCCAAATCTCTTTTAATCCCCACCAGGAAAACATGTTCGTGAAATGAATAACCCCTTAAACCCAACTTTTATATAGAAAAAAACTGGGGTTTGCAGGAGTGCACCTATTTTTCTTATTTTTGCTCCAAAACTTTGATTGTGGGTACTCGTTAGAACCGCCCCGGCAAGGTGGTTCTAACATGTACCCACAATCAATGTTTTGAGCAATATTTTTTAAAAATATGAAAATTTTTCTAATGAAATATTCAATTTTTGCGTTTGAAAAAAAAATCTCTATATATTGCATGGGCAAGTTTTCGTAATGTGCTTTTTCAGACGACGACCCACTATGTTAATTAATTTTCAAGGTTTCGGATTAAGCGGGTTGATGATTCGGAACCACTAATGCGAGAGAATTCGTAAGCCACTGCACGAAAAAAACAACAACAACACAAAGTGATATCAAATATTCAAATAAATTATACTCGAGCAATTATTTTACTCGTATTGGTATGCTTCTGGTTATATGATTTGTCCACATGACTCTTCGTTGTACACGAAATAGTCTGGTAAATAGGCAAAAAACATCACTATACGTTCATGTGTAAAACGTCTTTGATTTTTCTATATTCATCGGTATATGGGTTAATCCTTCCGTCATAAGTTTAATTATAATATTATCGAATTAAAGATGACACCTTTTGGTACTAATGTCGAATTAACATATATAATCTCATGTACTGGGTATGAGATTTTCATTTGGTGAAAGCACTGCCAAATACACTCTCAGAGCCAGAATAAGATGGTAATTAGAACAAATTAGGGAAAAAAAATCTGAATAAAAAAATAAATAAATAAAATAAAATAAAGAAACAAACAAACACCGACAAATGTTTGCTTAAAGCGGATTAAGAACCATTTCATTTTGGGAAATTTTTCACAAAACTTGGATTTTAAAGATTTGGAAATACTGGTATTGGTCACTGGTATTCACTCCTGAAACAACGACTGGGTTATGTTGCATTTATGAGATTGATAAGCACGTATGATTTCGATTGTATGGTTTCAATGTGAACAGTAACGATTTAGATCAGTGTTGGTATCCTCTGAGTATTATTGATATTAAAAATGTAATTTGTTTTTCGTGTTTTCTTCTACTTGCAGACGAACAGTCGGCTTAATTCCCAGCCGACCCGCCAACAGAGCGAGGATATGATACACAACCAGCTGGCTGCGTTCGAACGATTACTCCTGCACGCCATGTCGAGATTCTCAAAGGACAACCTCTACTATATGTTGCGACATGTTGCGCGCTGGGCACAGAATGAACAAACAGAGAGTTCCCAGAACGGAATGGTTGCGGTTTACAAACTGAAATCTATTCAACAGTTGAAGGAATGTGTTGTGTCCATGAAAGAAACGAAAGTACATAAAACTGTAGAGGATGACCACGTGTATAAATATTATGATCTATTTATAAACGATTTACATTATTTGAAAGATTTAAAGAAATACTTTGACGATGAAATCTATAAATCGTTGATGACTTATCACTATGAACCCGACATTGGCAAGAATAAAGCACGACCAGAAATGAAAACGAAAATTCCTCATCTTAAACCAAAAGGGAACAATCGATACGTGTCACATGGTACGGATGATGACGACAGCGGCCATGGGTCCCAGGCTGAATCCGGAGACGCCATAAAAACAGTTCCCAGAGGAAAAAATAAACGCCAGAATGGGAAAGTGCCTATGGATAACAAGGCCGAGACAGCGGATGCAGAGACACGATATCGAAACACAGTGGGCGAATTACAAGATATTCTTCAGAAATGGAACGGGTTGTTGTCAGAAGGTCCGCTGGATTTGAATGATTTTGATCCAGACAGCTATCACGAACTGATGCAATTTGCTAATTATTCTCATTTCGAGCCAATCCTCAGACTTGTTCCCGACATATTTGCCAAATGCTATAAATGCATTGATCTTGCCAAAGTTTGGCTACGAGAGTCTAACATCGTGCTAAAAGATATTCCACTTCCCAAATCATCGACAATAATCGTCGGTGATTCGAAACAAGACAATAAAAACGAGGAAGAAGCCACGCCAAGAGAATTCATGAAAGAGTATAGAGACATAAAATCACAGTTAAGCAATATCGAAATAGCAATTGAAAACGATGAACGTAAACTAGAACAGTACAAAAGAGAAATGAGTCAGTTAACAAACAGGGACGACCGATTTTCCAAACTGTCCTCTGAATTTGTGAAAATGGATTCTCTGATAACGCTAGCCGCAGGTGATTACCAAAAATCCAAAACAGAACAATATGCAGTAGCCACTAAGCTAAGGGGGTGTCCAAAAGATAGTTACGATTACGTCGAATTAAAAGAAAAACTGAGAAAAATCGACAAAGTGGTGTCAGAAAATCATTGGAAAATGAAACTACTTGAGTTTGAAAAAGCTATGGTTGAAGAAGATTATGTCGTTGAAAGCGGAGTGAGGCCAAGTTTTATTCGGTTCCTGGGTGACACAAAGGATAAGATACAAGACCTTCAGGAAGATGTTCAGGCAAAAAAGGAAGATAAACTGAAACTAAACAAACAATTAGCGTTAATAAGAACAAACACAGATAGAACAAAAACTATTATGAGGACGTATCTGGGAAGTGCAGAAACGAAGGCTGGGCGGTTGTTGGATAGAGAAATCACATTGTCATCGCAAGCATCAGATGCCCAAGACGTGTTTGAAGATGTGATAGAGGACGGGAACGAAGCTGATGTCGACTCGGCTGGGCCTTATGACAACAGCCCAGGACGATACGAATCAGTTGATCTAATGCCTGTTCATTCAAAGTCAGAAGGTGGGGTAGACAGAAAAACCGACAATACTGAGCGTAAGAGTAAGGAATCGGAAAGGTACGGAAATATCGATTCGATACCATCACTGTCTGACTCTAATGTACCTAAACTAAATAGGTATGAAGCTATTGACTTTGGTTCAAGTGAAGAAAGTGTTAAAGAACTAAACATAAATAGGAACGACGAATCGGCCTACAGCAAGCCGTTGGATAGATATGAAGATATTGAAACGCTAGACAGGGAGATAAAAACAAAAACTGCTACAGATATGCAGACACGTGTTCCATATAGTAAACGCCCTGTTAGACACAAATCAAGTAGCCTTACACCTCGTGGTAATACTCTGATATTAAGCAAGGGAATTTCAAGTCCTGAAGGAAGAAGATATGAGGAAATTCAATCTCGAGATGGTGGAAACAAGCCAAGTAGCGAGACAAAGAAAAGACCATATTCTTTTCGTTCTGATGTTTCAAACAGATCCGGCAATTCGAAATTTTAGGCAAGGACTAACAGCAAAGGCTGGACTAGAATTAGTGCAATACAAGGATTTAAGTGAACAGTTAGGGAAAGCAATATTCATTGAATGGTACTACTTTACAAAACATATTGCACGATTTGACTTATTGTGATTTCATCAACAGTTTACTGATGTTACTGTACGATGTATGTATTATTAATCATCAGTCTTAAGTTTAGCTGACCCACTGTAGCACGTATGCAACTCTTTTATTTGTTTTTGTGTGTCATATTTTGGTGAAGTTTGTGTTGACGACAGCATAAAGTCTTTTTCTGTCGACGCATCTGATAAGTTAGTAGAACTTTCAGAGAAGTACACGTATAGAATTAAAGTTTAAAATTTGAATAGAATTTGCGTTCAATTCTTTTCTTTTTCTCTCCAAGACAAGAAGGGATATATGAGCCGCATCGTGAGAAAACGGGATTATTGCCTATACGAAAACAAAGGCGCAGATCAGCTTCGCGGTAACTGCGAAGCTGTTCAGCGCCTTTGTTTTCGCTACTCGGATAGTACAATTCCTCTTCTACTTAAATCCGAAATTTCAAGCTTCTAGCTCTTTTCTGAGCTTGTACAGGCCGATTTATGTCGGACCTGGTCGGAAACCCCGAAGACCGGTTTTGTCGCGTCGCGGCTCAATTATTGTCTTTACGATCTGCAACAGCAAAAGTTTGGTCCACACCCTCCCCCACAGGCGTTGTACTTATACATCATGAGGCTCTTCTGTTCCACGGTATCTCGTGCTAGGGCGGGTGCATTATCTTTTCCAGAGTACACGTGCAGGGAATTGAAACATGTGCGCCTGAAACAGAACGTTAGACCAATATTTTACTAATATATATCTTAGGGTTTGACTGAGGCAATAACTTCGATCAAAGAAAAAGAACCGAAAGAAAGGGATTTTTCCACAATGCAAAGCAAGCATTTACTGAGCAATTTGCTTTACTGTTCGAAACAGTAAGTAACTTTAGGTTATATGTTTTTCCTCATATTGCATCATTACTTAAGACGTAATTGATTGCGAACAGCCATCAGGAAAACATGTCTGTGCAATGAATACCCCCTTAGACCCCAATTTTATATAGTAAAACTGGAGTATGCAGGGGTATACCTATTTTTCTTATTTTTTTTTGCTTCAAAATATAGATTATGGGTACTCGTTAGAACCGCCTCAACGAGGCGGTTCTAACGTGTACCAACAATCTATATTTTGAGCAACAATAAGAAAAATATCAAATATTTTCTAATGAAAGTTTTGCTTTTTTACAACTTAAAAAATCTCTGTATATTGCATGGGCGAGTTTTGTGATGGTACCATACCCAACTTTGCTACAGACAGCGGTACAGTCTGGAGCTTTATCGGAACATGTTCTCCGGACCGCGTTGATGTGTCCACCAGGTGATATGGCCGTGCATGTCGATTGGGCAAGCATGTGTGAATAGTCGTAAGCCACTGCATAGAACTGATCCCCGTTTTTAGGACTTAAGCAGCCTGTAGAAGAAACTCATAGGGCTTTAGACAGCAGAACCGACGGTTTTATGTACATATCCCTGATGATATCTTTCACAACAGAGATATGAGCCGCCACATGTGAAACCAACAATGTGGTTTCCAAGCAGGTCAGACACAAACCGGGCTGTGCAGTAACAGAAAACAGTTAGAAGCATGAAATTTCGTATTTAGGAAGTAGAGGGAGTGTACTATCCGTTGCGCTGATCAGCTTCTCGGTTACCGCGAAGCTGATCTGCGCCTTTGTTTTCGCATATGCAAATTATTTGTTTTCCCATGAGGCGGCTTATATCTCTTCGAAGAGTTTTAGACCTACACAGTATCTTAAAGACACATTTTGCATTGCATAACACCCTCATTAAATAATTAGCATACACTTGAAAGTCTTGTGTCTAATAGCACTGTTCACAGTTTAGAAGGTTCCTTAATCTAGTTTGTACAGTTTGATTGTTACATGAATGAATGTTGTATGAATAATTGAAAAGGAAAACTATCATGAAACCAATTTAAATTGAAACAAGGATTTTCACACGTTTTCACAGATACTAAACAAACACAGACTTAGTGGAAGACAGTGAGTACATGAAATTATGGTGGTTTGTTGAAGGTGTGAAAAACAGATGACCACTTCATCAATGTAATTCACTTTAATGACACTTCATTCATTTCTAGTTAGACCTTTAGATTGACAAGTCCCTCTGAGATTATGACACAAATGTTGGATATCATTCTAGTGATACAAAAACGGAACCTTTATGTGCAGTGTGACATGACATATTTATTTCTATTTGGAATATGGATATTATTATAGTAATTTATTCCGAAACTTTTCTTCAGTTAAATCTTTTTCAGAAAGTATATCAGCATTCAATGAACTGTTGAGAAAATGATCAATGGTCTAGGCCTGCTCTTTCTGAATTAGGTTATGCTTCAGCATTGGCTCATTTCAGAAAATTAGATGATTTCAAATGCAAAACTGAAAATCAGAATAGAAACTATAAGAAAATAAAAGAGGTTCTAAAATTTCATTTTAGACACTTCTCAATTATATTTAAAGTTCCCTTCAAGTGGCCCCCTCAAGTCAGAGGCCAATGGCCCCATAATCACTTAGATGAGATAAGCCTTTGATGTGCGCTATGCCTCCTGGACTGTTTATTAGGGGTCATTAGACCAGGCCACCCCAGGTAAAGAAGCAGCAAACTGTGTCTTTAACTGGACGCACGAAGTAGCGTAAATATTAGCATGAGTTTATATTCAGAAAAAAAGATTTACAAAAGTTAAACAATGTAAAATGTCTGTTTGACGCCGAACTTTTTCCCCAACTTTGCATCTGTTGTTATTGTCGTGCTTTGAAACACAATTAGCTATTATGTCTTTGTCGATATTTCCAGTTATAATAAAAACTATTAATAATAAATAATTAATTATAAAGATTTACTATTATCTTACCAGCAAACTGGACAGAGTTACACGGTCTGGTTTCATTTTGAGCAGACTTCTCTAATGAGTTCTTCTTGTTCCTTGTTCTAGACTGCAACCTATCACCTACTTCATTTGTACAATGTGCCGTACACTGACCCCACGGACTCCATTCCTCCCATTGAAGATCTAGAAAGGTTCGAAATATAAGAATAATGTAGAAATCGAGGAAAAAGGCAGCGAGGGGAAGCTTCGCAAAGTATTATAAAAATGTGTGAAAAGGAGAAACAAAGCACCACACTGGTCAACCTATATGTCGATTTGCGGTGTTTACGACGGTTTGCGGGTATTTACGCTGATTTACTGGAGACAAAAATGGCGGAGACCGGCAGATTTTGTTCAAAGTTTTGGATTTTTCGTCTTTAATCGTGTTGATGCTATATAGAACAACATACAACATGTCAAAGGGACTATAGATTTATGTTAGTTTTAAGAATACGACATGCACCTGTCGATTGATATAATGCACCAGTCATTTGTTTCCCCGGCTCCCCCGGGGCCGGGGAAAGCGGGGACATAGCGGGGACATAGCGGGGCTAAAGTGCCTGGCTTTAACCTCTGATGTGTCCCGGCGGTGCCGGGGATTTGCCGGGGTTATGATTTCCCGCCAATACACTGTCACATCAATTCAAATTAGATTTTAATGATATTTTTAACATTTAATTATCTTTATGGTACTTATTCAATTTCCAAATGCACCTAAACATTTACATGCATAAAATGAGGCCCTTCTCCCATGTTTCAGTTTCATCAGAACAACTCACAGCTGTTGTTCCACGTTATTGTCAGCCCCTGGGGAGCCGGGGCTTTTAGCAGGGATTTTACCAAAACTCTTGCCCGGCAGTGCCGGGCTTTTAGCCGGGCTTTAAAAATTGAAAAGTTAAAAGCCCCGCTATTCCCCGGCCCCGGGGGAGCCGGGTATGCAAATGACTGGTGCATAAGCATTTGGGAATGATTTCGAGTACCGACCCAAGGGTAAGTCATTTTGTTTTAATAATCTACCTCCTTGATCGGTACTCGAATATATTCTTAAAGGCCTACATAAATCGACCGCTGCTGGTCAAAAAATACATATTTTTACAGTCCCTTTACATATGACATGCTTTTCTATGTAGTATACATGCAAATATAGACGAAATAGAACCACTTCCAAGTTTTAAGCACCATCAAACTTTCGTACAACCCACCAAATCAGCGTATAGGTAGTGTGTTGTGAACATTATCACATCCGATACATATTACTAGAAACAGATTCTCCAAATTATAATTTGCATGCAATTAAGTCTTTCTTGTTGGCATTGTATATGAATTTAAAATGCATGATGTACATGTACTGCAAAAAATCTGGATGCGCAAACGAAATGTATCATTAGTCTCGGTAACTAAGTTTGTTTTGATATAGGACTAGTTCTAATATTCATTTCTATTTCTTTTTTTTTTCTCTGAGTAAACAATTACTGCAATCATTTTAAGTCAATGGCAGCACAAGAAGCAGGACTAGCAGAATTATTTAAAATTGTGATGCCAAGATTTTCTAAAAACATCAAGGTCTATCTAGAAATATAGACATACCAACGTGCAAATTACGAAAAATTACCTTTGATTAGACTTTCGAGGCGCTCTAAAGCGGAGTTTGTTTTCTGTTCAAATGTCCCCACGCTTTGTTTCTCTGCCAAAACTTCTTTAGCAAGAACGTCAATTTTATTATCCATTAATTCGACCGAATGTTCCATCCGGACCATCTTTTCAAGTAACTTTTCTTCAAAGTCAAACTTCGAACATTTTGGTTCAATTTGCAAGCTTCCGAGACCCTTACTGAAAATCACAGTAAGAGTCACAACATAAAACAGAGCTCTCTTTCCCATCTTTTATACTAAAAGTTAAGGTACTGCGAGGGTGAAAAAATCAGCTGATATTTTAACAATTCATATTTGAGCCGTGGCACCAGAAAACAAACAATCTGCATAGTAACTGCACAACTGATCAGCGCCTTTGTTTACGCTGCAAGGATAATAGTACAATTGCTCTTCTACTTACATCCAAACTTTCAAGCTTCGTGACTGTACAGGCCAATTTGTGTCAGACCAGTTCGGAAACCCAAATTGCTGTTTTTCTCATTCTCAATTTTCTTTCTGAACGCCCGAATCTGTCATATACCGAATATTGCACGGCTATTTGTGATGAACTCTGAACTTTTTAGATGAAATGATAAAATGCATCCGGCTTCCTTTATTTTGTTTGTCTCGTCTACCATCTGTTTCCGAAAGACGATCGTAAGAAAATAGAGAACACGCCATCAGGAAAACATGTCCGTGCAAAATATACCCCCTTAAACCCCACTTTTATATAGAAAAACTGGGGTATGCAGGGGTATAGCTATTTTGTGAGCTTATTTTTACCCATGCTCCGTCGTCCGTCGTCGTTGTTCACACTTTTCAAACATCTTCTCCTCTGAAACCACTCGGCCAATCAAAGCAAAACTTCATGCGGAGCATCCTTAGGAAGGGGGAACGAAAATTTGTATAAATGGTCCAGGTCACATGACCAAGATGGCCGCCATGGCTATAAATAGCAAAAACCTTTAAAATCTTCTTCTCCAGAACCAGAAGGCCTATGATTTTGAAACTTGGCATGAAGCTTCAGGCAATCAAGCTCTGCAATGATTGTATAAATCATGACCCTGGGATGACCTTGACCTATTTTATGGCAAGGTCAACATAGGTCGCCCATGCATTTGAATGGGGAAAATTGTTGAAATATGATTTGAAGGGCAAAACTCGCAGGAAATGGGCAAAGTGCCAGAATATCTATGTTTATGAAAAGTTTTTGTCCTCAGAGGTTTGTCTGCCCCTGCTTTGGGGCTATATACATGTATATGACCATAATATTCAAACATCCTCTCCTCTGAAACCGCTTGGCCAATCAAAGCCAAACTATATGTGGAGCATCGTTAGGAAGGGACAATGAAAGTATGTATAAATGGTCGAGGTCACATGACCAAGATGGCCGCCATACCTATAAATAGCAAAAACCTTTAAAAAATCTTCTTCACCAGAACCAGAAGGCCTATGATTTTGAAACTCTGTATGAAGCATCAAGTAATAGAGCTCTACAAAGTTTATATAAATCATGACCCTGGGATGACCTTGACATATTTTATGGCAAGGTCAACATAGGTCGCCCATGCATTTGTATGGGGAAAATTGTTAAATTATTATTTGAAGGGCAAAACTTGCAAATAGCAAATAGACAGAATATTTATGTTTATGAAGAAAATTTGTCCTCAGGGGTTTGTCTGCCCCTGCCCCGGGGCTATATACATGTACATGACCATAATATTCAAACATCCTCTGCTCTGAAACCGCTTAGCCAATCAAAGCCAAACTTAATGTGGATGATCGTTAGGAAGGTGCAATGAAAGTTTGTATAAATGGTCAAGGTCACATGACAAGATGGCCGCCATGGATATAAATAGCAAAAACCTTTTAAAATCTTCTTCTCCAGAACCAGAAGGCCTATGAATTTGAAACAATGGGTCTGTACAAAGTTTGTATAAATCAGGACCCTTGGATGACTTTGAACTGTTTTATAGCAAGGCCAACTTAGATCGCCCATGCATTTGAATGGGGAAAATTGTTACCATGTCTTTTGAAGGGAAAACTTGCAGTTCATTGACAAATGGACTGAATCTTTATGATTTAGTAAAGAAATTGACTCCAGAGGTTGCTCTGACCCTGCCCTGGGGTTATATACATTGTGTACATGTATATTACCATTCAAGTCAAACCAGTTTATTGGTACATGTATATAACTCGGGTCTCAGGTGAGCGTTCACAGGACCATTGGTCCTCTGGTTCTTATTTTTGCTCAAAACATAGATTGTGGTTACTCGATAGAACAGCCTTGATCATTTTTTTTGTTAAGTGTTTTCCATCGCTCGCCCCTTCTTGTCCTAATTTACGGTTTGTTTATCAATCATAGCAGGGGGGTCCTGAGATGTGCTTTGCGAGTTCAAAAGTTTAGCAAGAACAAAATCAAGTCTCCTCTTAGCATCCGGAATCTCGTCGAAAAGTGTCCTTAGTTAATCTATGAAGAAAGTATTCAAGTCGTCAACATTAATGGCGGAAATTTTGTTCGAAATAAAGTACCAAATACTTCACTTAACTGAAGTGGCTACTTGAGCCGTGCGATACGAAAGCACGTTTCACGAATTTACTAAGTGCGTTAGGCATGTGATTAGAGTTTTTAAGAAAACCAACGACTCGCATAGATGAAAACAAAGGCACAGATCAGCTGTGTAGTTCCTCCAAAGCTGATCAGCGCCTTTGTTCTCGCTATACGATTTGACCAAAATGTGTACAAGTTGACTAAATTTTATAAGATGGGTACGAATTGACTTGCGTACGAATTGACTCCGTACCGCTGAAGTGACCCGTTTAAGCATGGTCGCATAGTTCTATAGTACAAACGTATTTCCGCAAAGTGGCTCACTTGAATTGTTATATACCAATAGCAAAACTTCTGTAACAATGGCGGTTTTCTATGCTCACCTTTTTGCATTTATCATACTATTCGGTGGTTGTTCGGGTCATATGGATACAGAGCCTAAATGCTCCCAGTTCGGGTTTCAAGACCAGATTCTGGAGAAAATGGTTAGAATGGAACATTCGTCAGAGTTATTGAGAGCTGAATTAGCCAATGCAAATGATGAGATACGAAGGACGAAAGAAGAGCTGTCAAGATTAAAAGGTACGGCCCCAACCATAAATGATATGTATGTAGTAAATCGTTTGAACGTATTTTTCTATTTATTTTTTGTGATCCGTACTTAAAATCCAAAACTTATAACTGAAGATCTTTGAATAATTATTCGTCTTAAGTTTGCAGAAGAATTGTATATATGTGTCATTATCAAAAATGGAGCAACCCAGAAAGGAAAAACGAAATAAATAAATAAATAAATAAATAAATAAATAAATAAATAAATAAATAAATAAAATAAATAATTGTCCAGTTTTCCGTTTTTAATGAGAGCATGTATAGAATATAGAAATAAAATATACCGAGTTTAACTGAACAAATAGTGTACCATCATTAATTTTATTGTATGGTTCTCTTGAAAAAACATCAGTGCTGTCACGAACAAACTTTCATGCGAAAAACGCTAATTTGATAAGACTTCCCCAATTTGTATGTGGGGGTACTATATATATATATAACTTGTCACGAACAAAAGTTCACACAAGCCTTAATACGTTCAATGAATTGACGAGAGAGAGAGAGCTTCAATGAAAATGCACATGTGATTTGTTCTGTTTCTGAAGCGCTTTAATTTCGTAGATATAATCTTGTACGATTAAGCCAAAAATAATTTCTGCTAAACGTTTTATACTATTTCAATACATAGTATCATTACATACCAAAAGCAATTACTTTTATATGATGCGTTTTGAGTATTTTAAATAATTATGACCGTGATAGCACTAATACAGTGACAGCACTGAGGCTGTCGCGACAGCTATGATAACAAGTAGCCCATGGGCAACGATCGCTCACCTGAGAGTCAACAAGTACAGTCATCGACAAAGTGGTTTTTTGTTTTTGTTTTTTACCATATATGGGTACAACGGCCATCTTGGTCATGTTTTATGTCTATGGCTGCAATAGTTTCCATAGGATCATTGGTCCTGTAAATTCTTACCTGAGACCCAGTTGTCACTTTTTCCCATGTAAAAGGCTTATGTTTCCAAAATTGACTTTGACCTAAATTAATCACACACCTTCATCTACTCCATAAGTTGTTTGCATCTACCACTTCTCAGGTCTCCGGCTGCGATGGTTTACAAAAAATCCATAGTTTTCACTTTTTCCATGTAAAAGCCTATGTTTCCAAAACTGATCTTACCATAAAATAGGTCAAGGTTATCCTATGGTCATCATTTGATCAAACTATGATGGGCTGGAGTCCCAAATGCTACATACTAAGTTTCGTGAAAATCGGCTTGCCGGTTCTTGAGAAGATTTTTGAGTGGTTTTTACCATATATGGGCATGGCGGCCATCTTAGTCATGTGATCCGGATGTCATGATCAAACTTTCGTTCCCCCTACCCATGGATGCTCCACATAAAATTTCACTTTGATAGGCCAAGCGGTTTCAGAGAAAAAGATCTTTGAAAAGTGTGAATGGACGACAGCCCGGCCAAGGTCAAGAGATGTCCTTGACCTAAATTAAAATCACTTACATTCATAAGTTGTTTGCATCTACCACTTTTCAGGTCTCAGGCTGCAACAGTTTTCAAAGAATCCATAGTTTTCACTTTTTCCCCGTGTAAAAGCCTATGTTTCCAAAATTGACCTTGCCGTAAAACAGGTCAAGGTCATCCCAGGGTCATCATTTGCGTAAACTATGCCCCGATGCTACATACCAAGTTTGGTGGAAATCGGCCCGCCGGTTCTGGAGAATGGGATTTTTGAGTGGTTTTTACCATATATGGGCGTGGCGGCCATCTTGGTCATGTGACCAAGATCCTGCGAACAAGCTTTCGTTCCCCATACCCATGGATGCTCCACACAAAATTTGGCTCTCATCGACCAAGCGGTTTCAGTGAAGAAGATCTTTGAAAAGTGTGTATGAACAACAGATCGGCGAAGTTCAAGAGATGACTTTGACCTGAATTAATTACATACCTTCATATACTCCATTAGTTCTCTGCATCTACCACTTTTCAGGTCTCAGGCTGCAATACTTTTCAAAAATCCATAGTTTTCACTTTTTCCCATGTAAAAGCTTATGCTTCCAAAATTGGCCTTGCCGTAAAACGCAAACGCTTCCACTTCCAGATGCAGAAAACAGGGTTTGATAGCTTTTTCAATCATAGTGTAGAAAATTCCCCCTGGGGGGAGCGGGTATGGGTAGCTAGACGACTAAAACCACTTACCCTGACCCGGGGACACGATAAAAATCGATAAAATAGCACTTCTTGCATCTTTTTTTTTTTTTTTTTTTCAAATAACATACCCGGAAACGTGAAATCGCGTGTGGTTCTTGTATTTTTAAGCAAGGCGGATAATAATATTACAGAAGGAGAAAGCAAATCTCGGATATCGCGTTTACGAGAAAATCATCAGGGACAAGGATTGCTCCAATTGTTTTTGATAATGAAGTGTAGTAAGTGTCTGCAAATAAAAATGGGGATTCGAAATTATAAGTAGACGGGTTTATGTTCACTAAATTATACATTTTCTAAGTCCATTAGAGAAATAGTGTATATCAGCGGAAGCACAACAAAAAAGAGTATTTAAACCTGAAAGAGTCATCTAAATCATATGATGGGACCTGAATGCTAGATTAAAATAAAGTATTGTCACACTTTTGTGTTACTTTCAGCCCTATTCGACAACGGTTGTGGCATTTGTTTTTATTTGCAGCACAGAAACCAGGGGCGACATACGTACGTTGGGGCCGAACAAATTGTCCCGGAAACGGCTCGTCTGAAGTTTACTCAGGTCAAGCTGGCGGGTCATTTTATACCCACAAGGGCGCTGCAGCGTCTATGGTGTGCTTACCTAATGACCCTATATGGAAAAGGTATGATGATGTTACTCAGAGCGGCGGTCTTATGTATGGCGCAGAATATGATGATAGAGCAACCAGTCAGCGGGACTCAAACCTTGTGGGCAAAGACAACTATGAGAAGGATGTACCATGTGCCGTATGTAATGTCAAGGGGAGGTCAGCCACGATCATGATTCCCGGGCGGAGTGAGTGTTACCCAGGGTGGACCCTAGAGTTCTGGGGCTACCTTATGAGTGGGAGATATGACCTGAACGCGGCGACTAATTATTACTGCGTAGATGCCGACCAAGAAGCCTTTGTGGGGCGAGGAAAAAATGATAACGGATACCTTCTGTACTTTGTGGAAGGACGCTGTGGTTCATTACATTGTCCACCTTATGTGAACGGACGAGAACTAACGTGCGTCGTTTGTACGAAGTAAACAAAACATCGAACAAGAAATTATATATCAATTTTATCGATATTTAAGATAACATCTTCAATGCGATAATGCATTTGTACAGTCTTTTGTTTTCATATATATTCACGGACTTTAAAAATGCAACGCAAGCATTATCGATTCTTCCTCCCAGAATACAGGAGTTTTACAAAAACCATTTAATGAACTGAAAAGTACAATCAGCACTGCTTAACTTCAATACCAAAAACGAAATGCCAGTTTCCGCGATTAACGTGTATGTATGTTAAAAATGCATAATAATATTTCTTCAGGTCCAACATAATTTTGTCAATGGGGTCGACAATATTTCTTCAGGTCCAACATAATTTTGTCAATGGAGTCGACAATATTTCTTCAGGTCCAACATAATTTTGTCAATGTGGTCGACAATATTTCTTCAGGTCCAACATAATTTTGTCAATGGGGTCGACAATATTTCTTCAGGTCCAACATAATTTTGTCAATGGTGTCGACAATATTTCTTCAGGTCCAACATAATTTTGTCAATGTGGTCGACAATAATTCTTCAGGTCCAACATAATTTTGTCAATGGGGTCGACAATAATTCTTCAGGTCCAACATAATTTTGTCAATGGTGTCGACAATATTTCTTCAGGTCCAACATAATTTTGTCAATGTGGTCGACAATAATTCTTCAGGTCCAACATAATTTTGTCAATGTGGTCGACAATATTTCTTCAGGTCCAACATAATTTTGTCAATGTGGTCGACAATATTTCTTCAGGTCCAACATAATTTTGTCAATGGGGTCGACAATATTTCTTCAGGTCCAACATAATTTTGTCAATGTGGATGACAATAATTCTTCAGGTCCAACATAATTTTGTCAAAAAAGTACAATCAGCACTGCTTAACTTCAATACCAAAAACGAAATGCCAGTGTCCGCGATTAACGTGCATGTATGTTAAAAATGCATAATAATATTTCTTCAGGTCCAACATAATTTTGTCAATGGGGTCGACAATATTTCTTCAGGTCCAACATAATTTTGTCAATGGAGTCGACAATATTTCTTCAGGTCCAACATAATTTTGTCAATGTGGATGACAATAATTCTTCAGGTCCAACATAATTTTGTCAATGGGGTCGACAATATTTCTTCAGGTCCAACATAATTTTGTCAATGGTGTCGACAATATTTCTTCAGGTCCAACATAATTTTGTCAATGTGGTCGACAATAACTCTTCAGGTCCAACATAATTTTGTCAATGGGGTCGACAATATTTCTTCAGGTCCAACATAATTTTGTCAATGGGGTCGACAATATTTCTTCAGGTCCAACATAATTTTGTCAATGTGGTCGACAATATTTCTTCAGGTCCAACATAATTTTGTCAATGGGGTCGACAATATTTCTTCAGGTCCAACATAATTTTGTCAATGGGGTCGACAATATTTCTTCAGGTCCAACATAATTTTGTCAATGGGGTCGACAATAATTCTTCAGGTCCAACATAATTTTGTCAATGGGGTCGACAATATTTCTTCAGGTCCAACATAATTTTGTCAATGGGGTCGACAATATTTCTTCAGGTCCAACATAATTTTGTCAATGGGGTCGACAATATTTCTTCAGGTCCAACATAATTTTGTCAATGGGGTCGACAATATTTCTTCAGGTCCAACATAATTTTGTCAATGGGGTCGACATTGTCAATGGGGTCGACAATATTTCTTCAGGTCTAACATAATTTCTGGAAAGAAACATCAAAACCCAAACGAGTGCTGTTGGTTGCCTTTCATTTGTATTAAAATCTAGGTGTTTACGTCACTTTAACGTTTATCACGAAAACTTAATTTTAGAGTGAAAAAAAAGGAAACAAATTCAAAACTTTTCTAACACAATATAGGCATGGGACTAACATAGGATTCTTATAAGTTTGGGCGCTGTAATCGAATGCGTCTGTGTTTTGAGCTCTAAAGTTTAATACATATTGAAAGAAAGCCCCAATGCTTTAGGTTGTAAGTCATCACCGGAGATGGTTTGCTTTCACAAATTCCTTTCGTAGACTTTCTGCAGAAAAGTCTCGTCTCGATGAAAGCAGCTTAAGCAAAGAATTAAGCGAACAAATATTTATTGATAAACATTATGTATGGTGTAAAGTTTCGCGAAATTATTTTGTTTCTTTTAACTTTAAATCAGTTTTAAGCATATGAAGACCGATGTAAAGTCTAGCGTTATTAAAGTCCGTGAGTATACATGTAAACGGACAGGAACTAACATGCGTCGTTTGTATGAAGACATCAAACACGATATGTCAATTTTATCGATACCATGAACAATATATATCATCGCACGCTACGAAAGTCACGTGAGTACTGTTTCCCTGTTTCATATACACTGAAAAAAAGGTATAAGAGGCCGCCTCATATTTTTTCTTCTAGTTCAGAAAGTAAAATACCATAAATTAAAATTCATTATCATATGAATACTAACAGTGGCTCTTTGAGTTTCTGCATTCCTAAATGCTTGATATATCTGACACAGACGAAGCATGAGTAAAGGTACCCTCTTTTCAAAAAGTCAGACTTTATTAACATGAAATTAAATTTCTTATTATGACGTTGTGTTTTACATTTTATTTTTTAAGGTGCCACTGACTGCCATGATGCAAGATAAAATTAAGTCAGACGTGTTGCTGCAATAAGAATTTTCGTATCTGTTTTGTACATGCTAGATTCAGCTTTTGCATGCAATTTGCATACAAATTTTGTTCTTCTCCAGTTGCGTTATTATCAGCAGCATGGCATTGAAAATATCAGAGTTATTTATGTAAAATACTAGAATCTGATAAACTTTGAAAATTTAAAACATCATCCACAAATTTTGTTATTTTGTTCGTTAAAATTGGCATTGAAACCGGAAGTGAGCGGCAGCCGTTACCTGTTTGTCCTCGAAAATAGTCTAAAACATCTCATTCGAATTATATCTCTCGTAAGTGAAATTAACAGGGATTAACATGTTTAAGAGGCACATTGATGAATTTTCCAAAAAATCTCTAAAATAACGATTTTTAAAAATGCGTAAAAATCTATCAGAAAATTCGAATGTGTGATGTTTTTCCAAGTCGGAAGGGCCCTTTTGATGACACCCGTTCCTAATTTCAATAAATGTTGTGCTCTATCCAATTTTTATTTAAAAACATTGATTTTTGCATTTTACTCCAAAAACGCGTTAAGTGAAAGAAAAATATTTCTGAACACTTTCGAACTTTACACTTGAAAGAGACTTCCTCAGGCAAAAAATCGTGCAATTTTGAACATTGCTTAGAAACAAAAAAATGAGTTTGAAAAGTGGACTCTTATAGCTTTTTTTCAGTGTAATCATATTTATTTGTACGAAGTAAAGAAAAAAAACTATATATAAAAAGTGTTTCGTTCACAAAACAAAAACATGTACAGAAAGGAGAACTACCATATTGAAATAATCAAAACATCTAAGCCACTCGGGGTCACGGGGTCAATCGTGGGCTTTTTGGTCTGCAGGATGACAATGGTTAAACAGGGGTCAATCTGGGGCTTTTTAGCTCTCCTGAGCCGATAGGCTCACAGGGTGAGCTTATAGTATATCCATGCTCAGTCGTCCGTCGTTGTAGTTGCCGTTGTCGTACCCGTCCACAATGTTCAAAGGTCTTCTCTTCTGAAACCGCTGGGCCAATCAACGCCAAACTTCATGTGGAGCATCCTTAGGAAACGGGAACGAACGTTTGTATAAATGGTCTAGATCACATGACAAAGATGGCCGCCATGGCTATAAATAGCAAAAACCTTTAAATATCTTCTCCAGAACCGAAAGGCCTATGATTTTGAAATTTGCCATTAAGGATCACGAAATAGAGCTCTGCAAAGTTTGTATAAATCATGACCGTGGGATGACCTTGACCTATTTTACGGCAAGGTCAACTTAGGTCACCCATGCATTTGAATGGGGAAAAATGGAAATTGTCATTTAATGGCAGAAAACTTTCTAAGAATGAGCAAATGGTCAGAAGTTTTATGCTTATAAAAATATTTTAGGCCCAGGGGGTTGTCTGCTCCTGCCCCGGAGCTATATACATGCATATGACCATAATAGAGATATATACATGTACATGCATATGGCCATAATATTCAAACAGCTTCTTCTCTGAAAGCGCTGGGCCAATCAAAACCAAATACTATGTGGAGCATCCTTTATATAAATGGTCCAGGTCACACGACCAAGATGGCTTTTAAATAGCAAAAACCTTTTAAAATCTTCTTCTTCAGAACCAAAAGGTCTATGATTTTGAAACTTCGCATGAAGCATCTGGGAATAGAGGTCTACAGCGTCTATATAAATCATGACCCTAGGATGACCTTGACCTAATTTACGGCAAGGTCATCATAGATCGCCCATGCATCTGCATGGGAAAAATAAGAAAATGTCATTTTATGTAAAAAAAAAAAATTGCTAGGAATAAGCAAATGGACATAATATTTATGTTTATGAAACTATTTTGGCCCCAGAGGCTTCTCAGTTCCTGCCCCGGGGCTATATACATGTATATGACCAAATGTTCAAACATCTTCTTTCTTGAAGCCAAACTTTATGTGGAGCAAAACTGGGGCATACTGTACGTGTATCAACTACGTTTCTTCAACAACAGAACATTAATGTATTGCCATGGCCAGCGATGTCACCAGGCTTATCAACAATTGAACATGTGTGGGATACTCTGAAGCGGAGAATAAGACGACGCCGAGTAGAGCCTCAGACGCTGCAGCAACTTGAACGGGCTGCGCTGTAAGAGTGGAGAAATATCCCACAGAGGGATATACGGCCTATCATGAAATCTATGAGGAAGCGTTGCAATGCAGTAATTGCGGATAACGAGGGCCACACACGGTATCAGTGCGAATAAACTTATTGTGTACTTTTGGTTTGAGGGGTCGTTGCGAAACACGCACTCTATCTTTAAAAAATCAAATGCATATTTTGAATGAATTGTGCAGTTCTGCTGTAAAATGATTAACTGAAGTAATTATAATAAATAAGTTTTGATGTGTTCATTCGTTTTTGATTTTTTAACAATAATTTAGGTGGTGCAAGATTTTTGGCGTTCAGTATATCTATCTCAGGTCTCAGGTGAGCATTTACAGGACCATTGGTCCTCTGGTTGGTCTGTCGGATGACCAGGCTTAAAACTGAGGTCGCATGTCCTACATATGACCTCAGCTTTCGCTTAGACCTTAAAACCGAACACAACAACTACCGATTCGAATTATACTTTTTGCTTTATGTTATTTCTTGTCTTTATAGTTGCAACAATTCCTGGAATAATGCAAACTCTCCACCATTTTCCTCTGAGCTCGCCTTCTACGTCTATGGTCCATTACTAGCGTAAGAGAAAATACAGAAGAACTGCTACACCAGCTAGAAGGAAGTAGTTTACAATAGTAGTGATAAGGGCAATGTGGGTGTATTTCTGGGCTTTCTTGTAATCCGGTCTGTCTACCTCTTTGCCAGCCTGAAAAGATTGTAAGAAAATTCACAGGAAAATAGTCACGAAAGTAAACAATGTCGCAGAAAAAGTAACAGATTTGGAAAGGGGTCAAAAACAAGTCTCTTGAAAAGTGACTTTATGTCATTACTTTAGTTAATTTAAAGTCTCATTATACTTTCAATCAATTTTATATGTGAAAAATATTTTTTGGGTTATAAGTTTCGTGCTAAAATGGTGCCTGAACATGGGCATTACAATTCTCATTTACGCGCCTTAATTTGAGCTAAAATTAAGGGAAATACCTTAATTTTGCTTCATTTACATTTTTCGTCTTTAGCCAAATTAATAAAATGAGTTTAGGGCGTGGCTAGAGGCGTGGAAACGTAGTAGGCTTGCGCACTCAAATAGTCTCGCGTCATCTTTATCCATGAGCGGTTCGTCAATGTGGAGGCAATAATTTTAGAAGTCAGTGATTCTTTAACGTGATATGGAGGAGAAGCTTAGGGAAGAGGAGGAATATTATGCGAGGTCCCATGACGAGGCGTCTTCAAAACTTCTAGACATGTGGTTAGGGTTCAGTCTCAGTTCTGTTTATCAAACATGTATAAAACTAAAAAATAATCCATGTATATTGAATGCTTTTAGCTTTATGCATCCTGCTTAAAGAGCCAAGATGCCCCATGAATGGACTGTGGATATAAGTCTGTTGAATCGCACATTGTCCACCATGCAAATTTAGACATTGTAACAATTGAAAGTGGTATAAGAACAGGATTTTATTATCATGTAGTACATGTACATTAATTTTAATTGAGGTTCACAGTGGGGTATGTCTACTTAAGACAAGAATTCGCTTCTAAAAAAAAAAACATTAATAATAACAAGTGTCGAGCTGTACTTTGAGATTTTTATCGATAATCACAGATCATCACACTGTTGCCCATAGCCAGTAATGCTCTTGTCATTTGTAACCACGCTCCCCCGGAATATGAGCGGGGCTTTGACCAAAGTTTGGCCACGGCGGCGTGGGGGAAATATCTGGGGTTTGCTTTATATAGGCATAAAGGTTGGTGAAATGAAAATATAGCAGGCAACGGGGGAAAACAGCAGTGGTTTTACCAACAACGAGCAGTCCCCACAGGGTGGCTTTTAGCAGGGATTTGCTGGACCAAACGTCAAGGTCCCCGCTATTCACCGGGGTTAAGAGTTAGGACCTTGGTTACAAATGACAAGTGCATAACAACAATGCATTCACGTAATATTCCATGTAATGATTTTATCGTTTTAGGCATTGTTAGTGAAAATCGGACACAGAGACTGTCAATGCCTATCAAGAGGGCCCAGATGTAAGTTCTATTTTCACTCTCACGCAATATATCCAATACGTCACATTCAATAGCTATGGTCATGTCGGGACGGTGCCTCCATTTAATTGGACTTCTTCCAATCATTTGGAAGTCGTGATATGCACTCGTGGGGTGGGATAGATCTCTCTCTCTCTCTCTCTCTCTCTCTCTCTCTCTCTCTCTCTCTCTCTCTTCAATGTTTTGCTAACGTGGCTTTCTCTCATTTTCATTTTGTATTCTTAATCTTTTGAAGTTAGTCTACAAGATTAGTTTCGCAATATTGCTGGCGACCCATAATCAAATGGTGATAGTTTGTTTGAAGCGGCTAGAAAATTGTTGACTGGGGCGTTAAACCTCAATACAAACGAACGCAGGCCCGGTATGTCTGCAATTTCTCAAGTTTTTTGGAATATGTTGAAAGACATAAGCATTCATTAAAGAAAAAAGCAAACAAACAACATTTCGCTTTAAAAGCAAAGCAGCAGCAACAACAAAAATGTCAGAGAAAATGAATGTCATAATTTCGTGTGCGGCCTAAAATACCCTTCACTCACAATTTTTGAGAGTAGGTAACATCAGGGTTGGTTTGACTATGGCTTCACACCACTATCAACAATGTTTCAGTCATCTTGGGACGACGCCAGCGGTTTCCGGGTGTCAACCAGTATTATGCGAAGCTTTATCAAGTGCCTCGTTGAAGAACACTACACGGCGGAAGTAGTTATCGTGCCTAGCTCTTGCTGCAGACTTAACCACTACCACTAAATATGCTCGGTTGCAAAAGATTACCTTATCGTTAAGAAAACTTGCCCATCCAATATACAGTGATTCTTTTTTCATTTGTAAAAAATGAAAATTTCATAGGAAAATTTGATATTTTGAATAATTTTGCTTAAAACATAGATTATTGGTACACGTTAGAGCCGCCTCGCCGATGCTATTCTAACGAGTAAACAGAATCTATGTTTGGTACATGTATCAAAAATCAAAAATCTGTAAACACCTGCATACCCCGGTTTTACAACGTAAAGTTAGGGATTTTGGCTTATACTTTTCATGGATATGTCTCCTAATCTTAAAATTTATTACTGTTATTCAAATTATTCTTGTAGGCAAAGACTTCAAACAAAAGACGTTGCCAACTTACACAGTAGGAGAAAGTCTAATGCCGGAGTACACGGGAAGGATGACGAACATAGCACCGAAGACGATGTTGGCTGATTATGAGCGACTTCAATCAGATACCAACCAAAGTTAAGTTCAGGATGATTCAGCTAAAAGTTGGATAGACGGTGTCTGGGAGATGTTTTGGTCCAGTTCTCACTGTCCCGTTTTACGCTGTAAAGCGGAATGAACCGCGTCGACTGACAGGGATAAACCGTGACGCCACCGTGGAAATCTTTGGCATACAGGGACGAACCGGGGTTTACTGGCGAGCCGTCACATTTGTATTAATCAAACTGTGTTTGGAAGATGTTTAAGCTATGTTCTCACAGTCCTGGATTATTTACGGTTAACCAGGATGACTCGTGTTGAACCGGAGTAGAACCATAAGGTCACCGTAGACATGCGTGGCAAGCCGGGAAATTCCGTTGCAGAACTGGCCATGGGCGACACCGAGTGCAAAACGTTATACAACCGGGGTTCGACCATGATAAACCGGGATGATCAAAAGTAAACTGTGGGTAAATGGGACGACACCGTGCCATTCGACACAAACCGGGCCTTCACCGGGATTCCACCTTAATGAACAGGGGGCCTTTAAAAGTTTTCCTACCTTGAAGCCTATTTTGGAGAGCAGTGAACATATTAATGAGAAAGTTGGTTGATCGGGGATTAACGTCCCACCAACAGCTAAGGTCATATGGAGACGGGACCTCGGTTTATAGTCCCATCCGACGGGCTGGAGAAGCCCGGGATCGAACCTGCGACCCCCCTGGTTTACAAGGCGAGTGACATAACCACTGCACCATACCATGTTTTCGGCTACTTGAGCCTCGTCAGTGACCGAGCTCCAACGGATCAATCTTTTACAAGATTTAACTTAGCAGTGAAGTCAATGAAGATATTAAAGGAATAGGTTTACAAACATTCTACTTCATTTCAAAAGAAAGAGATCAGCGAAACAAACATTTTGACACCACATTTATTAAAATCGGTTAAGTGGTTTTGAAGAAACCTATGGTGGCCGCCATTTTGTTTAGCTAGTCACGTGACCAAAAAGGAAAAATGCTTATTTACAGTAGTAGACGTTAATTTTTACAATCAGTGAATGAAAAGTATTTCAACACCTTTCATACTTTAATATGCATGGAAATGGCAGATATTTACAATTCCATGATTGTGAGGGAGTGACGTTATACCCTCACAGCCTCGTTCTGGATTTGGGCCATCAAAATTTTCAAACCCCTATAATTTTCTTATACCTTGGTTGATTTTCATAAAATTTGTTGCAAACTGTTCAGCTACATGAAGGCTTTCATAAAACGCACAAACAATATTTTATGGGCCTATTCCTTTAACAAAATTATATTTTATAAAAATGGTGTTTTCACTAATGGAATGATATTGATGTTTTCTCTGTTGACTGAAGTCAGTCGACATTTCTAGAGTAATTTCTTGGTTATTTCTGACGTTTCCATTCAATAGACTTCATCAAAGTTTATTTGTTTCACTTCAGAAAACAGGGGACCGCGGTGGCGTAGTGCTAGAGCATCGAACTCCTGATTAAGCGGTCCCGGGTTCGATCCACACTGGTGGCACCGTGTTGTGTTCTTGAGCAAGACACATTAAAACCAGAGTACTGGTGAAAACCCCGGGAGCGTTGGGGCCGTCTAGACATAGCAAACTAACGAACTTCAGAAATTAAAACTCCTACATGCATATTTAACAGAAAATTTGGGTAGTCATTAGTGTAAATCTGGATATTCATTCATTGTCTTAGAACGTTGTTGTTTTTATTTTTACGCACCTGTGACAGTTCTGTTTTCAACACGCTCGATGAAAACGTATACACCTTAAAAGTAAACATCTTAGAGATAATATTAAAGTAAAAATGTAGAGTATTTGAAGCAATACAACCCGCACACCAACAGGAAACGCTTATAGCGATATGCTGAAACCCTGGGATACGAGTAAAAGTTTGGGTGGAAAAATCTTTTGAAAGGAAGACCAAATTATGGAATGATGTAGACAATTTTAGCGACACGAAGAAATCGTACAACATGTACATTCAGTGGGTTGTATGATTTGGTGTTTTACGCCCCAGTCAACAGCCAATGGTAGTACGAGGACGAGACCTCGATTTAATCTCTCATCGAAGGACTAAAGGATCTCTGGGTTGAACACATACCCCTGTTTTGCCAGGTAAAACCACACCACGGAATCTTTTTTTTCCCAGAGATCCATGTATAGGTATATCTTTCATGAATAATATGATAGGATATGTTCATAAAATCTTGTGAGTCCATACAATCCCAGTAAATATACTACTGTCACGTAACAGTGACATGTGCATGTCAATTTAGATATTTATCCGGTCTTTGATCCGTCTGGGGTCATTGTCGAGCTACTTATACTGTTCTTCCTAGATTTTCCTTGCACGAGGAAATAAAGAGATTTTGACTTGACTTGATACACTGAGACCAATGACGTGAAATGTTCCAGCTGCGTATGTGTGACGTGCCTCTGACGTTCCTGTGGCGTATGTGTCCTAGTCCCAATATGTGTGGCCGCCATATTTACAGAATGATCAGCCCCAATGCTATCTATGTACTGAGGCCGGGATCAGTTGGCATTCTGGTCGCTTAAACATTGATTGAATTTCAACTGAACATATGTTTCAAAAGAGGTCTTACTTTAAGGTTAATCGAGTGGGTTTATATGAGCCGCCACATAACATAAGCAACAATATGCATATGCCAGAAACAAAAGCACAGATCAGCTGTGCAGTAACTGCACAGCTGATCAGCGCCTTTGTTTTCGCTAGACGGGTATCCCCTATCCCTCTTCTTAAATCCAAATTTAGAGCTTCTAGTCTTCTCCTGTGATTGTACAGGTCAGTTTGTGTCAAAGCTGGTCGAAAACAACGATTTTTTTCATGCGAAGGCCCATAAGTTTGATGATCTCCAAGAGCAGCAGCGATATCTACACCATTCATACACCGTCTTTTCGTGATGTGCATGTATTTATCGTTACGTACATCCGATGCACGGTCGCGTATTAGAAGTACCTGCTGCGTCGCATTCTTATACATGTAAATGACGAGTGCATGTGCGAATAACCTAGACGGTTAGCTGGTTTACACGGTTAGTTCTGGATGATCCCGGGTCGACATAAGCTCATACTCGATCAATGACAACATTCTTCTTGTTTTTAACCCGGGGCATTAAGAATTGTTGCGGTAGACGTATAAAGTTTTCTTTGATTTTATTGCAACGCCACACCGTGTGATGCTGGCCGTAAAATACAGTATTACTACAGGAGGAAATGTGACGTGGCCAAGATGTTGGTGTAAAGATGAATGCACCGTCGTTCACGTAATGCATTTAAAGAATGTGAAATTGAGTACTTCAACGGTCTTTCACCGCGCCTATTGTTATCTTTCCTAATTTCCCCGTATGTCACCTCTCCGTAATCAAAATCGACAAGAATCGATTAAATATGTTCAACAAAAATATCACTTTGTGGTACACACCATTGCCTTTCAATGCATGGGACAAGTAGTGAAGAACAGGATTTGTCTATGCACACGATCATACTTTCAAATGTGTTTATTTTAATAACTCCGAGTTGCTTTTTGGTCGTAAATAGAGTTTAGCACGTGTTTCTATTTACCTCCGGTATTCCAGACCTTTGCGCATAAAATTCGAGTGTGAAGGGCGGGCAAAAATATATATTTATCACTGTCACTCATTTTTGTCAAAATTTAATTAGTCTTTAATTGGTTTATCCGTAATGCATTTGGGAAGTTTTCGACAGATCCATGTTCTGCAAACGAAGCACTAGAACATATCAAAAATGATCAAAATTGAAAAAAATGATTGAAAGTATAATGAGACTTTAATGGAAAGTCGTGAAAGTATTAGTCAAATTAATGTTACCACATAAAGTTAGCAGTCAGGGCCCAGTTGTTCAAATCTTCGGTGTCGTTAAGCCCCCAATTTGTTAACTATATATCGACGTCAAAAGCAAATACACTGTTATTTTTTGTTGAAAAAATGTGAGAATCCTTTGCATCTAATCTTCTTCAAAGAGCTAATACAAGCTATCCCCTACCAGAATGATGATTCTGATAATGTTGATTGCAATCGGTCTGCTGGTCTTATAAATATTCAAGACAGATGGACGGCCATCAGATAAGCCCCATCCTATAAAATCACCCTTTAGCATTCGGTATCATTTTCGAGTTTAAAAGGAAAATAAATAAAACGTTACCTTCCAAAGGAAGACAAGAGGTACTATGGGGATAATGGCAGGCAGGAAGAAGATCTGAAGGAAGTACACGAGTAACACAACTGAGTGATAACAAACGACACTTTTCTGTAATAAAATGTGCATGTTTTTCAGGTAGATATTCAAAGAATACCATGCCTGTAACCGATTATAAAGCACCGCTATACGAAATAGAGTGACATAGCATGCATAATGTTTGTTTATATAAGTGTATAAATTGACCGACATGTGAGTGCGAGGCCTCGTATTTCCCATAGTCATGCCGCACGCTCTCAAAGACGACGGCAGCCTTCTTGGTGTGCTGATCAGGAAAACATGTCCGTGCAAGGAATACCCCCTTATATCCCACTTTTATACAGCAAAACTGTGGTATGCAGGGGTATACTTATTTTTCTTATTTTTGCTCCAAAACATAGATTGTGGATACTCGTTAGAACCGCCTCGGATAGTACAATTCCTCTTCTACTTAAATCCGAAATTTCAAGCTTCTAGCCCGCTTCTGTGACTGTACAGGTCGGTTTGTGTCGGACCTGGTCGGAAACCCCGAAGACCGGTTTTCTCACGTCGCGGCTCATATAGACCTTACCCATTCAGCTTTTTCTTCTCTGTTGAGTGGTATTTTTGCCTCTCTTTGTACCTGGTTTCCATTGCTTAAGGTCTGCGTCCAATGTTTGTACTTATATGTGCCCCTTGGTGGGGAAGAGTCCCAGGGGTCTCGAGATTGATTCGCTCCGTACGTTAATGTTTCTAATGGAACCGAGTTTATTATGTCCGATCTGTTTTCGTTACGTTCTTGGATGGTGGCTACACCGTCCAAATCTTTGGAACTAACTGGACCAGCTGTTTGTATTGTAATAGGCATTTCCGCTCTTTGCAGTTTTGTCGTGTCGGTCCTGAAAATACAGCATTTCATCGGGAATACATGTCCGTGTAATGAATACCCCCTTAAACCCCGACTTTGTATAACAAAACAGGAGTATGCAAGGGTATTCCTATTTTTCTTACTTTGCCCCAAAACAGATTGTGGGTACTCGTTGGAACCGCCTCGGCGAGGCGGTTATAACGTGTACCCACAATCTATGTTTTGAGCAAAAATAAGATGTTTCGATGAATTTTTCATATTTTACACATGAAAAAAATCTCTGTATATTGCATGGGCAAGTTTTAGAACCATTGTAAGGTACACATAACCATTGATACATGACTGGTTCTAATCAAAAGTATATGAGTAATTTATGGGTAGTATGATGAAATAAAACACAATTTGAATTCGAAAATAAGACCTCAACTATAAACGAGTACGAAATGAGTAAACATTCCATCCATTCATTCATTAGAAAGCGTTATAAGCCTCATCCCTCTAAATGACCCACCAGTCCAGTCCCACTCACCAAATGCTAACACAACTTACGGATGTTTCCTTTAAGTATCAGACCATGTTACAAGTTACGATCATTGGCCAAGTTTGTTTACGAAATATCATCGTTTAGCTTTTGTATAAAAATAGCAAATTATATATAATGTAAACCTAACCGCTTCATTGAACTCTTTTAATTTGAGCCGCGACGCGAGAAAACCGGTCTCCGGGATTTCCGACCAGGTCCGACATAAACCGGCCTGTTCAATCACAAAAAAGGCTGGAAGCTTGAAATTTTCGATAAATGTAGAAGAGGTATTGTACTATCCGTGTAACGAAATCAAAGACGCTGATCAGCGGTGCAAATACTGCACAGCTGATCTGCCCCTTTGTTTTCGCATAGGCAAAAATCCGGTTTTCTCATGACGCGGCTCATTGATAATATATTCAACGTCATTAACGAGCCGGATGTATTTTACAGTAAGTAAACTCGATATGATTCACAAATATACCATCCACAAAGCCCGCTTCGTCACGGAAGTCGACGGAGTGCCGCACCTGCTGTTGACTCTGTCATTGTGCATACTGTTAATTTTTAAACAGCTGTTGATATACTCTGGCGACACAGAATGGTTAAATTAAAAATCAAATTAGGTAGTTCCTTGTTATGTAGCACTTGTAAACTCTTAGAATTTTACTAAAATGGGTTTCTAAGAAAATCAAGGTGTGTTTTGTAGGTGTGTTTTCGTATTTGTGTTTGACTATGGTAAGGAGTTATACGGTATATATTCAGGATACCGTCAAGAACCTTCTCGTCACCTTTGTCCCCAGTTACAAGTATATTTAACTTTAAGTCGTCCATTTAATGACGGAAATGTTTTTATCCAAACATTGTCCCCGACGCATTACTGAAGTGGCTACTTGAAACATGCGATGCCAAAACACTTTTCGACTAATTGCGATCGGCATGCATCTGATCAGAGGGCTCTTCACAAAAATTGTATGTTGATTTACTAAATCATCAAGTGTTGTCCGTTCTAAGCTTCCTTGTCGTTTGTGAACTTCTCAGAGGATCTGGGATTTCATGGTTGCATAGTACTTCAGACATATACGTATCCACGATGAGGCTCATTACGGTCATGTGAAGTATTACATACATACACTGTTAGTGTATAGCAATATTTATACAACAACAACAATGGCGTTTAACCATTTAATATATATTTCATCTATCTTATTGTTTGAGATATGTTCAAGTCATATGGATGTAGAGCTCAAATGCTCCCAGTTCGAATTCCAAGAGAAAATTCTGGAGAAAATGGTTCGAATGGAACATTCGTCGGAGTTATTGAGAGCTGAATTAGCCAGTGCAAATGATGAGATACGAAGAACGAAACAAGAGCTAGAAGAACTAAAAGGTAAATTGTGAAACGGTAAAGAACTAGTAAAGAATGGTACAGAATTTTTGCGATATATTAAATGAGCCGCCTCCTGGGAAAACCAACAATGTGGTTTCCGAACGTCCGACACAAACCGACCTGTTCAAGCACAGAAAGGAGCTAGAAGCTTGAAATTTCGGATTTAAGTAGAAGAGGAATTATACTATCCGAGTGGCGAAAACAAAGGCGCTGAGAAGCTGATCTGCGTCTTTGTTTTCGCCTATGCAGATTGTTGGTTTTCCCATGAGGCGGCTCAAATATCACTAAATTTCTGAAAATATTACATTCCATATCATATCATACCATTCATTGTTCACATAAAATTTATTTATATATTTCCTTAAATTAAATGATTTAATCTAAATTTAAACAATTGCTCACAACTCATGATTTTTTTTTTTTTTTTGTTTTATGATAAAAGTTGAAATAGTCAAAACATAGAAGCTAATCTTTTAAGTCGCAGTCACACATTAACATGTTAGACAAACGCAAGCCGGGCGTGTTGAAAACTGCAAAATTAAAAAAAAAAAAAAAAAAAACGCAAGAAGCGCGTCGGAGATACACTAAGAAACGCGTTGTACATGAGCGTTTTGTACACTTGGTGTACGATCATGTACGTCGCTATACGTTGATGCGCGTTCTCCGGGCGTTTGGACTCAAATGATTTTTAAACATGCTTAATAATTTTCGAGAAGCTCACCGTATCTCGTCCATATGTCTTATATGACCCGAGTGAGTTCAGCACACGTTAAAAGTGTGTTTAATACGCTTTTAATGCGTTTGGTGCATGTTTTAGGCTCGTCAGTGTACGCTACATACGCATTCCGATTTTACGAAATATTATTTTTGGCTTGCCGAATGCTTCAGTAACGCGCCACAAGCGTGATGTATTAAATGCTCCCCCATCGGAAGTTTTTGAGCTGAAGGCTATTTGCCATTGAACTCAGTGGGGAAAAGGGAAATAGAAATAGATGTCGGATTTCGCACACCACATAAACATACTTTTCTCCTAAATTCCACGATGATTAAAAAAAAAAAAAAAAAAAAAAAAAAGTGATTTTATCTGCGTGAATCATTTTTGAACAGGTTGCTTGAAAAGAAAAAAAAAGAAAGAAAGAAAAAAAAAAAAAAAAAAAAAAAAAAAAAAAAAAAAAAAAAAAAAATCAGTCCTTGACACTTGACAACCGTGCTCGTCTTCATGCTATTTGAGGTTTTGCTATGGATGGTAGCGCGTGTTTGGTATTTTAACGCCGTGGGTAACGTAACGCCGTGGCGTTGGTGAAAATGTTTGGCATGTTGAGATTTTTATACGTCCGGCACACGCCTAAGTCAAACGTTAATGTGTGTCTGCAAATTAAAGTTAAAGAAGCAAATTAATTTTACACGTCCAAAATCTTAAGCGTGTTGAGATTTTCACACCGTTTGTCTTATACGCTGATATGTGACTGCACTTTTTCATTGGTTCCAAAGTGTTGCAACAGGATGGAAAAAAGATGAAAGCCGAGTTAGCGTCAGCAAATGACAAAATAAGAAAAACGAAACAAGAGCTGGATGAACTCAAAGGTAATATATCAGTTGAGCCTCGTCGTGAGAAAACCGGTCTTCGGGGTTTCCGACCAGGTTCGACACAATTTTTAGGCCTGTACAGTCACAGAAGCAGGCTAGAAGCTTTAAATTTGTGATTTAAGTAGAAGAGGGATTGTAGTATCCTAGTAACTGCACAGCTGATCTGCGCCTTTGTTTTCGCATAGGCAAAAATCCGGTTTTCTCTTGACGCGGCTTAGTTTATGGTATCTGTCCATTAACAATTGTTTTTTTTTTAGTATGTTTGTTTAACGTCCCAGTCAACAATTTTTCAGTCATGTCGGGACGGAGCCACCGCTTCTTGTGTGTTAACCAGTCCAATGGGAATTAATGTGCCTTGCAACACGGTGCCGCCAGTGGGAGTCCATTAACACTTGGGGGATTTAACCATGAACCTTCACACTGTCATGAGAATACAAACAATGTGGGTTTTCGACAAGGTCCGAAACAAACCCGCCTGCACAGTCACAGAAGAAAGCTAGAAGCTGAAATTTCGTATGTAAAAAGAAGATGAGCTGTACTATCCGAGTAGCGAAAGTAAATGCGCTGATCAGCTGGGCAGTTACAACACAGCTGATCTGCGCCTTTGTTTTCGCATAGGTAAAAATCCGGTTTTCCCCATGATGCGGCTCAATGAGGGATTTAAACCAAGTGGGCTGTTTAGTGTATGACGTTACGCTGGACATTCTACGCAGTTAAACTTTTAAATTACAAAAATGTCTTTGGTTTCAACAATATTTATTTTAAATCAAAATAACATATCAATTTACATTACATAACAACTAAAGTGTCAGGATCGGAATACAAGTCATATGGCTTATAAACATTCTCTCCTGATGTCTTTAAAATTGAACAAAAGATTTTTAAAATAGACACTAGTTTAAATTTTTAAAATGTTTAGAATTTTAAACATTTGGAATATGAAAGTGATAATTCTAGCATTTTTTTTTAAATCTGGTATGTCAGCCAAGTAGATAATATCTCAGGGAAGATTGGTCATACCAACTGAGTCACCCTCTTTAAATAAAGTCATTACTTACTTACTTACTTACTCACTTACTTACTTACTTATTTATACTTACTTACTTACTTACTTACTCGGCTGACATACCAGATCAAATATAATGTAGCGAAAGTGACATTTGACGTTTCAATGCGAACAAAGGCAGACGGCATTCATAATTTCTTGGAATGATGTTGATCTTGGTGTTCTATACTACGGATTGCTATTTGGTATAAACATATTCATGAGCCTTTGCATGAGAAAGCCAACAATTTGGGTTTCCGACTAGGTCCGACACAAACAAGCATGTACAGTCACAGAAGCAGACTAGAAGCTTGAAATTTTAGATTTAAGAAGAAGAGGGATTGTACTATCTGTGTAGCGAAAACAAAGGCGCTGATCAGCTTACAACGAAGCTAGTCTGTGCCTTTGCTTTCTCATATATATGCAGATAGTTGGTTTTCCCATGCGGAAGCTAATATAGTAGCCACCACAGAAACACTGTTTGTCCAATTACTGTTCTCAATTACAGCGGTTAAACCAGGGGCGACATACGTGCGTTGGGGCAGAACAACTTGTCCCGGAAACGGCTCAGCTGAAGTTTACTCAGGTCAAGCTGGCGGGTCATATTATAACCACAAGGGCGCTGCAGCGTCTATGGTGTGCTTACCTAATGACCCAATTTGGAAACGATATGATGACGCTACTGAAAATGGTGGTTTGATGTACGGAGCAGAATATGACGATAGGTACACTAGCCAGCGCGAGTCGAACCTCATCGGAAGGAGTCACTATGAGCAGGATGTACCGTGTAGCGTGTGTAACGTCAAGGGGAGGTCATCCACAATCATGATACCCGGGCGAAGCGAGTGTTACCCAGGGTGGACCCTTGAGTATTGGGGCTATCTCATGAGTGGCCACTACGATTTTAATGCGGCAACTAATTACTACTGCGTGGATGCCGATCAAGAAGCTATTTACGGGCGAGGGAAGAACGATAACGGATACCTTCTGTACTTTGTTGAAGGACGTTGCGGTTCATTACATTGTCCACCGTATGTTAACGGACGGGAACTAACGTGTGCCGTTTGTACCAAATAAAGCAAAACATCGGACACGAAAAATATATCGATACTTAGTATAATATCTTCATTACGAAACTACATTTGTACATTCTTTTTGTTATCATAATTATAATATAAAGATAGACTAAAACATTGTAATAATAATAATATAAAAAGAATGTATCGTAAACCAACAAAAATATACTCAGGAAAGAAATCTATATACGAATCATCTAAAAGTCTTCATAGTATGGCATAGTGGTTCGATCCAGAGCATACATCTGTATGACCGTAGGTGTACGTCAGCACCGAAAGCAACAGTAAATCTACTGTCAGTAGTCAGACTCGTGCATTATCTGTCTGAATTTAAGAATAGCCTCAGATGGGACGCCGCATTCTGTGGCGTCATATCTGGTGCTATACTGTTTGCCTATGTTCCATAAAAAAGAAGGCCAGGCTTAAATGAGTTAATCTGTTAAATGTCACAAGAACATTTGCAGATACGGGCCATGTGTCTGTGTACATTGTGTAACTACGGTGAACTACGTCACACATTGTGTAACTACGGTGTAACTACGTCACACGTCAACGCCATCCAGCAACGTGTCAGGTTTCTGACAGCATGTTCAAAACGTTATTTGGTCATTCAATTTTAACCTGAACGTGTCAGTAAGTGGATACACTTTCGAAACGTGCTTACACATGGAATATGACATTGCATCAGGAAAACATGCCCGTGCAATGAATTCCCCCTTAAACCCCACTTTTATATAGTAAAACTGGGGTATGCAGGGGTAAACCTATTTTTCTTATTTTTGCTCCAAAACATAGATTGTGGGTACTCGTTAGAACCGCCTCGGCGAGGCGGTTCTAACGTGTAACCACAATCTATGTTTTGAGCAAAAATATCACACATTTTCTACTGAACATTTTCAAATTTTACAACTTGAAAAATCTCTATACATTGCATGGGCAAGTTTTCGTAATGGAAAGTCGCAGACCAGACTGTGGTGCCTGGCCGCCAACAACGTTTTTGGGCCCGTTATCACACGCAGGATCGTTAGAATAATTACCAATAGTCATTAACCAATATAATTCCTGTTCAAGAAAAACGCGGAAATGAATGAAATTAAAAAAATAATGAAACAATAATAATAATATGACATATGCTGTAGAGTTATTAACCGATTCGTTAGCTCAATAGCCAAGTTTTTGCTGATTGTTTGACCAAGATGATATCCTTGGGTTTACACAGATATTTTCGAACGATTGTCATCTGATGTAAGTAGCTGCATTAGGACAACTTGCCCATGCAATATATAGATTTTTCTTAAAGTGTAAAAATTGAAAATTTTCAGTATATTTTTTTTTTTATATTTTTCTTATTTTTGCTAAAAACATAGATTGTGGGTACACGTTAGACCCGCCTCGCCGAGGCGGTTCTAACGAGTACCCACAATCTATGTTTTGGAGCAAAAATAAGAAAAATAGGTATGCCCCTGCATACCCCAATTTTACTATATAAAAGTGGGGTTTGAGGGGGTATATTTTACACGGACATGTTTTCCTGATGGACTGTCACAATATTTTCTGCATTCTGTTATGATTTACAACAACAAAAGTTTGGGCCACAGAATTGTCCGCCACAGCTGTTGTACTTGTATATCTCAAGACTCTTTTGTTCAACCGCACGTAGCTCCAGTGGTGTGACATAGCTCCTCGATTCATACACATGCAAAGCGTTGAAACATGTTATACTGAAAAGTAATATATATTTTGACATCTCATGTGCTGAACCAACCCTACATCATTAGGGATTCATGCGCCGAATCACTGATAATGTGAAAAATGGCATCTCCTTAAAACCATGTATTTCGACATAGACTTATAAAGTCTGATGAGATGATGTCTTTTTCTATATAATCTTAAAATTACATATATGATACCATAGTCCACTCCACTTCAAAGACTGTATTCTTCTTGGTCATGATTTTGCTTCTCTGACTATATCGTTTGAGTCAGCTTAATGTAAAGTATGGTATGGCATATCAGCATAATATAAAATAAGGCATGGCACTTTGGGAATATATTTCAACATCTACGGCTGTAATCAGTCTAATTTCGACACTACAGTACACACTTTCATTACCATTCCTTTAAATACACTAGGGTGCAAAAGTAACGTCACGCTAATTCGCCAAGTGATTTTGTTACACGATATAACACTTTTTAACCACTGGTAAGATGAGTTAGAATTATTAATATATTCATTGAATTTCAACATACAAGATGAGCATAAATGTTGAAGTGCTATTCTATTTTAGCCTTGTTGTATCATTGTTTATACATACCCAAGCTTCTGACAAACAGCATTGCAATCAAGGGCTTCATTGGAACACGTACGTCTTACAGCATTGACACGACCAGCAGGGGCCATAGCCGTGCATGTGAACTGGGCTAGCATGTGCTGGTAGTCATACGATATCGCAAAGAATTGATCCCCGTTCTGTGGGGAAATGCAGCCTGCAGAAATAAAAGAAAATGAAATTGAAACATTAAGAACATATCAACATTTATCCACCGTGATTATAAGTACATGTACATGTATATATATATATATATATATAAACAACATATGAGCCGCCTCATGAGAAAACCAACAATCTGCATATGCGAATAAGCTGATCAGCGCATTTGTTTTCGCTACACGGATAGTATAATTCCTCTACTTCCTAAATCCAAAATTTCCAGCATCTAGCCATTTTCTGTGACTGTACAGCCCGGTTTGTGTCGGACCTGTCCGGAAACCACATTGTTGGTTTGGTTTTCCCACGAGGCGGCTCATATATGTTTGCTTCAGACACTGGCAAATGCTTATAAAACAAAACATGAGGCAAATTTGCATTAAGGATGTTCGCTGCCAATGAAAAAGTATTCAAACTTTTTAGGCTAACCCCTCTTTTCTGATTCCAAACTACAACACAAGATATTTGATAACAAAATAAATATAGGGTAGTGTGCATTTTTTCAAGCTACATGCCGCTGAATGAGACCGCTGAGCACCATGTTTTAAATTTAGTAAAATATATTTATTTTTTAATTCTTTGAAACATACCTGTCTTGAACAAACATATACTTAGAATGCTTTCAAAAGCCATAGTATTTACGTATCGCAGACTATTTTGGACCAAAATCAAAGAAAAATTTGCAACTTGAAGTGGATGACAAAATTTTACGATTCCTCTTCCAACCCTACCCCCATACTTGACTGAAAAGTCGGAAAATAGCAATATTTTGAAATGTGCTAAAACCATATTTGTTGATTCAAACTTTTTCTTGTATTTTCACACAACATAGAACTTTGTAATATTGTTCGAATAAAAGAAAGAAATATATAGGGTAGTGTGCATATAAGAGAGAACCGACATCTTGAAATCGCCATTTTCAGCCATTTTGCGGCTGTTTTGTTTCTTAAAGCCCATTTCATAAAACCACCTAAAATTTTATAACCAACACACCAAAGACCCAAAGACTGACTTAGAAGACCATTTATACATATATTGCAGCTAAAATAAGCATCGAACTAGTGCAATTAATTTGAAGATGTGTAATATTCAAGTTTAATTTACCCTACCCCCTACATTATACTGACAACTAAAATTTTCTGACATGTTGCAGAAAATGGGGTGAAAAATGAAGTTTCTTAGATTGACAATTTTCATGGCTCATTCAATGCATATCATCAATATGTATCCAAATATAAAATATTAGAATAATATCTGCAACCGTTTACGAGATATTCAAGAAAAGAAAAACCGGAAGTTCCGAAATGTCAAATGTTAGCAGCGAACATCCTTAAGTCAATGTGAAATTCCCCCTGTGCCTTCATTACTGTTAAGTAGTATATATGTATAATAGAAGACAGATTACCAGCATTGTACAGAGTTACAAGGTCTCGATTCGGTCTGCGTAGATGTCCCCGATATGGCCGAGCTCTTCTTGTTCCGTGTTCTCGTCTGCAACCTGTCACCCACTCCATCTTTACACTCTGCCGTACACTGACCCCACGGGCTCCATACCTCCCATTGTAGTTCTGGAAAGGTTCGAAATAAAATGAGCCTGAGACAAAACCAACAATTTTGGTTCCGACCAGGTCTGACACAAACCAAACTGTACCTGTGTACATTCACACAAGATAGCTAGCAGCTTGAAATTTCGGATTTAAGAAGTAAAGGGATTGTACTATCTGTGTAGCGAAAACAAAGGCGCTGATCAGCTTCGCGGTCTGCGCCTTTGTTTTCGCATATGCAGATTGTTTGTTTTCCCATGCGGCGGCTCAAATAATAATGAAAGCTGCGAGTGGAAGCTTCGCAAAATATTATAAAATGTGTGAAAAGAAGAAACAAAGATGGGTGAATATTATCACATCCGATACATATTTCTCGAAAAGGGTCTTCAGATTATAATACATGTAATTAGTAATTAGGTCTTTCTTGTATTAATTGATTTAAATCAGTGTATGGTGTACTGCAAATGAATGCGCAATCAAAATAGTATTTTAGTCTCAATAATGGGGTTCTTTTTGATATAGGACCTAGTTCTAAAATATTTTCTATTTCTCGTTCCTCTGAGAAAACAGTTGCTGCAATCACTGATGTCAGCACAATTAAGAAGCAAGTCCAGAAGAATTATATGAAAATTGTAATGCCAAGATTTTCTAAAAACATCAAGGTTTACCTAGAAATATAGACATACAAACGTGCAAATTACTAAAAATTACCTTTGATTAGACTTTCGAGGCGCTTTAAAGCGGAGTTTGTTTTCTGTTCAAATGTCCCCACGCTTTGTTTCTCTGCCAAAACTTCTTTAGCGAGAACGTCAATTTTATTATCCATTAATTCGACCGAATGTTCCATCCGGACCATCTTTTCAAGTAACTTTTCTTCAAAATCAAACTTCGAACATTTTGGTTCAATTTGCAAGCTTCCGAGACCCTTACTGAAAATCACAGTAAGAGTCACAACACAAAACAGAGCTCTCTGTCCCATCTTTTATACATAAAGCTAAGGTAAGTTGTAAGGGTGAAAAAAGAATCAGCTGATATTTTAACAATTCATATTTTAGCCGTGGTACCAGAAAACAAACAATCTGCATATGCGTAAACAAAGACGCAGATCAGCTGTGCAGTACCTGCACAGCTGATCAGCGCCTTTGCTTTCGCTGCAAGGATAGTGCAATTAATCTTCTACTTACATCAAAACTTTCAAGCTTCTAGCTCTTTCCTGTGACTGTACAGGCCAATTTGTGTCAGATCTGATCGGAACCCCAAATTGCTGTTTTTCTCATTCTCAATTTTCTTTCCGAACGCCCGGATGTTTCTGTCATATTCCGCCGAATATTGCACGGCTATTTTGTGATTTCGGACGAGCCGAATATACGATAGGATTTTGGCTGGGAACCTACAAAAAATACCGAACACTCCGCATGACTACACAGGTTGGTTTCCGATCTACACTAATTAGTCATCCGGTAAGCCGAAAACATGTGATGTTTTAAACGTTAGCAGTGATTGGTTTAATGAAATCCAGCCAATCATCATTTTTCTTTTAAGCAAAGTTCGGATTTAGACCATTTTGCGTATGCTGATATCGGGGCCGTAAGGGTCGACTAATTACCGAACAGGAAATCCAGGAAGCAGGTCATCTCTGCCTTTTTACTTTTCGGTCTTACCAAGTCCACTCGGCCTTTTTTTCTTTTTTAATTCAATTTTCACTGTTGAGAATCGTACAGATTTTCACATCGGAAGCCGTTAGTACTGTACGCACGAAACTCGTTAGCTGCTTTACACAATTTTTATAAATAATCGAAAAATCAATACTTTTTGTCAGTTACACATCTCGGAGGACATATGAATCGAAAGGTAAGAATATTTTCTCTTTAAATTTACTTAGATTTGTAGTCATAAGATGCTCTGCTTGGTTCGGTACAATAATTTTGATGGTGCATCAGTGATTTTTTTCAATGTCATGAGAAAAAATCGTTAATCTATAGCAAATTGTAGTTTTTGTGTGGAATTTAGACATTTTCTGAAATAGCCCAATGAAAGACCAACTATTGACAAATATATCACAACACTTGTTCATGAGATATACTTTCCTGTTCCCGAAATATTACCTACTTTTCATGAGGCATGTGATATCGCCGACTGTACACCTCGCTTCAGCTGTACCCAATCATTAGCTGCACATGTCGAAAAGAAAACTGTACGACTCGCTTCCCGCATCAAAATTGTGTTGGCCAGTAAAATGTGGCTGTATATGTAATCTAAACGAATGTAATCATCGATTTGCACAGAATATCCCAAGGGACACCCCCTGGTCAGCGGTGTACCGATGAGAAAGGGTACTGTTTTAAGCAGGGCAGTGCATAGCGCTGTCATCATTTAGTTAATAAAAATGCTGTTTTGTGGAAACGGGGTACTTTTATAATGCTCTAAAACGCTATGAAAAGGGATGGAGCGAGGTTATAGGATTAAACTATTTATGGACTTAAATGACTCGGAATAGTGTTCTATGCTGTTGTTGCTATACTCCACGTTACAGCAGGGCCGTCGCCGCGTTTTAAAAAGTGGTCCGGCGGAAGAGATGGATGAGTACCGAAGTGGGGCACAGCACGAGAGGGGGAATATCCCCTCTGGTAAGGGGGTTCGGGGATGTCCCCCGAGAAAATTTTGATAAATTGGTGCCTCTAAACGCGTTCTGAGTGCCTTTTGCGGACCGAGTTTCGATAGTTTTTGTCAACAAAAACACCGAAATTCAGGCAGTATAAATTGGAAGATTTATCAGAAAAGCAACTTCAATTTTTTTTCATTTATTTATTTTATCATTATTATTTTATTATTATTATTATTTCACACTGAATGTACGTTGTGGGGACCGAAAAGTCTTAGGCTGTTTTGCAACAGGCTGCACTTGCATATCCATAATGAAATAACATTGACATATTACTATCAACACAGTCTCAGAACTTAAAATATACATACATGTACATGCAATTTCAAAATAATTTGTATATTATTTGCCAGCCGACATTTTCTTCGATAAACTACATTTGGAAATAAATAGCCCTGGGATTAACAGTGTTCCCCTATGTTCCGTCTTTTATTTATTTATTATTTTTTTTTTTTTTTATTTTTTTTTTTCATTGCGGCATACAAAATCAAAGCGAAGATTGGATTAAAAAGCAACAATTTAATTACAACTCTTATCTATCTTTCACTGAACGTAATACTCAAATCCAATCATTTTAATCATTTTATTGGAAAGGGATAGTAAACAAACATGTGAATAGCTATTGGGAAGATACATGTAGTATCAAGTCGGCTGCTGTCCTTTTTACAAGCTTGAGATTCCTGAATGTCGATGAATTCTCATGTGGCAAGAGACACTCTCTTCTGAAGTCATTGGGCAATATACGAGAAGTTCCTCGTATTAGTACAAAGCTTAAGCTGGTGACGGGTACATATATACTGCAAACAAACCGGGTGGCGTTTAACCAGAATCAAGTGGATCCTAGTTGCCTCTTATGTCATCAAGAAGACGAAACTGTAGAACACTTCTTGCTTCGCTGTCCTGCTTTGGCTAGTGTTAGAAATCCTATAATAGACAATATACTCTCTGTGGGTGCTGGTATATATTCACCGACTAACAGTCCAGTTAGTTTCCTGCAGCTAATACTAGATCATAATGCTTTGAACTGCTACATATCTGATGGTTCTCATGGACAATTACATAGTATAGAATTTCACTGCAGAAGGCTGTGTCATGCCCTACACACAGAACGTTATAAACTGTTGTCTCTAGTGCCGAAACGTCAGAGGAAAGGTGCTAAGAAAAGAAAGTAACTGTAAATCCTAGAAGTTCCCAGAGGCAATCCGTTCACCACATAAGCGGTTGTAAATAGAGTTCTTTTAGAGACCTTTTAAGCTGTAAATAGAGACTTTCCTAAGTTGTAAATAGAGTGGTGGAAGCGTGAACCATTTTAGAACTTAGACATTCCCCAATCTACTCCGAGAGGAGGTGTGCCGAGACGGGCAGAATTTATGTACAACAACAACAACGACCGCAATGTTTTGACACGCTTCGTATTTCTTGTGAAAAGTTTCCTCACCTTTGCCTTGATGACACGAGTTTCGGGTGTTGATGATAATTTCATCAATAAGCCGCGACTCGTTCAAGATGAGACGATTAGAAGATCAAAGACAGGTAAGTACTGCTGCGGCGATCGAAAAACGTGGTACGGCGGATACCATGGTCGGCCAAAAAAGTGGTCCGGCGCTCGCCGGACCTGCCGCACCGGCGACGACGGCCTTATGTAACAGTTGTGGCTATAGTTATATGGAATATACAGCTGTGCAGTAACTGCACACAGGGGCCTGTATCGTCATTGTTTAACCTTAAAAATGACGATACAGGCATGACAATACAGGCTCCTGTGTAACGGCACAGCTGATCAGCCCTTTGTTTTCGCCACACTGATAATTTGACTATTCCTCTTCTACTTATATTCTAGGCAGCCATCCATTCATACATTTGAGGCTTATTTTCACTTTAAATGGCAAAATTGAGTAGAAGCAATTTGATGTTATAAATATATTCTTTGATGCATGCCTGAAGCCATAGGGGTGGATGCCATGTCTAGATTTGCTTATTAAGGTCAGAAACTAGGTCAAAGTTCAACGAGTGCAAAAATTAAGAAAACATACCCCAGCTGATAATACAAGTAAAACCAAGGCCAAAGAAAGTGGTTTGAATGCTAAAATTTGGTATATTAAATGTTAGATAGAACATTAAGAGATTGTATGTATGTATTATGTTTTGAGGGCCCCAAGGAAGATTGGTGCTAAACCAATTGGGTTACCCTCTCTAAATAAAGTATTTACTTACTTACTTACTTACTAAATAACCATGTACGTTTGTCTGAACCGAAGAACAGGAGGCCAAAAGGTCAGTAAGTGCACTTTGGGAAATTTTCAGAGAAATATACCAATGTTTTATTAGAATGTTCAAACATCTCGGTGTAAAAACATTTCATGGTTGAATTGCTTTCGATTTATTGAAAGACACACATTAGAGACATCATTGAATAGATATTTCAGTCTCAAGACATGTATTTGCAAACTGCGTATTCCATTTACGTATTACACATTTGTAAAAAATGAATTTCTTTAATATAGTTCGGCATGAAACCTAGATGACCGTGTCATATCATCTACGGTATATATTTCCACAGACATAACTACACATCAGTATCTTGATATAAAGTCCTTGAGCAATTCTAGATAGCCACCCAAATTCAAGAAGGCTGTCAAAATTCAAGATGGACAACAAAAAGGGGTTTTGATAGAAATTCTTACATATGGGTGTGATGGAATGTTAATTTAAAGTAAATAATATATAAAGCTTAGATATTTCAACAATATGCATCAAGATAAAAAGAAATTAGAATTGCTGCCAAAATGGCTATCGAAAAGCAGGTAGTGTATTCGAGTAAGCAGTTGATGGTCGTCTACATTTGATTCTGATCAGATGGGACATTTTATGTTGGACACCAAATATATAAATAATGTGGAAAATGTTAATCCCTTTCACTGAAGCGTACATTTCCTTTTCTCATTAATACGCTCACTGCTTTTAAAGGATCTCAATTTTATTTTTATTAGCAAGAAAACTGAAAAAATGTGGCCATAAACGGAATCAGAATAGCTGTTATACCTACGAAATGCAAAACTGACGATACAATAATGTATTACAAAAGAGTAAATGACAACAGTCTTGTCCATAGCACTCAAGATTGCACCATTCTTCTTCCCTTTCAATTGAAAACAAAAACAGCAAAATCAGCATCTTTGCACATATTGGTTAAAAATAAAAAGAAAAGGCTAAAAAAAACCTCCAGAAGTGTGTAACAATGCTTGGATGTATATCCATCAGTACTTCAACCAATTGTTTCTACAGACTGGTACTCGAAAGCATTAAAAATTGAAATATTCCTATCAGTATGGAGATGCTTTTCTACCGACATCATCTTGTAGCAGCATCCAGTGGCTGTATATGTGGACAGGCATTGTTATCATGGCATCTTCACTTACATGTACAACATATTTCTGTGTTTGACTTGCAGTCTTCTGTGTAAGAAGTTTTCACGACTGATCTGATTGATGTGTGACTAAGCATCCCAGTCAGCAGATATAGTTAGGAAGTTGCCTCCTTTTATGGCACATATGCCCAACATGGTCGTTCGTCTCTCACTAGTGAGAAATATCTTTATTTCTAGATTTTTAGATTCTTTAATGGCTGACCTGGCCTGTTTTAGCTCTAACTATTGGTTGCAAGTAGAGCAAGTCAGTATTGAAGAAATTGTTGATGACCCATTTACTCTGGCTGTGCGCTCTAAGCGACTTCTTTCAGCTTAAATTCTCTTTCTTCATGTTGGACTGCTCCTTTACGCCTGACGAAAGGATGTTATGACATCCAAAATGTGCTCCACAGTACAACCATCCAAGGAAACCACTAAGGCTTATATGCATGGCTGGTTTGACTTGACTTGAAAAAAAATTCTTAGAAAGACTCAGACCCTCTGATCAGTTAACCAGTAATCAGATGATTGGTCAGTAGTAATAAGCTTTGCCTGTATGCACAAGTAATTCTCTTATTTCTCATGCCCCAATGGGCTGGAGCCCATATTCCCACGCGGCCACCCTTTGCAGAGCTGTCAATCAATGTAGTACCACTGTAAACTTAGACAGCTTTCCATCTCCATTGTTGATGTTGTTGGGTTGTGTGTAATTCCTGTACTGAAGTAGAGAATTCTTCATGGGGCTTCACAAAAAGTTCTGATAGAATGATATTGATTATAACAGAGCCACCCCAAGGAAACTGAAATTGGTATTTTTGGTAATTTGTACCATTTTTACTCTAATTCTGGTTTAAAAATAACAAATTCATGATTACAATATTTCTTCTACTATTGTGACCGGGGGGGGGGGGGGGGGGGGGGGAGGTAGGTGCACCTTAATCTTTGCAGAAATTTCTCTACTTTGACTAAAACAATAACCAGGAGGTTAAACAACAAACAAGACCGAACAAAACCAAACAGGAGGCGATTGACACACTGATAGCTGAACAAAATCTCATTTAGAAATTTTGCCCTTCCAATGCACTTAATGACCTTTAAATCTTGGCCTTGAATGAGATAAAAAAAATATAAAGGTTTGATCCTTTGGAAGCAGTAAAAACATTCAAAGGGAGATAGTATGGACTATATTGCGCAATTTCGGGTAATGAACCCTCGTCAGTAGCCCTTTTAAACCGGCAACGAACGCCAGACTATAATTGTGCTGCAATTTCGAGAATTTACCTGAGGAGTCTAAATGAAAGACATATTCCTAAATTGGGTCAAATAATTAAAAAAAAATGCTTAGAAGTATGTTTCTAAACGTGAGTGTTTTGAACACTCTGAATATCTTTACTGATCTCAAAGGACCGAAATAAAAATATAATCTGCACTATGGATGATGTACGGGGAGACTTTTTACGGCCGCCACACGACACAACACCAGCTGCAGTAATAGCAAATAAAATATAAAGGTTTGATCCTTTGGAAGCAGTAAAAACATTCAAAGGGAGATAGTATGGACTATATTGCGCAATATCACAATATCACATTGCAATACCTCTCAAACATTTAAGAGCATCTTTTAATGTTTTCACAGCATTTGATAACTTTTATAATATCAGAAAATCAGCACTGATTTTACTAACATTTTCTTGAGAAATTTGCACTTACATGACCTTTAACCTCACAAAGGCGCGTGTTCAGTGCTCTTTTCGGTTATAATGTAAGTGTCACATGCATTATAAGTGTATACTGGGTAGTTTCAGCAAACTTTTACAGACTGTAATATAGGCAACTTATTGCACTGAATGGAGTTTTTGTACATTTTATTGCTATTTTGCACCGAGTTGACCTTTGACCTAATTCCAAGACCCAGGGTCATTTACAGACCTGGCATCCACCCCTATCTGTTACAGAATCTATCTAGAAACATATTTAGCATGGATACCAGCTTCTATCCCATTTTGCCATTTGAAGTTTTTTTCATGGATTGGATAGCTGACTATTCAACGTTTTAAGTTATTAGCTTTATACTGTCACTGAGGCGTTCCCAGGGGTTTTGGAGATTCAGGGAGAAAGGCTATTTATTATCAGGGATTTGGGGAGAAGGGTCATTTATTTTCAGTGATTTGGGCAGAAAGCATAACTTTTGGGGGTTTTAGGGAGCAGGGAGCATGGGGTTGAGGAAAAACATTTAAGGGAGCTGAGGAGAAAGGTCATTTTTCTTTCAGGGAGCAGGGATCAAAGACCCCCCCAGGGGGTCTCGTCACTGTACAGCTTGGTTTGTGTCGAACCTGGTCGGGACCCAAATTGTTGTTGTTTTTTTTTTACTCAGGCTGAAATGGCATTAGTGTACCATGCTCGCAGTTGCAAAAAAACCTAGATGTTAGGAGCGGTCATGCTCCCTGTTGACTGAAAAGGTAGTTCCGAGCATGCTCGGATTGACCAGTCCATGCGTCATAGCGCATGCACGCATTTGCTTCTAAGCATGCTGCATGTCGATGAAAACAAAAAGGTTCCGAGCATACGGAATACCATAAAATGGCACTAATGCGCATGCTTGTAGCTGAAATAGAAAACAAAAGAGTGAAAGAAAGTTGACCAAAGTTCGGCCGGACATTATTGAAAAACGGTTTATCCATGCATACTCTCGATGCTCCGAGCACGACTGAGTAAAAGGTTGCTCCGTGCATACTTCGATGCTCCGAGCACGACTTATAAAACGGTTGCTCCGTGCATACTTCGATGCTCCGAGCATGACTGAGTATACGTTCAAATTTCAGTGCGCATGCGCGGGAACACGCCCAATGATACAAAAATGCATTTTCCGTACCCCACGCGCATGTACTCGAAATTTTTCAAAGCAATTCACACAATTCTAATCTTGGAAGGTCGTCCGATGAGTGTATGGCAACCTAGCCCTATTGAATGAAGTGCATTGCAGCCATGGGAAAGTCGTTTTTCAATGTGTTTTCGAGCTCGGTCAAGTTAGCAAAAAATTTGCTGCAGCAAAAAAACGGTCAAGTTAGCAGCAAATTTGCTGCAGCAAAAAACGGTCAAGTTAGCAGCAAAATTGCCGCAGCGAAAAACGGTCAAGTAAGCAGCAAATTTGCTGCTAGCAGAAAAATAATTCTTTGGTTTTAGTCTGGCTGTCATCGCTATAGAAAGCGATGACGAAGGCCGAAAACAGAACTTTTCTATCTCACCTATGGGCGGAGCTATGGTGTACCAAACCCTCGCAGCAGAAAAAAAATGAAGAAACAAAAATTGTCAAAGATTTTTTTCGTTTATGTCTGGCTGTCATCGCTATAGAAAACGATGACGAAGGCCGAAAACAGATCTTTTCTATTTCACCTATGGGCGGAGTTATGGTGTGCCAAACCCTCCCAGCAGAAAAAATGAAAAAAAAAAAAAAAAAAAATGTCAAAGATTTTTTTCGTTTTAGTCTGGCTGTCATCTGGCTGTTCTGTTTTCGGCGTTCGTCATCGTTTTCTATAGCGATGACAGCCAGACTGAAACGAAAAAAATCTTTGACATTTTTTTTTTTTTTCATTTTTTCTGCTGGGAGGGTTTGGTACACCATAGCTCCGCCCATAGGTGAGATAGAAAAGTTCTGTTTTCGGCCTTCGTCATCGTTTTCTATCGCGATGACAGCCAGACTAAAACCAAAGAATTAGTCGATTTTTTTTTTCTATTTTTCTGCTAGCAGCAAATTTGCTGCTTACTTGACCGTTTTTCGCTGCGGCAATTTTGCTGCTAACTTGACCGTTTTTTGCTGCAGCAAATTTGCTGCTAACTTGACCGTTTTTTGCTGCAGCAAATTTTCTGCTAACTTGACCGAGCTCGAAAACACATTGAAAAACGACTTTCCCATGGCTGCAATGCATTTCATTCAATAGGGCTAGGTTGCCATACACTCTTTGACAAAAAAAAAATCATTTTTTTCTGCTGGGAGGGTTTGGTACACCATAGCTCCGCCCATAGGTGAGATAGAAAAGTTCTGTTTTCGGCCTTCGTCATCGCTTTCTATAGCGATGACAGCCAGACTAAAACGAAAAAAATCTTTGACAATTTTTTTTTTTCATTATTTCTGCTGGGAGGGTTTGGTACACCATAACTCCGCCCATAGGTTGATCGTTTTTTGCTGCAGCAAATTTTCTGCTAACTTGACCAGAATCGAATGGCTTCATTTTCGTGCCTAGAAATGGAAACTAGAAATTCAAGGAAAGTTCAGGTTGAATGTTATGGAACAAAATGGAGTAGCTGAAGCTGACTCCAATATGCAATGACCGGTCCAGTTAGCGTAAAGTCTAGAGCGTCCGCTAGAGCGGAGGGTCGTGGGTTCGATCCCGGACCGCGTCTTACCATAGACGTCTAAATGGTACCAGTGGCTACCTTGTTTTGTGTGTTCAGCATCATAATTCTAGCACTGGGAAACGCCTAGATCTTTTTTTTTTTTTTTTTTTTTTTCTATCCACATTGTCTAAATGTGTTTCGCTGCTTTAGATTATGGTGGTTTGCACAGTTAAGCAAGAAATTCATCAAAATCATTTTTTCAAAATGACCCCTTCGCCAGTTTTTACGTAATTGTAGTCGATCGAAAAAGTCTGATGGCTGATTTTCACAGGTCGTCTTTGAAAATGGTTTGTCTAGTACATATATTCAGTATTTCGTGTGAATCGACTGAAGCCACAAAAAGTTATTTAAAATTTAATGACGAGTTGCGTTGCCTGTGAAACTGAGTATAGCCAATACATTTTCTAAAATAGAGACATTAAGCGCCACAAAATATTCCTAATACTCCTAATACGTCACACATACTCCACAACAGCGAAACATACATAGCACATACGCCATTGATACGTGAGATACGCCACACGTACGTCGTGATACGCCGTAGAGTCAAGGTAACGCCACACATATGTCGCACTTAGCCACACATACGTAGCAGATACGAAAGGTACGCTACATACATACGTCACGGTTACGTGGCATGTAATCCCATGCACGTGTGGCATATCAGGAGTATGAGCTACGTATCTACCTGCCACGTTGCTTTCGCAAGTACGACTTACGTGTTACGTATGTACAGCGTATCGGACCTGCCACATACATGTACGTGCTACGAATTTTAAATTGCACACATAAAAAGCCTAGCGCCTCGGCGTATGAGCTACGCATCCAGGAGTATGAGTTACGTATGCTCACGTATGTACGACGTAGGCGTCGTGACGTACATTTCGTATCTTGATACGCCGTAGATACGTGTGTCGATACGCAATAGTGTGAGAGCTGTATAAAGCCCGGCTGCGTCCCGGTTTACCCCGGTGGTGTCCCGGTGACGGCCGGTCTCGCCACGGTTCTGCTCCGGTGTTTGTCGGTATTAAAAACCGAGGTGAACCGGACGACAGCGTGACCGGGGTTAAGCGGGACGCAAACGGGACAAACCGGGGTGAACCATGCCCAAATTGTTAAAGCCGTCCCGGTGGCATTCCGGTTCAACCCGGTTGAGTCCCGGTGAAACCCCAGTATGTGCCAGAATAGCCTGGTGTCGTCCCAGTGTCGTCCAGGTTAACCATGGTTCGCGCCGGATCATCCTGGTTTATCACGGTCGAGTCCTGGTGCTATCACAGTTTGTCACGGTGTTGCCCCAGTTTAACCCCGTTTTTACATCTCTCCCGGTTCGCCCCGGCTCTATTAAACTTTTTAATACAACCGTGAAGACTCCTTGGTTTATCCCGGTTCGCCCCGGTTTGCCACGGTAGCGCTACGGTTCTATCCCGGTTTACCCCGGTTTATTAAACCGTGGCGTACCGGGGCGAACCGGTGAGCTAAACCGGGACAGCGAGAACAAAGCTTAATGCTCTATAGGATAAGAGATTTTGTTTTTCAGGTTAAGCTATGTTCTCACTGTCCCGGTTTAGCTCACCGGTTCGCCCCGGTTTGGTAAACCAGGCTAAACCGAGACGAACCGTGACGAAACGGGATAGAACCGTAGCAAACCAGGAAGAATCGGGGTAAACCGGGGAGCCTACACGGTGGAATAAAAATGTTAAATACAACCGGGGCGAACAGGGTGAACCGTGAAAGATGTCAAAACCGGATGAGAAACCGTGATAGCATCGGGACTAGACCGTGATAAACCGGTACGATCCGGCGCAAACCGTAGGCAACCTGTACACCGGGCTATTCCGGTACAAACTGGGGCTTCTCCAGGACTTCACCGGGGTGAACCGGGACGCCACAGGGGCAAATCGACTTTAATGATTTGGCCACGGTGTTACCCGGTTTGCCGTCTCAGTCCCTATTATTTTCAATATCGACAAACACCGGGTCATAACCGGGACGCCACCGGGGAAACCGGGGCGCCAACAGGGTGAACCGGGGCCGACTGGGATGAACCGGGATGCTACCGTATTTAACCGTAGTAAAACCGCGGCACACCGGTCTCCACCGTGATAGAATTGGTAACAAGACCGGGGCTGCACCGTGACTGTGAGAACAAAATCAATTTGGTGGAAAAAGCCCCCGGTTTATCAAGGTATACCGGCTGTCTTCACCGGGGCGAACCAGGGTAGAAGCGTGACAGTGAGAACGTGGCTTTAAGTGCTACCGTGAAATATTTAGGTTCATGTATAGAACAATCATTTTTATACGAAATGTTTTGTAGAGTATTGCTCCCCCCCGTTAACCAACAACAGCTTTTTGCATGTGTATGTGTAATAATGTTTTGCATAATATATATTATACTGGCGTGTTTGTTTATTGTGGAAGGGCCGGAACAATCCTGTAAAGCCCAAAACCCAGAGCCCAAATATATTTATCAGCTATAGTTTCTCATTCAGGCAATACTAGCTGATTTGAAGTTATCAAAATTGAAACAATATGAAAGGGCAATCATATACATTAATTTGTCTGCAGTTACGTTGCACCGGGGTGCTACAAAAGCATTTTTATATAGTTTGCGCACCAGACATAAAAGCTTTTGGTCAGCCTGTGTTACAATAGTTTTGAAGCATACTGTATCAATACACACTTGATTTATTCACACCCGCTTACAGGTCTACGGAGTTGATGTCTATGTTTTAGTTTTTCTCACAATAGAATGTGATAATGCAGAAAAAAAACACGACAAGATTTCTATCTTTTGTTTTGTTTTTTGTTTTACACCGTTGATACGCGAGTTAACTTACACCGCGTACGTCGTTGATGCGCCTTAGGTACGAGAAGCGAGTCGAAAATACGTCTGACATACATCACACATACGCCATACATACATAGCAGATAGAAATACGCCATGGTTACGTGGCATTTTGATAGCTACGTACATGTGGCGTATCAGGAGTAAGAGCTACGTATCTACGGCGTACCTGACGAATGACCGTATGTTCGACTTATGCGCGGCGTATCGGAGCTGCGGAAGTAATTTGACGTGCACACACACAAAAAAATGTAGCGCTTCGGCGTTCGAGGAGTATGAGCTACGTACATATATGCTCGCGTATGTACTACGTGTGATCTACAGGTCTTATGTATCTTGATACGCCGTAGATACGATGCACAATAGTGTGGCAGTAGTGTAATGAACGAAAACGATGGCTCTACAGATAATGCACCAGTCATTAGTATCCATGGGCCTTTGGGGCCGATGAATAGCGGGACATTTTAATGTTAAAATGAGCTAAAAACCAGGCACTGTGGGGTCATATTTGTTGTAAAATCCATGCTAAAACACTCGGCCCCTTGGAGGCTGCCAACAATGAGGACCAACATCCGCGTATTGTTCTGATAACCAGAGGACCATTGGTCCTGAGAACGCTCACCTGAAGCTTGATCTTGGAGTATTAAGTCATCATGAAATGACCTTGACCTTGAATACTCACACACCTTTATTGACTTCACAAGTTGTCTGCATCTGCAAAGTTTCAGGTCTCAGGCTGCAATAGTTTTTAAACCCAGTGATTTCTGAGAAAACCATAATTTTAATTTTGATATTTAAATGACCTTGGGTCAAGGTTAACAAATGACCTTGACCTTCATCAATTACTTACCTTCAATGACTCCATTAGTTGTCTGCATCTAGCAACTTTCAGGTCTCAGGCTGCAACAGTTTCCAAAATATCCATTGTTTTCGCCTTTTCCCATGTAAAATAAAATATAAAGGTTTGATCCTTTGGAAGCAATAAGAACATTCAAAGGGAGGTAGTATGGACTATATTGCGCAATTTCGGGTAATGAACCCTCATCAGTAGCCCTTTTTAAACCGGCTACGAAAGCCAGACTATTGTACTTTAATTTCGAAAATTTACACGAGAAGTCTAAATCAAAGACACATTCCTAAACGGGGTCAAATAATTTAAACATTGCTTAGAAGTATGTTAAAAGCCTATGTTTCCAAAATTGACCTTGCCGTAAAATAGGTCAAGGTCATCCTAGGGTCATCATTTCAACAAACTATGATGGGCTGGGGGTCATAAATGCTACATACCAAGTTTCGTGTAAATCGGCCTGCCGGTTCTGGCGAAGAAGATTTTTGAGTGGTTTTTAACATAGTTGGGCATGGCGGCCATCTTGGTCATGTGACCCGAATTTCGCGATCACACTTTCGTTACCCCTACCCATGGACGCTCCACATAAAATTTCACTTTGACTGGCCAAGCAGTTTCAGAGAAGAAGATCTTTGAAAAGTGTGTATGGATGACAGACTGGCCAAGGTCAAGAGATGACCTTGACCTAAATTAATCACATACCTTCATCTACTCCATTAGTTGTTTGCAGGTCTCAGGCTGCAACAGTTTTCTAAAAATCCATAGTTTTCTCTTTTCCCATGTAAAAGCCTATGTTTCCAAAATTGAAATTGCCGTAAAATAGGTCAAGGTCATCCTAGGGTCATCATTTGATCAAACTATGATGGGCTGGAGTCCCAAATGCTACATACCAAGTTTCATGAAAATCGGCCAGCCGGTTCTGGAGAAGAAGATTTTTGAGTGGTTTTTACCATATATGGGCGTGGCGGCCATCTTGGTCATGTGACCTGGATTTCGCGATCAAACTTTCGTCTCCCCTACCCATGGATGCTCCACATAAAATTTCACTTTGATTGGCCAAGCAGTTTCAGAGAAGAAGATCTTTGAAAAGTGTGTATGGACGACAAACAGGCCAAGGTCAAGAGATGACCTTGACCTAAATTAATCACACACCTTCATCTACTCCATTGGTTGTTTGCATCTACCACTTTTCAGGCCTCAGGCTGCAATAGTTTTCAAAAAATCCATAGTTTTCACTTTTTCCCATGTAAAAGACTATGTTTCCAAAATTGACCTTGCCGTAAAATAGGTCAAGGTCATCCTAGGGTCATCATTTGATCAAACTATGATGGGCTGGAGTCCCAAATGCTACATACCAAGTTTCATGAAAATCGGCCAGCCGGTTCTGGAGAAGAAGATTTCTGAGTGGTTTTTACCCTAATATATGGGCGTGGCGGCCATCTTGGTCATGTGACCTGGATTTCGCAATCAAACTTTCATCTCCCCTACCCATGGATGCTCCACATAAAATTTCACTTTGATTGGCCAAGCAGTTTCAGAGAAGAAGATCTTTGAAAAGTGTGTATGGACAACAGACTGGCCAAGGTCAAGAGATGACCTTGACCTAAATTAATCACATACCTTCATCTACTCCATTAGTTGTTTGCATCTATCACTTTTCAGGCCTCAGGCTGCAATAGTTTTAAAAAAATTCATAGTTTTCACTTTTTCCCATGTAAAAGCCTATGCTTCCAAATTTGACCTTGCCGTAAAATAGGTCAAAGTCATCCAAGGGTCATCATTTTATCAAACTATGATGGGCTGAAGTCCGCAATGCTACATACCAAGTTTCGTGGTAATCGGCCCACCGGTTCTGGAGAAGAAGATTTTTGAAGGGTTTTTACCATATATGGGCGTGGCAGCCATCTTGGTCATGTGACCTGTATTTCGGGATCAAACTTAAAATGCCACTACCCAAGGAGGCTCCACATAAAATTTCAACTAGATCGGCCAAGCGGTTTCAGAGAAGAAGATCTTTGAAATTGTGGACGACGCCGACGGACGGACGGACGACGGACGGATGGACGCCGGATCATGGCCGTCCTATAAGATCACCTTGTGAGCCTTCGGCTCAGGTGAGCTAAAAATATGAGAGAGGGGTGCGTGGATACAAATGACTGGTGCAAAACTTTAAGTTGTAGGCAATTATAGATTCTGTCGCCCAACTCATTAAAGACAACCAAATAACACTTTTAAATGTTTATGCATATGGGTGAGATGAAGTAAAGAATCAAAATTAGACACATCATTGCTCCAACATCTCGTTAGTAAATTTTCTGACAAAACAGATCGAATTATGCATACGGTGATAATCACGGCGAATCGTACAGACAAAATAGCAAGGCTGGAAGCGAAGCGTACAGTCGCAAATTCTATGGTCCCAGAACAAAACCGAATTTATTTTCATAAAAACACTATAACAACGTTAAACGGATACTGATCTACATTGGTGAATGATCCTTCTTTAGTTGGGATATTTTTACAAATGCGTGAAACTAACATGGAGATGATAAAATGCGAAAACATGACGCTCATCGTCAGCGAAAACGTGAAAAATCATTGATGCAGCATCGAAATTGCTGTCTTGTGCAAAAGGGGTCACCTTGTGAAGCTAAATGGGAACACATTTGATGAGACAAATGTCGTACCTTTCAATACATGTGTCTTTCATGAAGTTTACATGATCAGTTGTATTGATTTTTGCATTATTTAGAACACCTGTGTAAAGCGGCTAACGAGTTTTGTGCGTACAGAACTAGCGGCTTCCGATGTGAAAATCTGTACGATTCTCAACAGTGATTTTATGTCCCGTTTAATTTCAGCTCATATAAGTGGTCGGTACGAAAACGGGAGGTCCACAAGAAAAACCATCTGGCAAACCGCAAGCAGTCGGTCTCGCACAGTGATCAAAGGGACCCCACTTTCACTGACACAATTCACACCAAGTAAACCATGTACACGACTTCCATACATTGGACCGTTCCTGTTCGCCTCCGAAACACCTCTAATTTCTATAGCTATTTCATTGCAAGCAGTACTGTGGCTTTATGCCTACTTAATGACTTATTAGTGTGGGTCGGAAATCAACATATTTTTTATCCCACTTGTCCATTATATTTATGCACACAGAGCCGTTTCTAGCCTATAAAAGTGTAACGGAATCTCTCTCTCTCTCTCTCTCTCTCTCTCTCTCTCTCTCTCTCTCTCTCTCTCACACACACACACACACACACACACACACACACACACACACACACACACACACACACACACATTTACTTTAATACTAATTCTCATGAGATCAGTGTGAGAGTAATCGTGAGCTCATGCACATCAAAAATAACAAATTTGTTTTCTCAGAAACCACTAACATACAAGTTTATTTGTTTAAAAAATGAATAGATTTCCAAAATGGTGTCCAAAATGGTGTGGTCATAATACAAAATGCTAAACGAGCCGCTTCTAGCTTTTTTAAAAGCTATCCTTGTTTAGTTGTTATGATAAAATGCATCCGGCTTCCTTTATTTTGTTTGTCTCGTCTACCATCTGTTTCCGAACGACGATCGTAAGAAAATAGAGAAAACATGTCCGTGCAATATATACCCCCTTAAACCCCACTTTTATATAGAAAAACTGGGATATGCAGGGGTATAGCTATTTTTCTTATTTTTGCTCAAAACATAGATCGTGGTACTCGTTAACCGCCTCGATAAGACAACTGTATAGTGCTTTACATCGCTCGCCCCTTCTTGTCCTAATCTATGGTTTGTTTATCAATCATAGCAGGGGTCCTGAGATGTGCTTTGCGAGTGTTTAACAAGTACAAAATCAAGTCTCCTCTTAGCATCCGGAATCTCGTCGAAAAGCGTCTTAGTTAATCTATGAAGAAAGTATTCAAGTCGTCAACATAATGGCGGAAATTTTGTTCGAAACAAAGCACCAAATACTTCACTTAACTGAAGTGGCTACTTGAGCCGTGCGCGCATGATACAAAAGCACGTTTCACGAATTTAATAAGTGTGTTCGGCATGTGATTAGAAATTTTCACAATATAATTGAGCCGCTGAATACGAAAACCAACGACACGCATAGACGAAATCAAAGGCACAGATCAGCTGTGCAGTAACTCCACAGCTGATCAGCGCCTTTGTTTTCGCTATACGATTGGACAAAATGTGTACAAGACTAAATTTTATAAGGTGGGTACGTATTGACTTGAGTACGAATTGACTCCTTTCCGCTGAGCATGGTCGCATAGTTCTATAGTACAAAACCTTGCATTTATCATACTATTCGGTGGTTGTTCAGGTCATATAGATATAGAGCCTAAATGCTCCCAGTTCGAATTCCAAGAGAAAATTCTAGAGAAAATGGTTCGAATGGAACATTCGTCGGAGTTATTGAGAGCTGAATTAGCCAGTGCAAATGATGAGATACAAAGAGCGAAACAAGATCTAGAAGAACTAAAAGGTACACTTAACTATAAATGATTATTTCTATTTAATTTTTGCGCTCCGTGTTTAGAATCTAAAACTTATAACTGAAGATCTTTAAATAATATTTCGTCTTAATTTTGCAGCAAAATTGTAAAAAAAAAATAAAAAAAAAAGTGTAGTAAGTGTAAAATGGGAAAATGGGGAGATAAGAAATTATAAGTACACGGGTGTCTGTCCATTACATTATACATTTTTTTCTAAGCCTTGAGGCAAAACATCCATATGTCTGCGGAAGGCGAACAAATAAAGAATATTTGAAATTGTTGACCTGAAAGAGTCACCTACGAGTAAAAACGGGTTCTGAATGCTAGATTAAAATTGAACCGCGACACGAGAAAACCGGTTTTCGGGGTTTCCGACTAGGTCTGACACCAATCGGCCTGTACAGTCACAGAAGCAGGTTAGAAGCTTGAAAATTCGGATTTAGGAAGAAAATGGATTGTACAATCCGAGTAGCGAAAAAAAGGCGCCCGATCAGTTACTGCGAAGCTGATCTGCGCCTTTGTTTTCGTATAGGCTAAAATCCAGTTTTCCCATGGCGCGGCTCAAATATTGTTACAGTTTTGTTTTACTTTCATCCCTAATAATGCAGCTTTCACACTTATCACGATTCGACCACGATTTGTATCGTGGTGCTCATCGTGAACCAATCGAGACAATCGTATCCAATCGTATCAGATCGCATCACATCTTGATATCAATCGTGATAGTCGGGCTAATCGTGGAAAAATTTTTGGCTGCCAAAAATTTTGCCACGATTACCACGATTGGCGGTACTATCGTGACCATCGCATCAGATCGTATGACATCGTAACAAATCGCAACAAAGCGTATCTCATCTTGTTCCTAAATCGCGGTGATCGGGATCGACCTAAAGACCGCGATCTGTTGAGATGAGTTGCGATCTCCTACGAATTGTTACGGTCTGTTACGATTCGAGAAAATATGTCTGGCACGATTAACTGCGAGGCGATGCGAATGACTCCCGATAAAATACGATCTGATACGAGTAAATAAGATGAGACACGACAAGCCACGCTTTTGCCACGGATGCTTACGATCTGTTACGAATTATCAATACATTAAATACATCGGGCAAGATAAATGACTTTTATTCTTTGATCAACAACACGGGAGTAAATGTAAATACGGTCCTTTTCAGTATTAATTCGAAATCTGAAGGATGGCAGCAGAGACAGGGGTAGAAAGGGGAAGGATAAGGCTTTAACATAAGCATGCATTTATAATGCAAATGTCGCATTCTCGTCATTCTCAGCTCCTCCATCATCAATGTTGTTTCGTCTTCAGAGATTAAACACGTAATGCGGTATATGTTTGTTTTCGAAGTAAATATATCAATCGCGGTCTCATCGTGGCACAATCGTGGCCACAATCACCAAAAAGTCAAGCCAACAATCGTAAGATATCGCAACATATCGTATCAGTTCTTGAGACTCGTACCAGAACGCATCTACGCGTATCAGTTCGTATCAAATCGTGGTCACGTATCGTGATAATCGTGTCAGATCGCATTAGAATCGGGGGCTTAATCGTAGTAATTTCCAATCGGATCGCAACTAATCGTATCTATCCGGGATCAATATCCTGTCACCAGATTTTGACTGATCGCCACCCTGTCGTATCATATCGCAACAGATCGTATCAAAACGCAACGACTCGCAACAGAACGTATCAGAACGTCAAATTTTGGCAAAATGTCCCGATAAGCTGCGATTTGTCAATCGTGGCATTCGTAACAGATCGTGCTCTAGTGTGAAAGCCGCATAATCGACAATGGTTGTGGCATTTGTTTTTCTTTTTCTTTTTTTTTTTTTTGCAGCACAGAAACCAGGGGCGACATACGTACGTTGGGGCAGAACAACTTGTCCCGGAAACGGCTCATCTGAAGTTTACTCAGGCCAAGCCGGCGGGTCATATTATAACCACAAGGGAGCTGCAGTGTCTATGGTGTGCTTACCTAATGACCCAATTTGGAAACGATATGATGACGCTGCTGAAAATGGTGGTTTTATGTATGGAGCAGAATATGACGATAGGTACACTAGCCAGCGCGAGTCGAACCTCATCGGAAGGAACCACTATGAGCAGGATGTACCATGTGCCGTATGTAACGTCAAGGGGAGGTCATCCACGGTCATGATACCCGGGCGGAGTGAGTGTTACCCAGGGTGGACCCTAGAGTTCTGGGGCTACCTTATGACTGGGAGATATGACCTGAACGCGGCGACTAATTACTACTGCATAGATGCCGACCAAGAAGCCTTTGTGGGGCGAGGAAAAAATGATGACGGATACCTTCTGTACTTTGTGGAAGGACGCTGTGGTTCATTACATTGTCCACCTTATGTGAACGGACGAGAACTAACGTGCGTCGTTTGTACGAAATAAAGCAAAACAACGAACATGAAAAAATGTCAATTTATCGATACTTAGAACAATATCTTCAATACGAAACTACATTTGTATCATAATAATTTATTATAATATAAAGGTAGACTAAAACATTATAACAATAATGTAAAAAGAATGTATCGTAAACCAACAAATATATGTTCAGAAAAAAAAAACTATTTTCGAATCATCTAAAAGCCTTCATAGTATGGCATAGAGGCTCGATCCAGAGCATATCTCCGTATGACCGTAGGTGTACGTGAGATCCGAAGCAACAGCAAATTAAAACAATGTTTTCTGAGGAAAACTATGTCCCCCCAACCGTTTAGTAATTGAAGTGTAGTTACCTTGTGATATGAAGTTTTTCTATGGAAGACACCATGCCCATCTTGTTTTGTATGGTGCTTGTTTTGGACCCTGTCTAAAATTAGGTCACAATCACCAAATTCTTATAAACTCTGAACCTCCTCACAACAATACTTCTGTGCAAGTTTGGTTGAAACCCATCAATTGGTTTACAAGTTATCGCGTCCAAAAGACTAATTTCAACAGTTATGAACTAGTGACCTTGGAAAATTAGGTCAAGGTCACCAAAATCTTATCAACTCTGAGCCTCCTCACAACAATGCTTACGCGCAAGTTTGGTCAAAATCCATCAATTAGTTTACAAGATATCGCGTCAGAAAGACTTATTTCAACAGTTTGCTAGTGACCTTGGAAATTAGGTCAAGATCACCAAATCTTATCAACTCTGAGCCTCCTCCCAACAATGTTTCTGTGCAAGTTTGGTCAAAATCCATCAATTGGTTTACAAGATATTGCGTTGGAAAGACTAATTAACAGTTTTTATGGACTCGTGACCTTGAAAATTAGGTCAAGGTCATCAAATCTAACCAACTCTGAGCCTCCTCCCAACAAAGCTTCTGTGCAAGTTTGGTCAAAATCCATCAATTGGTTTACAAGATATTGCGTTGGAAAGACTAATTTCAACATTTTTTATGGACTCGTGACCTTGAAAATTAGGTCAAGGTCACCAAAATCTAATCAACTCTGAGCCTCCTCCCAACAATGCTTCTGTGCAAGTTTGGTCAAAATCCATCAATTGATTTACAAGATATTGCATTGGAAAGACTAATTTCAACAGTTTTTATAGACTCGTGACCTTGAAAATTAGGTCAAGGTCACCAAAATCTAATCAACTCTGTGCCTTCTTCCAACAATGCTTCTGTGCAAGTTTGGTCAAAATCCATTTATTTGTTCAGAAGATATCGCGTCGGAAAACCAAATTTGATCAGTTTTCATGGGCTGGTGACCTTGAAAATGTGGCCAAGGTCACCAAAATCTAATCAACTCTTTCCCTCTTCTTAACCATGTATCTATGCAAGTTTGGTCAAAATCCATCTACTGGTTCAAAAGATATCGCGTCGGAAAGAAGCTACGCGGACGCGGACGCCGACGCCGACGGGATCCGCACCAAAAACAATATGTCCCCCACCTTCGGTTGGGGGACATAATTAACTGTCAGTAGGAAGACTCATGCCTTATACCCCTATCACACTACGACAAATTGTCTCACGAATCGTCACGAATTGACAATTTTTGACATTTTTTTCCAATTCGTAGCTGAAACGTAATCGATTCGCGAAGTTCTTAACCGTAGTAAGTTCTTGCGAATCGTGGGTCAGTCAAAAATTCGTGACCAAAAGTTTGAACTGTTCAAAACTTTGGTCCCAAATTTTCGACCAAAAAATCGCATTTAATTCGTAACAAAGTCGTAGTGCATTCCATTACATCGTAACTGAATCTTATCTGATTCGGATACTCCATTTGTAACTCTTTCGGGATTTCCGGAGCTTGTCACCCAACTACGAATTGACAATGAATGCGTTACGAATGTCGCGAATACATGCCGATGCAGATACGAAATAAATAAGAACTATCTACGAATTCACAGCAATTATGCGAATCAGCCAAGAGTCTCACGAATGACTTACGACTTAATTACGCGTTTGTTTGAAGCTGGAGGTTAATGTAATTTAATATTGAAGGTTAGCCGATTGCGCCGGGACTAGCCACGAAGTCCACGAATCTGACAATAGACATATGGCTAAAAAGGTACACCAAAGGACAGGAGAAAGATACATAGAAAAGCAAATCTTATCATTTAGGATGCGGCAGAAGGCAGTTCCGTTGAAGAGAAACTACTTCTTTACTTCTAAGAGAATCAAGCCTCAGAGGTGAAAAACACTGCATGGATAAAGTTACAGTGAAGAAATGGGTGGTTATGTTGTAATTTATGAACAAGTGTTTCCCAGGTATCATCGAATGAGTGTTGGGGCCATAGAAAAATAGTATGAAAAAGTGGTCATCGTCCTTCACTTATTTTGAAACTGATTCTCAAGGTGTATTATAACATTTTTAACTATCTTGAGCATACCTGTCAACACACACGAATCAATCGTGTTTGACACGAATTCGAGTCCAGGAATACATCACACGCACGAATTGGCTAAAATCGCTAAAAAACACGATTTTTCAGCGATCTCACGCTTGGAATTTCCATCCGCCATTTTTGTTTATGATTGTGAAACTGCGCCCTCTGGTGAGTTTCTTAATTTAGCGAGTCACGCGCTCGCGAGATAAAAATACCTGAATTGTGACTATTTTTAGATACGCGGAATTCCAATACCCACTGAATGGAAATGACCGAAGCATCCCAACTGATTTATGCTGTGTATATTTTGTACATGCTGTGTAATGATCGATGTTTTTTTTGCTTTTAAAGCATAGAAAACGCATTTGAACCGGGATTTTGGTAAGAAATCGAAATTACATACCTGTTGAATGCTAAAATGGTGACTCATTGATGGATTTAATGCAGTTTATACACAAAACGTAGCAATTTTTGGACTTGTATCGCTCCCCCAAAGCAAGTATTAGCTTTTTGGAAAATGCAACTTAGTGTATTTTGAAGCCTGAAAAGTAGTGAAAACGCGATTTTTAAAAAAAAAAAAAACAAACTCAGTGGCACATGATTTTGGAAAAAAAAAAAATCTCAGGATGGTAAAGATGTTAAATGTTAAATAGTGTAAATATATACCAGTTGATATGAAAGTTTTGTAACTATTGCTAATTTCTGTGACCAAGTTCTTGATTTTTAACTAAAAAATCTCACTCCTAAAAGTTGTGGTAAAATCATAACGCGCGATAAATACGCGCAAAAACTTGTCACTTTAGGGTTGTCGCGCGCAATCTCACTCTTTGAAATTTCAAAAAGTTGACAGGTATGATCTTGAGAAAGAATCTCACGAAGCCACGAATATTTATTATTCGCACATGCTATCGTCATACTCGCAACTGATTCGCAACTGATTCTCAATGTTTCGAGCAGCCTATCCACAATAGATTATTGTAAATCGTTAAGAATTCTTGCCAAGTTCGTGCGATTGCAGCCGAATTCAACCGAGTCCGCCGAATATTCGTAACGCTATCGTGTCTGTGTGCTAACAGGTTCGTAAGCAATTCCACGAATCCTAATTATCGTTTCGTGGAGTTCGGTTTCGTAGTGTGATAGGGGCATTATCTGTCTGAATTTAAGAATAGCCTCAGATGGGACGCCACATTCTGCGGCGTCACATCTGGGGCTATTCTGTTTGCCTATGTCCCATAAAAAGGACGCCAGGCTTAGATGAGTTAATTCTGTTAAATTTTGCAAATACGGGTCATGTGTCTTCACACCGTACATACGGCTCATCAAATTGCAACTGGTACGTCAAATTCCAGATGTTTATGTCAGCGCGTGCGTTTTGGCGGGTAAGTTATTTTGCTGTACCTAAACTTTTCATGGTATAATCTTATTGAGGCTTATAGTTTTTCAATCTCCATCTGAAGGATCATTGATAATCAAGTTTTACAGTGTATTTATCGTTTTATTCCGTCGCTTGGCGACAAAAACAATACGTCAAAGTACAGACGGGCAAATGTCATATGATAAGTGAAATTACAGACGGTCGATACGGAACGACCCAGATGGTAGATCAACATTTTATGATACGGGTCTGCTGCATGTTTTCATGTTGTCCACAAAGACATCTGGATTGACTGATCTGCTGATTTGAGTGACAGTTTGAAATTTAATGATCTTTAAAACGGCAAACTCAAAAGAATTTTTTATCTCACAATGTGGAATTTTGGCCATGTAGTTACCGATAGGTAACTGCTAAAATTGATAAAACTCTGTTTTTGTCCCTATCCTATTACAATATGCATTGAATATGTTGTACAAAGAATTTTGAAATACAAAAAATGTGCTTTAACCAAACAATTAAAATGTTTTTATCAGAAGAGGTGGGTGACATCATTACCTAAAAATTAATGCTAAATAGACTTTAAGAACACCTGGCACTTGGGACACTGTTTCAGTTCTAAAATAGAATAAAAATTTAGCTGATTTACACAAAAACTTTATTGACCTATAAAATATTGAAACGGCAAACTCGAGTGAAAGGCGGTGTAATATGAAACTAGCTGCTAATTGAGGTACATATTGTGCATCCTGCATACTGCCGCAGAGGCAGGGGGTTCATAAGTCATCAACATGACACGCTTATGTGTCGGTCGGGGTTCGAGCCCACAACCTCTGGATGATGATGGGAACTAACTACCCACTAGATCACTCGACCGCACAACAGGCCGTGGTTAAGGTCGTTGACTATCAGCGCTGTTAATTCAAGATTAACCAAGGATCAAGAACTGAGACAATCAGGTTTCAAACCCCGACCACTATATCACTCTCATAAAGTTATACTGTGTTTGAGTGGAAGCAGCACAGCAGATACACATTGTTGAAACAATTTCAAACCAATGTTGATTCAATGAACTTTGAAACAGTGTTGTAGAATCAATGTTGATTCAGTGAATCGAATTGATTCAACAATGTTTAAAGGTTGACCGAATCAACATTAATTTAATATTATTTCAACGATGTGTGTCCTAATGTTAATTCTACGGTTTCAACATTGAAATGTACAAATGTTGATTTAGTGAATCAAATTGATTCAACGTTGTTTCAAAGCCGTGTGTCTGTAGGTGGTCATTTTCTCTTTACCAATCTATAAACTGTCTGACATCCATTCCAAATTCCAATTTAAGAAACACATTTTATTTTTGAACGTGTACTTAGGTATGAGCATCGTTTGTGTGTGTGTGTGTGTGTGTGTGTGTGTGTGTGTGTGTGTGTGTGTGTGTGTCAAGATGAATGAAATATTCTTATAAGGGACGCAAAACTGAATTTAAAAAGTATGCTTCCAAGTTGACCGCTTAAGGAGGCCAAACAATGCCAGGATTCCATGGGTATTTGATATAATCGCACTCAACACGTCTGATGCAACACGTATCCAAAATCGTGTCTACGTCTGTTATTTGACGTATCAACAGCTATTGTCCGTCTGGTTTTTCACGTATAAAACGACTGTCGTGATTCGTATCATGTAAAATCACACATGGTTCAAAAGAATGAGCTGCGCTATCAATAGTAGTAATTAATTTGAATAAAAGCTTAAATCATGCTTTTAAATAGACACTAAGCTATGTATATTCGAGCAAGCGACTTTCAAATATTTCTAGTTATGGAGATATTTGGCAAAAAGTATGGATGTTTTCTGAAATCGTGCCATTTTAAGACTTTCGTGCAGTGTTTTCGCCAATCCACGGATAAGCTGACCATAACACCTGTATGTACAGATGCGTGGGTGTCCACACAAGACTGCCGATTATTATTTTCTTCTGAAACCGTTAGCTAAAGTATAATAAAACAAGAAAAAACAACAAAATTAACTTACCCGCCAAAACAAACATCTGGAATTTGACGTACCAGTTGGAATTTGACGAGCCGTGTGTACGGTGTGGTCTTTGTACACTATACAACTACCGCGAAGCAGGATAGCGTCACACGTCAACGCGATCCAGCACCGTGTCAGCTTTCTGACAGCGAGTTCAACGTTATTTGGTCATTCAGTGTAACCTGGACGTGTCAGTGAAACGGACATGGACAATGAGATTGGAAGTCGCAGACCATACTATGGTGCCTGACCGCCAAAAATGTATTTTGGGCCGGATCATTAGAATAATTACCAATAGTCGATAACCAATATAATTCCTGTTCAAGAAAATCGAGGAATTTAATGAAATTTAAGAAAATTATGAACAAATAATATGTTGTAGCGTTATTTGATCATGTCAGCATACATATTAACTAACCAATTCGTTAGTTCATCAGCCAAGTTGTTGCTGATTGTTTAACCTAGATGATATCCTTGGGTTAACACAGATATTTTCGAACGATTGTCATCTGATGTAAGTAGCTGACTGTCACAAATTTTTCTGCATTCTGTTATGATTTACAACAGCAAAAGTTTGGGCCACAATATTGTCCGCTACAGCTGTTGTATTTGTATATCTCAAGACTCTCTTGTTCAACAGCATGGAGTTCCAATGGTGTGACATAGCTCCTCGATTCATACACATGCAAAGCGTTGAAACAGGTTGTACTGAAAAGTAATATATTTTCAAACATACAGTATATTTTGACATCTCATGTGCTGAGCGAAAACCTACATCAGTAGGGATTCATGCGCCAAATCAACCCTAAATCAGTAGGGATAAAGCTATTCTGCTGATAATGTGAAAAATGGCATCTCCTTAAAACCATGTATTTCGAAACTACAGTACACACTTTCATTGCCATTGCTTTAAATACACTACGGTGCAAAGTAACGTCACGCTACTTCGCCAAGTGATTGTGTTGCACGATAACACTTTTAAAGCATTGGTGAATTGATATATTCATTGAATTTCAGAATACAAGAACACAAGATGAGCATAAATGTTGAAGTACTATTCTATTTTAGCCATGTTGTATCATGGTTTATACATACCCAAGCTTCTGACAAACAGCGTTGCAATCAAGGGCTTCACTGGAACACGTACGTCTTACAGCATTGACACGACCAGCAGGGGCCATAGCCGTGCATGTGGACTGGGCTAGCATGTGCTGGTAGTCATACGATATCGCAAAGAATTCATCCCCATTCTGTGGAGAAATGCAGCCTGCAGAAATAAAAGAAAATGAAATGATATTAAAACATTAAGGACATATGAACATTTATCCACCGTGATTATAAGTACATGTACATGTATATATATAAAAAAAAAACAACATATGAGCCGCCTCATGAGAAAACCAGCGATCTGCATATGCGAATAAGCTGATCAGCGCATTTGTTTTCGCTACATGGATAGTACAATTCCTCTACTTTCTAAATCCAAACTTTCCAGCATCTAGCCATTTTCTGTGACTGTACAGCCCGGTTTGTGTCGGACCTGTCCGGAAACCACATTGTTGGTTTGGTTTTCCCACGAGGCGGCTCATATATATTTGCTTCAGACACTGGCAAATGCTTATAAAACAAAACAAAGGAGGCAAATTTGCATTAAGTCAATGTGAAATTTCCCCTGTGCCTTCATTACTGTTAAGTAGTATATATGTATAAGAGAAGACAGATTACCAGCAAATTGTACAGAGTTACAAGGTCTCGATTCGGTCTGCGTAGATGTCCCCGATATGGCCGAGTTCTTCTTGTTCCTTGTTCTAGACTGCAACCTATCGCCCACTCCGTTTGTACAATGTGCCGTACACTGACCCCACGGGCTCCAGTCCTCCCATTGAAGATCTAGAAAGGTTCGAAATATAAGATTTGGATAAAATTTGGAGAAAATAAAAAAAATAAAAAATTTAACAAATGTTCTTTTGAAAGCATTAATATACATTTCGGAAGGACTGTCTCAAGAGAAGTGACGATTCGCAAATGTTTAACTGGTAAAAGCCGAAAAGTTACATTGAGATATTAGACGATCTTGCCACAAACCTTCTTACTTGAACTCTAGGTCTTCCATTTTAGCTTTCAGCGCCTGAATATCTGCGACGTCAGCTTTGAATTCCAGCGTTTCAGTAATTTCGGTTTTCAATTCCTGAATATCTGCGACGTCAGCTTTCATTTCCAACGTTTCTGTAATTTCGGTTTTCAATTCTTTGACGTCCGCGACGTCAGCTTTCAACTCATGTATTTCTTCGACGCTAGTTTTCACTTCCTCTACATCAGTTTCGATATCCGTTAAAACTTTGAAAATTAGCTGTGATGCCAAATATCCAGTTCCACTATGTCCAAGATCAGTATTCAGTTGATTCGACCCAGCAATGCAACTGCAAGATACTACAAGGGTAACGAACAGAGATACTTGGAAAAGGGATGAACACGCCATGGTGCGAATGTTACCAACTCGTAAGATGCTTTACACTGAAAGATGCGTGCCATCCGGTAACGTGAGAGGCGGGAAACTGATAGGACACATTACGAAAACATGGCCATGCAACATACAGAGATTTTTTTTAGATGTAAAAATGGAAAATGTTAGCTGAAAATTTTGGTATTTTTCTTATTTTTGCTCAAAACAGAGATTGTGGGTACACGTTAGAACCGCCTCGCTGAGGCGGTTGTAACGAGTACCCACAATCTATGTTTTGGAGCAAAAGTAGAAACCAGAGGACCATTGGTCCTGAGAACGCTCACCTGAAGCCTGATCTTGGAGTATTAAGTCATCATGAAATGACCTTGACCTTGAATACTCACACACCTTTATTGACTTCACAAGTTGTCTGCATCTGCAAAGTTTCAGGTCTCAGGCTGCAATAGTTTCCAAACCCAGTGATTTCTGAGAAAACCATAATTTTAATTTTGATATTTAAATGACCTTGGGTCAAGGTCAACAAATGACATTGGCCTTCATTAATTACTAACCTTCATTGGCTCCATTAGTTGTCTGCGTCTAGCAACTTTCAGGTCTCAGGCTGCAACAGTTTCCAAAATATCCACTGTTTTCGCCTTTTCCCATGTAAAAGCCTATGTTTCCAAAATTGACCTTGCCGTAAAATAGGTCAAGGCCATCCTAGGGTCATCATTTCAACAAACTATGATGGGCTGGAGTCCTAAATGCTACATACCAAGTTTTGCGTAAATCGGCCAGCCGGTTCTGGAGAAGAAGATTTTTGAGTGGTTTTTACCATAGTTGGGCATGGCGGCCATCTTAGTCATGTGACCCGAATTTCGCGATCAAACTTTCGTTCCCCCTACCCATGGACGCTCCATATAAAATTTCACTTTGATTGGCCAAGCAGTTTCAGAGAAGAAGATCTTTGAAAAGTGTGTATGGACGACAGACTGGCCAAGGTCAAGAGATGACCTTGACCTAAATTAATCACATACCTTCATCTACTCCATTAGTTGTTTACAGGTCTCAGGCTGCACCACTTTTCAAAAAATCCATAGTTTTCACTTTTCCCATGTAAAAGCCTATGTTTCCAAAATTGAAATTGCCGTAAAATAGGTCAAGGTCATCCTAGGGTCATCATTTGATCAAATTATGATGGGCTGGAGTCCCAAATACAACATACCAAGTTTCATGAAAATCGGCCTGCCGGTTCTGGAGAAGAAGATTTTTGAGTGGTTTTTACCATATATGGGCGTGGCGGCCATTTTGGTCATGTGACCTGAATTTCGCGATCAAACTTTCGTCTCCCCTACCCATGGATGCTCCACATAAAATTTCACTTTGATTGGCCAAGCAGTTTCAGAGAAGAAGACCTTTGAAAAGTGTGTATGGACGACAGACAGACCAAGGTCAAGAGATGACCTTGACCTAAATTAATCACATACCTTCATCTACTCTATTGGTTGTTTGCATCTACCACTTTTCATGCCTCAGGCTGCAATAGTTTTAAAAAAATCCATAGTTTTCACTTTTTCCCATGTAAAAGCCTATGTTTCCAAAATTGACATTGCCGTAAAATAGGTCAAAGTCATCCTATGGTCATCATTTGATCAAACTATGATGGGCTGGAGTCCCAAATGCTACATACCAAGTTTCATGAAAATCGGCCTGCCGGTTCTGGAGAAGAAGATTTTTGAGTGTTTTTTACCATATGTGGGCGTGGCGGCCATCTTGGTCATGTGACCTGGATTTCGCAATCAAACTTTCGTCTCCCCCTAACCATGGACGCTCCACATAAAATTTCACTTTGATTGGCCAAGCACTTTCAGAGATGAAGATCTTTGAAAAGTGTGTATGGATGACAGACTGGCCAAGGTCAAGAGATGACCTTGACCTAAATTAACCACATACCTTCATCTACTCCATTAGTTGTTTGCGTCTACCACTTTTCAGGCTTCAGGCTGCAACAGTTTTCAAAAAATCCATAGTTTTCACTTTTTCCCATGTAAAAGCCTATCATTCCAAATTCGACCTTGCCGTAAAATAGGTCAAGGTCATCCAAGGGTCATCATTTGATCAAACTATGATGGGCTGAAGTCCCCAATGCTACATACCAAGTTTCGTAGAAATCGGCCCACCGGTTCTGGAGAAGATCTTTGAAGGGTTTTTACCATATATGGGCGTGGCGGCCATCTTGGTCATGTGACCTGGATTTCGCGATCAAACTTGAAATGCCACTACCCAAGGAGGCTCCAAATAAAATTTCAACTGGATCGGCCAAGCGGTTTCAGAGAAGAAGATCTTTGAAATTGTGGACGACGGACGGACGGACGGACGACGGACGGACGGACGCCGAATCATGGCCATCCTATAAGCTCACCTTGTGAGCCTTCGGCTCAGGTGAGCTAAAAATAGGTATACCCGTTTTGCTATATAAAAGTGGGGTTTAAGGGGGTATATATTGCACGGACATGTTTTCCTGATGATAAAAAAAAAAAAAAAAAAAAAAAAAAAAACATTGGGGCAAAAGCTTTATTATTGGATAACCAACCAAGTAAGATACAAACCTGGTTGCACAGCTTCAGAAGCTACATGTAGTAATATTTGGCTATAGAACCATGAGATATCTAACAACCTTAAGCTGGTGAGGAATGAAAAGCCTGCTTAGTCCAAGCCGCACCAGCGCGTGTTGTTCTCAATGGAATGCAAAACAGATTTTCTCATAACGAGGTTCAATTTATTAATAAATATGATTTGGTGAAATATGAGTTTGTAACTTTATTTTCATGAGCGAACAATACTATTTGGTGTTATAATAGATGTGTTTAAGGGGTCGTCACGCCTATGCGATTCTGTAACGCTGACTTGCGAAAATGAAAAAAAAAAAAAAAAAAAAAACTGTTATCTTTTGCGTTTTCTTGACGAAAGTTTTCGGACGACGCATGTTTAATTGATAATTAGATTTAATTTTCATGTCCTTGTACCTAAGCACTTGTAAACACAATTGCATTTCTAAAAAAAAAAATAATGAGCAATTTGGAGTATCTAAATGACTTTTGGCCAAAATCAAAATGAATACTCAAACAAAGTCTGGCTTTCGTTGCCGGCTTTAAAAGGGCTACTGATGAGGGTTCATTACCCGAAATTGCGCAATATAGTCCATACTATCTCCCTTTGAATGTTTTTACTGCTTCCAGAGGATCAAACCTTTATATTTTATTTGCTATTACTGCAGCTGGTGTTGTGCCGTGTGGCGGCCCTAAAAAGTCTCCCCGTACATCATCCATAGTGCAGATTATATTTTTATTTAGGTTCTTTGAGATCAGTAAAGGTATTCAGAGTGGTCAAAACACTCACGTTTAGAAACATACTTCTAAGCAATGTTTAAACTATTTGACCCCTATTGGGAATGTGTCTTTTATTTAGACCTCTCATGTAAATTTTCGAAATTACAGTACAATAGTCTGGCTTTCGTTGCCGGCTTTAAAAGGGCTACTGATGAGGGTTCATTACCCGAAATTGCGCAATATAGTCCATACTATCTCCCTTTGAATGTTTTTACTGCTTCCAGAGGATCAAAGCTTTATATTTTATTTATTTACTCAATGAATTGGAATGTCACAGGTCTTCCATTTTGAAAATGTCAGAAATATTTTTCGAAACAGTGTGCCCGCAAATGTGATCATCTGCGACAGTCTGCCTGCTAAGTTTTTATCCCGATCACCGTTACGAAAACTTGCCCATGCAATAAACATAGATTTTTTGAATTTTAAAAACTGAAAATTTTCAGCTGAAATGTTTTGATATTTTTCTTATTTTTGCTCAAAACATAGATTGTGGGTAGACGTTAGAACCGCCTCGCCGAGGCGGTTCTAACGAGTACCCACAATCTATGTTTTTGAGCAAAAATAAGAAAAATAGGTATACCCCTGCGTACCCCAGTTTTGCTGTATAAAAGTGGGGTTCAAGGGGATATACATTACACGGACATGTTATCCCGATCACCGTTGATTACTATGCTTCCCGCTTTAATTGCACGACGGTGGGTCGGGCGTCATATTAGCAGTTAGGAAGATAATAAACTCTCTTTTAGTAGTGTCGAAGTTTAATGAGATTTACGGTCATCAAAAACATCGTTTTAGTATATTTAACTTTTGGCTCAAACAAGAAACTTCCATGCTATGTACTAGGATTTTTTTCAATCTGCAGGGCAGGGCTTAGCTAAGCCCAGCCTTGGATTATTTCATTGTTGAGAAAGGGTCCCAGAGCTGACAATGTATAGGTGACTATGCTTGTTGTCTTTGTGCTATACCTGTGTTTCACCTGAATGATTTCAAAACAGGTGAAGTGTATGGTACATGTAGACACACAAAAACATAAACATTTTGTTTCTAAAATATAACCATACAGCTACACTCAGATATTTCTATCAAGTTAGCCAATGCCTCTATTTTTGCCAACAACTCTTTGCTTTACTGATGGTACATGACCGCAGTAGAAGGTCAATAAAGTACCATTCGAAAAAAATAAAGCGATTCGGAGAACTAGCTGATTTTACTACAAGGTCAGCTCGGTCAAATTAGCAACAAATTTGCTGCATCAAAAACGGTCAAGTAAGCAGCAATTTTACTACAGCAAAATCGGTCATGTTAACGGCATTTTTGCTTGCAGCGTTAGAATTAAATTTGCTGCAGCAAAATACAGTCAAGTTAGCGGCAATTTTGCTGCAGCGAAATTTGTCAAGTAAGCAGCTGTTTTGCTACAGCTAAAAACATCCATTTTCTGATCTTTATACCTACTTTACCTTTTAATCATTTCCCGTTTAGCTATTTGGGAAAGCTGTTAAAAATCAAGTGGAAAGGCAAGATTCAAGACACAGAGGTCCTGAAGAAGGCAGGGATGCAAAGCATGCATACAGTCTTAAAGCTATCACAATTAACTTAAAGGTGTGGACTGGCCACGTTATAAAAAATCCTGATGAGCGACCTCCAAAGAAAGTTTTCTATGGAGAATTACAGGAAGGAAAGCGCTCTCAAGGTGGCCAGAAGACACCCTCAAAGCCTCTCTGAAGGATTTCGACATACCAATAGGTTTTTGGAGGCAGGCTACTGAGCGATGGCGAGGTCTCATCAACAAAGGCGCAGCTCATTATGAAGAAAAGAGAATCAGTGAAGCTGAAAGGAAGCACAGTGCACGCAAAGCCAAAACAAAGGGGTCACCAGCAGATTCTTTGATATTCACTTGTTCTACTTGCAACTGACAGTTTAGAGCTATAATTTGTCTAGTCAGCCATCAAAGAACTCACCAACACACATGGGCATCCAATATTCAAGAAATATAGATGGTCATTCTTAGTATTGAGATACGAACGACTTTTTGACGATTTCAAATTAGAAAACATAATCAGGACCAAATAATACAGCAAACCATTGTTCGTCGTACCTGAAGATAAAATGTCCGCAAACAAAACTTTTCATTTAATGCGATGTTATTTTATGGTTAAGTTTATTCATGTTATTATGGTCTGCAGTTTATATGAACGTTATTTTGTACACACAACACATGTGAGTTCCCAGCCATTGTTGTAAGGTGGGCACGGTAAAGATCCACAGCGAGCTTCAACGTAGTACAGAAGATAGCCATTATCATTCGCTCCCCTTCCATAGCTCGATTCTGGCACGGCGTCGACGCAGTAGTAGTCAGTGGCAGATTTAAGATCATAGTTTCCACTCATCAGGTAGCCCCAATATTCTCGAGTCCAGCCTGGGTAACAATCGCTCCTGCCGGGTATCATAATCATCAGCGATCGCTTAGCCTCACACACGATACAAGGGACATCCTTTTCATAATGATTCTCTCCCGCAATGGTTTTCTGGCGGCCTGGAGCTCCATAATCGTCATCATATTCAGCGCCGTACATTAGTCCACCCGCCTGAAGTTTACTGTCACGATTCTTCCAAATAGGATCTTTGGGCAAGCAAACCATTGACGCCGCTCCTCCTTGATGATTGTAATAAGACCCTCCTGCAAACCCGGAGTAGACTACGGCTGCGCTACTGGGGCAACTGGTTCTTCCCCAACGAATGTAGGTTGTCGCAGGAGTACCTTGCTTCTTCGCCGTTTCCATGTCCTCAATATCTTGTTTCAGTTGATCAATTTCTTCCTTCATCTCCGTTATAGAATTCATATTACAGGAAATAATGTTGTACAGCAGGTCGAGATGAGAACTCTGGGCATTTAGACTTCGCCCCGAAAGCCTGTCACGTAACTGGAAATTAAATACAGAAATAGCGAATTACATTTTAGAGACTTTTTTAAGCAGAGCTATGTCAGGAGGACGTAAACTCGGGAATTTTATTCTAAGCGGTACGATCGATCACTTTTCTCCAAACTTATGACAAGCCAAGAGCGCATTACTTAGTCTTTAAACCTAAAGGCCTAGGGAATTTAAGGCCTGATTTCGGCCTCATGTGTTGGTAAAAAATGAATTTTGGAATTTTGAGGAGGGAATTATTGCAAATAGCAGGTATAGGTCCCTGCTTATAAATTCTAGCACAACTATCACATTCAAATTACACATGTTGCCATGGCAACGCTCCGAACAGCATAGAAATACCACTTTTTGCAATTTTGGGTCTATTTTTCACCATTCTTAATCATTTTCAACTACCGGCCCACGCGAGAAACAATTTCTTTTTGTGAAATAATTATGAAGTATCATCCAGAGATATTGTATGGTAAGTATCATTTTGTTCGTCGTGTGGGCTGGCACTTAAAAAAAATAGACCAAAAAGTGCAAAATGTGCTCTATCTATGGTACTTCTGGGCATTGCCATGGCAACGCTTGTAGGATAAATGAAGTACTTGTTCTTGTTTTTAATAGAGGAGACATATGACTGTTTTAAGGAATAGTTTTCTCACCTAAATTCCAAAATTTATTTTTCAGCAAAATCTGAGGCCAAAATCAGGCGTTAAATGCCATAATCCTTTGGTTCATAGAAGCCACAGTTTGAAACGGTGCACATAAGTTCGGCTCAGGGCTGCTGTAATACCCACCCCAAGAAACACATCCATGTATGTAAGAAGCAGAATGCGCGAACGTTACATTCGTAAGTCACAGTGCTCGTATGTAAAAATAATCCTTACCTCCTTTGATACGTCACTCTGTCCACTGAGACCCATTGCTGCCACCGCTGTCCCAGAAAACACAAGAACGATAAAACAAAATGAAGTTTTCATCGCCATCACTTGTCTTAACCGCCCCTTTCAGTACAAGTAGTGTCTATAATTTGGCTTGACTGATAAGGTCTCAATATGGAGAAAACCCACATACAAGGAAATCCGATTTCTTATGGTACAAAGTTGACCGTTTACTTTAGAAACCAATATGATATGATCGGTTTTCGATTCGATTTATCAAGTTTTCATCAATTAAATTCATGTTTTGGTGTGCAAATGTAGTTTCTGGTCTGATTCTTCAATTGGCGATTGCTATTTTATGGGGATTTAGATGCGCAATATGCAGTATTGAGGCCATTTATCATCGCGAAAACATGTCCGTGAAATGAATACCCCCTCATACCCCACTTTTATAGACCAAAACTGGGGTATGCAAGGGTATACCTATTTTTCTTATTTTTGCTCCAAAACATAGATTGTAGGTACTCGTTAGAACCGCCTCGTCGAGGCGGTTCTAACGAGTACCTACAATCTATGTTTTGAGCAAAAAATAAGAAAATATCAAAAGTTTTCAGCTGATATTTTCAACTTTTAAAGCTCGAAAAATCTCTGTTTATTGCATGGGCATATTTTCGTAATATTCAAGAAATGTTACAAGAATCAGAGATAGATAAATAGCTGTCCGGGTTGAATTAAAATGAAAGAATAGAAACTGTATCATGATAGAAGGGCCGCCGCACCAGAAAACCAGCAATGTGCATAAGCGAATACAAAGAGGCAGATCAGCTGTGCAGTTACAATCAGTTGTGCAGTAACTGCACAGCTGATCAGTGCCTTTGTTTTCGCTACTCCTCGGATAGTACATTTAAATCACCAAAATTTTTGTGACTGTACAGGCCGATTTGTGTCGGGCCTGGTTGGAAATCCAGCCTGTTGTTTTTCTGATGCGAAGGCTCAAATAAATAATGACTTCAATGTTGTAAAACTATATAAGTCTTTTATTACCATTGCGTTTCAGAGATTGATATAGTAGCATCCGGGATGCAGACAAAGGTGTCAAAATGTTTATGAATATAAAGTAACCCTAATAAGCTCGATGTACATTCATCAAGGCACATTTTGATATTAGGTCATATGGGAACAGTCACACTTGGCAATATTATGGCAGGCATCTTCGTAAAAGACCTGGACCATTAATAATTATAAGCATTTGTCCACTTTTCCCCCAAGGTTTCACATGAAATTTGACCTTGACTGAGTGGAATCAGACTTTTGGCGCACATTTATGCTTGAATATAGCGCAAGGCCAATGGCAGGAAATCCCTAGGGGCGGGGCAAAAATTGTAATAAATATTATACATGTACATGTATTTTGCTAACTGGTCACTTTCAGCATGTTTTCAGCATAAGATGTTCCTCTTTCACATGCATATACAACCAAAGTTAAACTTGCCTCTAAATCCAGGGAAAAGCTCGTCCCCAGCGGTACAAAGTTTCAAGATCACACTATTTCGGGTTCTGAAATTTTATACTGTTTTTACATGTACCTCATGGCAGCCATTTTGGTCATCTGACAACAGACCATACCAACCACATGAAATTTGGCTTTGGTTGACCACACAGAGAAGAGTTAGAAAATTGTTGACGGATGACATAAGAACAACACAAGAACAACTACATATAGTATGGGCTGTGACATGCGAAGACTGGTCTTCGGCGTTTCTGATGAGGTCTGACACAAACCGGCCTGTACAGTCATGAAGCTTGAAATTTTTGGAAATAGGTAAAGGAGGAATTATACTAGCCATGTAGCAAAAACAAAGGCGCCGATCAGCTGTGCAGTTAGTGCACAGCTGATCTGCATCTTTGTTTTTGCATATGCAAGTCCAGTTTTCTCATGACACGGTTCATATGGATGCCAGACAATGCTTGTTTTGTGAGCTCCCTTGGTGAGTATTATAACTCAGGTGAGCCAAACATGATCTTTTGATTTCTAGAGGCAACTAGAGGACCATTGGTCCTGTAGCTCACCTGAGAGATTATCACATTGTAAGCTCATGAGATTTAAATTAATTGAGAATCGACCAATGAAAGTCTATGCATGGACACTATTGACCCCCGGGGCATGGCCAAATTTGACCCAGGGGCATGACTGGCACAATTTATAATGGGGACTACCAAACATTCCTACATACAAAATATAGAAGCTCTGGGCCTTTTGGTTTCAGAGAAGAAGATTTTTGTTAGTTTTTCCCATTGTAAGTCTATGGAGACTATCTACCCCCAGGGCGTGGCCAAATTTGACCCCAGGGGCATGGCTGGCACAATTTATGTAGAGGACCATTAGCCATTGCCACATACAAAATATCAAAGCTGTGTGCCCTGTGGTTTCAGAGAAGAAGATTTTTGAATTTTTTTCCCATAGCAAGACAATTGAGACTATCAACCTCCGGGGCCTGGCCAAATTTGACCCCAGGGGCATGAATGGCACAATTTATGTAGAGGACCATTAGCCATTGCTACATACCAAATATCAAAGCTGTGGGCCTAGTGGTTTCAGAGAAGAAGATTTTTGAATTTTTTTCCCATAGTAAGTCTATGGAGACTATCAACCCCCGGGGCGTGGCCAAATTTGACCCCAGGGGCATGAATGGCACAATTTATGTAGAGGACCATGATGATTAGCCATTGCTACATACCAAATATCAAAGCTGTGGGCCTAGTGGTTTCAGAGAAGAAGACTTTTTTAGTTTTTCCAATTGTAAGTCTATGGAGACTATCGACCCCCGGGGCGTGGCCAAATTTGACCCCAGGGGCATGGCTGGCACAATTTATGTAGAGGACCATTAGCCATTGCCACATACAAAATATCAAAGCTGTGGGCCCTGTGGTTTCAGAGAAGAAGATTTTTGAATTTTTTCCCATAGTAAGTCTATGGAGACTATCGACCCCCGGGGCGTAGCCAAATTTGACCCCAGGGGCATGAATGGCACAATTTATGTAGAGGACCATTAGCCATTGCTACATACCAAATATCAAAGCTGTTGGCCTAGTGGTTTCAGAGAAGAAGACTTCTTTAGTTTTTTTTTCCTATTGTAGGTCTATGGAGACTATCGACCCCCGGGGTGGCCAAATTTGTCCCCAGGGGCATGATTGGCACAATTTATGTAGAGGACCATTAGCCATTGCCACCTACAAAATATCAAAGCTGTGGGCCCTGTGGTTTCAGAGAAGAAGATTTTTTAATTTTTTTCCCATAGTAAGTCTATGGAGACTATCAACCCCCGGGGCGTGGCCAAATTTGACCCCAGGGGCATGAATGGCACAATTTATGTAGAGGACCATTAGCCATTGCTACATACCAAATATCAAAGCTGTGGGCCTAGTGGTTTCAGAGAAGAAGATTTTTTTAGTTTTTCCAATTGTAAGTCTATGGAGACTATCGACCCCCGGGGCGTGGCCAAATTTGACCCCAGGGGCATGGCTGGCACAATTTATGTAGAGGACCATTAGCCATTGCCACATACAAAATATCAAAGCTGTGGGCCCTGTGGTTTCAGAGAAGAAGATTTTTGAATTTTTTCCCATAGTAAGTCTATGGAGACTATCGACCCCCGGGGCGTAGCCAAATTTGACCCCAGGGGCATGAATGGCACAAATTATGTAGAGGACCATTAGCCATTGCTACATACCAAATATCAAAGCTGTGGGCCTAGTGGTTTCAGAGAAGAAGATTTTTTTAGTTTTTCCCATTGTAAGTCTATGGGACCTATCTGTTGCCATGGAAACCACAATTTTGATACAATCTGCTCCAAAACCTAATACCATCAATCCCCCAACCCAATTATGGTTCACATTAAATTTGATCAAGATCGGCCCACTAGCTTCAGAAATATTCTTCTTTGAAATTGTGGACGGACGACGACGGACGACGACGGACGACGGACGACGACGGACGACGGATGCCTGCCTATCCTATAAGCTAACCTGTGAGCCTTCGGCTCAGGTGAGCTAATAAAAACTGAAGAAAAATATTCAAGCATTTTATTTGACTTTCATCACAATTATGAAAATAGATCTATTCAGTATAACAATCTATTACTCTATCTAATAGCTTATATCTATCTGTCCCTTTACCAATGGGTTTAGGACGACCGTGCAGACACAAACCAGACTACAGCAGTCTGATGAGTGGTTCACTTGACACAATAAAGAGAAAATGAGCAGAACTTTTGCACAAATATGCTGTTCACAAAGTGAAATCTTTCACTGATATAAGCTGACTGAGATAAAACCATGTCTCAAATACAAGCATAAGGATTGAACTTTTGGATTTTGGAAGTGAATTGTAACTGTAGTGTATGTAGCAAAAGCTGTTCGTCCGAAAATGGTATAGCCTACATGCATCTTTGAATTATTAGTACTGAGTTTGCATATGAATACAAAGATTAGCTTTCCTCAACAAACAATCATAGCCCATATTATGTGAGCTGCGACGTAAGAAAATAAGTTTTCGCGTTTTCCATCCAGGTCTGACACAACAGGCCTGTGCAGCTACAGAAGATAGCTGGAAGCTTGAATTTTGGATTTAGGAAGAAGATTAATTGTACTATTTGAGTCGCAAAAACAAAGGTGCTGATCAGCTGTGTAGTTACTGCACAGCTGATCTGCGCCTTGGTTTTTGCTAAGGCAAAAATCATATATTTCTTTTAATGATGCGGCTCATGTAAAATCTGATAAGCTTTCAAACTCCATATATCATATAGTAGTTCCAGTTACCCTAGACAGTGTTTTATACTTTAATTGCCTGTCAAATTTGAGCGGCATCATGTGAAAACCAGCTTTTTGCATATACGAAAAAAAAAAGCAGCTCAGCTGTGCAGCTACACGCAGATCAGCTATGCAGTAACTGCACAGCTGATCAAAATTTTTGCATTCGCTTAACAGGAAGTATAATGATTCTTCTACTTAAACTCCCAAAATTTTAAGCTTCTACCTTTCTTCTATGACTGTACATGATGATTCGTGTCAGACATGGTCAAAGAACTCTGAAGACAAATTTTCTCAAGTCGTAGATCATTTCATATACCATATTAATCCAAAATTTCAGACATACTGGTCAGATCTAGATCAGGCTGCTCCTCACTGAACTATCTGATCAGAAACAGACACTACTTTGAACTGTTACAATTTCAAAATGCAAAAAGTCTTCCATTATGTCACTGATGGAAAGAATTGACAGCAACTTGTGGTCACCATAAAAATGGCAGAATTATATGAGCTGCGTTGTGAGAAAACTGGATTTTTGCCTATGTGGAAACAAAGGCGCAGATCAGCTGTGCAGTAACTGCATAGCTGATTAGTGCCTTTGTTTTCGCTTTCTTAGATAATACAATCCTTTTTCTTCTTAAATCCGAAATTTCAAGCTTCTTGCCATTTTCTGTAGCTGCATATAGTGGATTATGTCAGATATGGTCGGAAACCCCAAAGACCAGTTTTCTTGCGTCATGGCTTATATACCTTTTTACTGTGTCATAAACTGGTGAAGAAAAATTATTATTTATTTGGTATAATATCACCTATCACCTACTCAGAGTCTAGCTGATATGATGAAAAACATGAGACTCCAATAGCACATTTAAATGCACATTATAAATGGGTTTAAAATACATGTAGTAGTCACATAAATGCAAATAAAAATTGAGCCTTCGCATGAGAAAACCAACATTTTGGGTTTCCGGCCAGGTCTGACACAAACCGGCCTGTACAATCATAGAGGAAGGCTAGAAGCTTGAGATTTTGGATTTAAGAAGAAGAGGAATTGTACTATCTGTATAGTGAAAACAAAGGCGATGATCAGCTTTGTAGTTACCGCGAAGCTGATCTGTCTTTGTTTTCGCATAATGCAAATTGTTGGTTTACTTATGCAGTGGCTCAAATACTAAAACTCATAATAAAAAAACTGCAATTTTGAGCCGCCCCATGGGAAAACCAACAAACTGCAAAGGCGAAAACAAAGGCGCAGATCAGCTTCACGGTAACCGCGAAGCTGATCAGCGCCTTTGTTTTCGCTACTCGGATAGTACAATTCCTCCTCTACCTGACTGCAAAATTTCAAGCTTCTACCCTGCTTCTGTGCTTGTACAGATCGGTTTGTGTCAGACCTGTTCGGAAACCACACTGTTGGTTTTCCCACGAGGCGGCTCATTAATTACCTGAAATCATGATTGTAGCCATTAAATAGGCTACCAAGCATGTGAGCTAGTGCAAAATCACAACATCCTTTTTTTTCTTGCAGTCTTGTAGCCACAGCCCCCATTTTTGCCATTTTGAAAGCATTCAATATTCTATGCCCTGATATGCAGAAGCATACCGGGCCTACTGATACATGTACTGTCAACAAATGGTATATACATGTAAATATTTCCAACTTTAAAATTGCTACCGGTAGTCTGGTGGTTTAAAATAAACTGTGTATGGTACAACTTTGAGGAAGAATGTTATAGCCTCAATGTTATCAAAATGCAAAAATCTTCAACATCAATTAATACATCAACATTTGTTAGCTTTTGCAGTTTAAAGTCCCAGTCACTAATTGTTCAGTCATATCGGTCCATAATAGAGCCACATCTGTCTGGTATTTACTAATTAATGTGTGTTGTTCAATGACAAAAACCTGCACAAGTGGGGTTCTCATTTCAGTGTCTAATGCACTGACCACTTTAAAACCACACTCACCCCCCAAGTTACATCTGACCTGAGAAAACTAATATTTTGCATCAGTAGAATCATAAGTACAAATCAGTTGTGCAGTTACCACACAGCTGATCAGTGCCTATGTTTTCTCTGTACAGGTTTTCTCATGATATATCATGAATATATGTCCCCTATTTTTTTTCTTCATTATTAACTTGCTTATTTTATGGTATCAAATGGGCTGTGGCTTTGAATGATTTAACATGAAACAGTACAATAATAAATAAAACACAAAAAAAACATGAGAAAAAATCATACTACTTAAAACCAAAAATGAACCTATAATAACAAAATAGGCAAAAATTAAATATATCACAGCATATGTTAGAGCTTGTATAAAATGTGTTATTTGTATCCTTTAGCTCTATTGTAATAGATAATTACATTTAGACATCCTACATGTTATTTTCCTTTAAAAGAACTAAACTAATCATGTCAGCAAAAAGAAGGTTGTTTCGGTGTATAGGTTAATCTGCATCTATTGTGCTTGTATAAATAAGAGCTGTCGCAGGACAGCAAAGCTCTCCTGACTCTTGCTTGCCACTAAAACTATTAAAATCTACTTTCCAAGTCCATGACCTTGACCTCAAGGTCACTCAGCTGGATCACAATGGCAAAACATAAAACTTCAGACTAATATCTACCAGCAGGCAAAGTATCAACTAGATCAATCCACATGTTCAAGAGATATACAGTTCTAAAAACTTTAGCCAAAAACTTTAACATAAAATTTTCAAGTCCATGACCTTGACCTCAAGGTAACTCATGTGGGTGGGGATGAAGCAGCAAAAACTTCAAACCAATACCTAACTGGAGGCAAAAGTATCAACTAGATCCATTAACATGTTCAAGAGATAGAGTTCTAACTAGAAAATGTGTTTATGAAACACTATGCCCCCAACTGGTAAGTCACTTTCAAGATGTAAAAATGTCAAAAAAAAATGACTAAGTTTAAATTGTAAAAAAAGTGACAAAAATTAATCTAAGGAGTATATCCCAACCACATGCATATCTTCAAAGCATGGTCACAATGTCTGCAAAGTTTCAAAAGTATCGGTATTAAATTGTAGGAGGAGTTGCGCACACAAGGTACCCTCTATCCATTCACTAAAATGCCCGAAAAAAAAATGACTAAGTTCAGATTGTGAAAAAAATGACAAAAAATAATCCAAGGATTACATCCAAACCACATGCATATCTTCAGACCATGCCCATAACACATGTAAAGTTTTAAATGAATTGGCATGAAACTGTAGGAGGAGTTGTGCACACAAGGTAACCACTGCCCATTCATTTTCATTGCGAAAATGCCCGAAAAATGGCTAAGTTCAAATTGCGAAAAAAAGTGACAAAAATTAATCTGAGGATTATATCCAAACCACATGCATATCTTCAAAGCATGGTCACAACATCTGTAAAGTTTCAAGAGGATCGGAATAAAACTGTAGGAGGAGTTGCGCACACAAGGTACCCACTATCTATTCACTCTATCAAGAATTAAAAAGGGAAATAACTCTCATGGAATGGACCCCTAGCCCCTTGAATTTACCTGAAAGAACTAGAAAATGTGTTTATGAAACACTATGCCCCCAACTGGTAAGCCACTTTCAAGATGTAAAAATGTCCAAAAAATGACTAAGTTCAAATTGTAAAAAAAGTGACAAAAATTAATCTGAGGAGTATATCCCAACCACATGCATATCTTCAAAGCATGGTCACAATGTCGGCGAAGTTTCAAAAGTATCGGTATTAAATTGTAGGAGGAGTTGCGCACACAAGGTACCCTCTATCCATCCACTAAAATGCCTGAAAAAATGACTAAGTTCAAATTGTGAAAAAAAATTATAAAAAATAATCCAAGGATTATATCCAAACCACATGCATATCTTCAGACCATGCCCATAATACATGTAAAGTTTTAAATGAATTGGCATGAAACTGTAGGAGGAGTTGCGCACACAAGGTAGCCACTGCCCATTCATTGTCAAAATGCCCGAAAAATGGCTAAGTTCAAATTGCAAAAAAAGTGACAAAAATTAATCTGAGGATTATATCCAAACCACATGCATATCTTCAAAGCATGGTCACAACATCTGTAAAGTTTCAAGAGAATTGGAATAAAACTGTAGGAGGAGTTGCGCACACAAGGTATCCACTATCTATTCACTTTATCAAGTATTAAAAAGGGAAAGTCTCATAGAATTGGCCCCTAGAATTTACCTGAAAGAAAAAATACAGGTCCTCTTAATTTTCATATACAAACTACATACCAAATTTCAAGATCCTAGCTCTAACGGTTCCTGAACGAGTGCTCATGCATCACAGACTGAAGCATGCACTCACTCACTCACTGCACGGACAGACCCAAACCAATATGCCCCCTCAACTTCTTTGAAGTTGGAGGCATAAAAAATACGGGTCCTCTTAATTTTCGTATACAAACTACATACCAAATTTCAAGATCCTAGCTCTAACGGTTCCTGACCGAGTGCTAAGTGTTACTCACGCATCACAGAATGTCTGACTGCAGTGGACTGCACTGGACTGGACTGGACTGGACGGACAGACCCAAACCAATATGCCCCCTCAACTTATTCGAAGTTGGGGGCATAAAAATTAAACCAAAAACTTTAACATAAAATTTCAAGTCTTTGACCTTGACCTCAAGGTCACAAAGGTGGGGCGCCATGGTACAGCATAAAACTTCAGACCAATATCTAACAACATGTAAAGTTATCAACTTTCTAACAACATGCATGTTATCAACTTGATCCATCAACATGTTCAAAAGACATAGACTTATGAAAACTTTAACCAAAAACTTTAACATTTTTGCAACATAGTCGCTGACACCGGGGTGACTGCAACATCTATTTGTATACTTTCATACAGGCAAGCTAATAAACTGTTTATTATTTGCAATGAGGAAGCTGATTAATATACATCTACATTAACTTAACCTCATAAAAAAATGCATTCATTCAGAATGCATGAGTGATAATTTTGCTCATATCAAATACTTTTAGCTGGCCTTTTGGTTGATCTGCATAATGCTTTACGTTTTGGGTAAAATATAAGTCATTCTGTACCTTTCATGCAAAATAACTTGAAAAAATAGTCCTAATTATATTGTCTTATATATAAAACTATCATCGTTGGCTTATAGCAGTATTACTTTTCCCAGAGTTTAAGTAACTGTTGGCTATTTTGTTATAAAGTTCTGCTTTTAGCAGCTTCTGGTCAAATGTCTCTCCGCCGTACTTGTTCTTAAGCGAGTCTCGTAATTTCTGGGATGAGGCAGCCAGGTGGCGAGACTGTAAAAAGAAGATCAGAATATAACTAAATGAGCCGCCTCGTGGGAAAACCAACAATGTGGTTTCCGAACAGGTCTGACACAAACTGGCCTGTACAGCTACAGAAGCAGGCTAGAAGCTTGAAATTTTGGATTTAGAAAGAACAGGAATCGTACTATCCGAGTAGCGAAAACAAAGACGCTGATCAGCTTCGCGGTTACCGCCAAGATGATCTACGCCTTTGTTTTCGCCTATGCAGATTGTTGGTTTTCCCACGGGGCAGCACAAATCAGTGGGAATTGCTCAAATCAATCAAAATTTTATGTTTAAAAACAGTAACTTGCATTATTTGAGCCGCCTCATGGGAAAACCAACAATCTGCATATGCGAAAACAAAGGCGCAGATCAGCTTCGTGGTAACCGCGAAGCTGATCAGCGCCTTTGTTTTCACTACTCGGATAGTACAGTTCCTCTTCTACTTAAATCCAAAATTTCAAGCTTCTAGCCTGCTTCTGTGACTGTACAGGTCGGTTTGTGTTGGACCTGGTCGGAAACCACATTGTTGGTTTTCCCACGAGAAGGCTCATTTCTCTCATTTAAGTTCTGAAGAAGTTTTGATGGATACAGGGTTACGAGTGATGAAGCTACACAACAACTAGGGAGAAACTGTGGCTCTCAGTGGTCAAACTTCTCCCAAGGTTTAGAGAGAAGTGTAAATAAATACTCAGTTTAGTTTAGTCAGTAATTTGAGAACAGCTCTTTACCTATATTTTAAGGGGCTGCATGCTTGAACATTTACATTGGGCCCCTTTGGCAAGACCAGTTCTTTCTAAATTTGATACAAAGTTGACCTGGTTGCACACTTGGGAGTAGATGCTGGCCTTTTTAGCTAACTCATTTTTAAAAATATCAGTTCACTGGAACCTTCAGTGTTTCCAATTATGGTTGTAATGAATAAAGGTTATCACAAGCAAAACAGCAAGAAAAAAAATATTTGTGAAATTCCTATGCAGTCTGGAAAAATAACAGGTCAAATATTAAGGAATTTTGTTAATACCTTTTGACTTAGAACAAGAGCAAAAATCACGTTCGAAATAGCATTCAGTTTGCCTATATTTTTGAAAGCCTGTAGCTTGAAAAATACGAAGGTAATGACTGTAAGCATGTGTTTTTAAGAAAGCCTGATGTCATGTGCACTCATCAAAATACACTCTGTTTGAACATTTTACATATACTTGCCATGGCATCAGTTTTTTGAGGGTTGGGGTAATTTTTTTGACAAAAATTTTTGATTCAGAAAATCAAAATTTCCAAACATATCCATCAAATACATGCCAATATAACATTTGGGACATAATTAGATGTTGCAGGTGGCCCCGTTTTCATAAAAAGGAAATAAAAAATATTGCATTCCTTTGGTCAATAATTATATTGTCCATAACTTTTGAGCATAGCCTGTATTACCTACCCTATTCACTGAGGTATACCATAAATACACACCTTATACATGCAATACCAAGATTTTAGTAGTGTGTCTGATAAATGTACCTTGCACATGGGTGCTACATCAAAACTTGATTGTTTGTGCTTTGTGGCAATAAAACTGACATAGAGAACATTTTTTTGTTTAGCAAAGAATAAAATCTCCTGTCCAAGCAGATCTTGACTTGTCTCAAACATGCTTCGTTATGATAAACCTCTTAATAGTCTTCACTATGCAAACCTAAGATAAAGGCACGAATTGGGTGCAGAGAAACCTTTAAGCTTAAAACACATCAGTACAGAGAGGTAAATTTCTAAAACGGAGAATGTACATATTACATGTCTAATGGATTATTTGAAAATCTGAAGAGAGACTTCTTCCTGACATGACTAAACCAAGTTCAGCCATGTAGAAAGTGTAGCTACAGGCTTGCACAAAATTATTGAAATCAGGAATTTGATGAGCTAGTATCATAATTTAGTTTTTGAGCATTTTGACAGCAACAATATTTCAAAAAATCTCAATGGGATTTTGGATGCATTTTCACTGATTAAACTTTTGCCTCTAAGCATATTTATGAGCAAGTTAAATGTCAATGCATGCTCTGCTGTCTTAATTTTCTATAAACAATAAACAAACCTGCTGAATAGTGAATTCTTTTTCCCTCTGAACCACCTCTGACTTTCTGTCTTTAGATACTATGGTGTTTTCTGTCTGCTTTTTCCAGGCTTCAACTTCTTGTTGAATTCTAAAAACATTGAAGATATGTTCAGCTGAACCATATGAAATTCTGCAAAGCTTTACACTTACTGTGTTATCATTCTACCTATGCTATCAAGCTACATGGTTATGGTCCCCCACTTCAAATGAATGTGTCCCCAAAATTGTTCGAAATTATGCAAATGAATCGCCGCATGGGAAAATCAACAATCTGCATAAGCCAAAATAAAGGTGCAGATCAGCTTCGCAGTAACTGCGAAGCTGATCAGCACCTTTGTTTTTGCTAAAGGGATAGTACAATTCCTGTACTTTCTAAATACAAAATTTCCAGCTTCTAGCCACCGCTTGTACAGCCCAGTTTGTGTTGGACATGTTCGGAAACCATATGATTGGTTTTCTCATGATGCAGTTCAAATAGGAAATAGCAATTGACAGCTGATGAAGAGAATGTAGCTGGACCGGTAACTTGCTTACAATGGAAGTACTCTGCCTACTGAGCTACTGAGTCACATGGTCAGCAAGTTACAAAAGCATCCTGGGAAATATAAATTTTCGAAAACAAATGATCCTGTATTTGAATCTAAAAACACTAACAAGAAAGTTGAAAGGTTGCCTGTCAAGATATGAGCCGCCTCATGAGAAAACCAACAATCTGCATAGGCGAAAACAAAGACGAAGATCAGCTTCGCGGTAACCGCGAAGCTGATCAGCGCCTTTGTTTTCGCTACTTGGATAGTACAGTTCCTCTTCTACTTAAATCCGAAATTTCAAGATTCTAGCTCTTTTCTGCGACTGCACATGCTGGTTTGTGTCAGATCTGGTTGGAAACCACATTGTTTGTTTTCCCACGAGGCGGCTCATATAAACTTACTTTTTAATGTTTTTCTTCTGTTCTCTTTCTTTCTTCACTCGATCTTGATGAGCTTTTCTTGCCTTCCTCTCAATACTTTGAGCCAAAGTTTCCCTAGCATGCTGGTCCGCCTGTAGAAAAATAATAGGTCTGGCATTAGTAAGTTGGAACCACTTAAGTGTACATTTGTAATTCTGCTAATTTGCTAACTATTCCGCCATTCAATATGATTTAGGGTTGGTTAACCAGAGATGCAGAAGGGGCTCCTTTTCACAAACAATATTTCATTCAGCAAAAAGGAGTCCTTTGTGCTATACAGAATTAAACTTAAGTGAGAAAAGGACTTGGGCAAAATACATGTACTAAAATTTTAACAAAACAAGTGGATGAATTTTTTTTATCAAATTACCATTATCATCCACTCTGTGAGTTTCATTTCCAGTTTATGTATGAAATTGTTTATGTTCTGGGCCCAGTTGTTCAAAATTAGCCATGCCGTTAGTTAATGATTCGTTAAAATTTCAAACATGAATACCAGAATTTGTTTTCTATGTGAAAACTGATGTCTCCCCCCTTTCTACATGCATGTCCAAAATATGCAAGCAAGAGTTATAGTTCTTGTGCATCACATATCCTGTCATTCTGTTTTATAAGTGTACCAAGTTTCATTGAAATATCTCTTACGCTTTTCAAGTTATAAAGTGGGCACGAAATTGTATGGAAAATAATCAAAGGGAAATAACTCCAAAGATATGAAAGCAAGAGTAATGATTCTTGTGCATGACACATCATCTCATCATGCTTTATAAGTGTACCATGATTCACTGAAAAATCTCTAATGGTTTTTTGAGCTATAGAGCAGACACAAAATTGTATGAAAAAAAAATCAAAGGGAAATAACTCCAAAGATATGCAAGCAAGAGTTATGGTTCTTAAGCATGACACATCATCTCATCGTGCTTTATAAGTGTACCAAGTTCCATTGAAATATTTCTTATGGTTTTCAAGTTATAGAGTGGACATGAAATCGTATGAAAAAAAATCAAAGGGAAATAACTCCAACAATATGAAAGCAAGAGTTATAATTCTTGTGCATGACACATCGTCTCATCGTGCTTTATAAGTGTACCAAGTTTCACTGAAATTTCTCTTACGGTTTTCAAGTTATAGAGTGGACACAAAATTGCATGGAAAATAATCAAAGGGAAATTTCTCCAAAGATATGCAAGCAAGAGTTATGGTTCTTTTGCAAGACACATCATCTCATCGTGCTTTATAAGTGTACCAAGTTTCATTGAAATATCTCTTACGGTTTTCGAGTTATAGAGCCGACACGAAATTGTATGGAAAATAATCAAAGGAAAATAACTCATAAAATACTCAAGCCAGAGTTATGGTTCTTGTGCATGACAAATCGTCTGATCATGCTTAATAAGTGTACCAAGTTTTATTGAAAAATCATAAATGGTTTTCAAGTTATAGTGCGGACACGAAATTGTATCGAAAATAATCAAAGGGAAATAACTCCAAAAATACTGAAGCTAGAGTTATGGTTCTTGTGCATGACACATCGTATCATTGTGGTTTACAAGTGTACCAAGTTTCATTGAAAAATCTTTAACGGTTTTCAAGTTATATAGCGTACACGAAATTGTATGGAAAATAATCAAAGGGAAATAACTCATAAAATACTCAAGCCATAGTTATGGTTCTTGTGCATGACACATTGTCTGATCATGCTTAATTAGTGTACCAAGTTTTATAGAAAAATCTTAAATGGTTTTCAAGTTATAGTGCGGACACAAAATTGTATCGAAAATAATCAAAGGGAAATAACTCCAAAAATACTCAAGCTAGAGTTATGGTTCTTGTGCATGACACATCGTCTCATCGTGGTTTACAAGTGTACCAAGTTTCGTTGAAAAAACTTTAACGTTTTCAAGTTATAGAGCGGACACGATTTGTGACGGACAGACGGACGGACGGACAGACAGACGCACGAGGAAAAACAATATGTCTCCCGACCCTGTCGGGGGGAGACATATTTACAAAAACACTATTATTTTTTGTTGATAAAATGTGAGAATCCTTTAATTAACAAAAAATAACAGTGTTCTTGCTTATGCAGTCGGCATTAATTTAACATCTTGAAGTCATTGACTTTAAGTTGAGCCAACAAAGTGTTGCCCCAGTTTTTTTATGCTTATCAAAGTCCTAGTGTGAGAGAGAGAGAGAGAGAGAGAGAGAGATAGAGAGAGAGTATCTTACAATTTCTCTGGAGCTGGTGATACAATCTCTCCATTCTTCCATCTCATTCTCTTGTTGTTGTTGAGCAAGTTTCGCCTGTAATGCCTTCTTCTCTCGGTCCAATCTAGGAAAAGTAATATCAAAATTTTACATTTAGATCTTCACCAGATGATGATAGCAGAGGAATTGAAGCATGTTGATCTAAAATTCCAAGAGTAATTGTTCCTGACGATTTTAGCACCTACAACAACACTCACTAAAATAAGCTTATTATACATGTTAATGGCATAATAAAAACCAAAGCAATTACATTTTGGGCACCCGGATAGCTCAGTCATTAGCGCGTTTGGCTTCTGACTAGCTATGTACCTCTGCCGTGCAGGTTCGAATCCCACTGGCATCGCCAGTAAAAAATATTGATTATTGAAAAAACTATCCCACTGGCGTTGCCAGTAAAAAATATTGATTATTGAAAAAAACTATCAATGGTTCCTGCATCAGTATGTACCAATGGTTTGACTGTCACCTTCCGGGCACAGTGGTTTCACAGGGTATTTCCCGACCAACTGTTGAGAACTGCCCTGGCTTTTCCCCCATCACTAGACAGTCCACGTCTAAGAAACAGAATTGCTTAGCTAAGTAGAAATGCCTAGCTTGACGTCTATCTCCAGTAAGTAATTTTGTCCTTTACCAAAAAGCTCCAGTTTCATAGTCTATATAAATTCTAGGTTAACCTGTTATGCATAAATTGTTAAATAGATTATAGATTAGCTCTGACAATCAGAAACATATACTTCAGGAAAATGTTCACACTATCAGATAACACAGAAAATACTTGAACTGGTTTCTATATTTTAAAACTGATAAACCCTTTAGTGACAATTGGACTTTCCCATCATTATCATTTGGGTGAGTCCACTTTCAATTTTAGGGGAATCTGGAGTGGTTTTAAATTTTTATTCAATTCTATGATGAATTTTCTTTGAGCAAACGGAATAGCCCCAGATCGGACCATCTGGGGCTATACGGTTTGCCAAAGTCCAATAAAAACTAGAGGACCATTGGTCCTGTAGCTCACCTGAGAGATTATCACATTGTAAGCTCATGAGATTTAAATTAATTGAGAATCGACCAATGAAAGTCTATGCATGGACACTATTGACCCCCCGGGGCATGGCCAAATTTGACCCAGGGGCATGACTGGCACAATTTATAATGGGGAGTACCAAGCATTGCTACATACAAAATATAGAAGCTCTGGGCCTTTCGGTTTCAGAGAAGAAGATTTTTTTAGTTTTTCCCATTGTAAGTCTATGGAGACTATCTACCCCCGGGGCGTGGCCAAATTTGACCCCAGGGGCATGGCTGGCACAATTTATGTAGAGGACTATTAGCCATTGCCACATACAAAATATCAAAGCTGTGGGCCCTGTGGTTTCAGAGAAGAAGATTTTTTATTTTTTTTCCCATAGCAAGTCTATTGAGACTATCAACCTCCGGGGCCTGGCCAAATTTGACCCCAGGGGCATGAATGGCACAATTTATGTAGAGGACCATTAGCCATTGCTACATACCAAATAACAAAGCTGTGGGCCTAGTGGTTTCAGAGAAGAAGATTTTTTTAGTTTTTCCTATTGTAGGTCTATGGAGACTATCGACCCCCGGGGCGTGGCCAATTTTGACCCCGGGGACATGATTGGCACAATTTATGTAGAGGACCATTAGCCATTGCCACATACAAAATATCAAAGCTGTGGGCCCTGTGGTTTCAGAGAAGAAGATTTTTTAATTTTTTTCCCATAGTAAGTCTATGGAGACTATCAACCCCCGGGGCGTGGCCAAATTTGACCCCAGGGGCATGAATGGCACAATTTATGTAGAGGACCATTAGCCATTGCTACATACCAAATATCAAAGCTGTTGGCCTTGTGGTTTCAGAGAAGAAGATTTTTTTAGTTTTTTCCTATTGTAGGTCTATGGAGACTATCGACCCCCGGGGTGTGGCCAATTTTCACTCCGGGGACATGATTGGCACAATTTATGTAGAGGACCAATTAGCCATTGCCACATACAAAATATCAAAGCTGTGGGCCCTGTGGTTTCAGAGAAGAAGATTTTTAGTTTTTCCTATTGTAAGTCTATGGAGACTATCAACCCCCGGGGCGTGGCCAAATTTGACCCCAGGGGCATGAATGGCACAATTTATGTAGAGGACCATTAGCCATTGCTACATACCAAATATCAAAGCTGTTGGCCTAGTGGTTTCAGAGAAGAAGATTTTTTTTAGTTTTTTCCTATTGTAGGTCTATGGAGACTATCGACCCCCGGGGCGTGGTCAAATTTGACCCCAGGGGCATGATTGGCACAATTTATGTAGAGGACCATTAGCCATTGCCACATACAAAATATCAAAGCTGTGGGCCCTGTGGTTTCAGAGAAGAAGATTTTTTAATTTTTTCCCATAGTAAGTCTATGGAGACTATCAATCCCCGGGGCGTGGCCAAATTTGACCCCAGGGGCATGAATGGCACAATTTATGTAGAGGACCATTAGCCATTGCTACATACCAAATATCAAAGCTGTGGGCCTAGTGGTTTCAGAGAAGAAGATTTTTTTAGTTTTTCCAATTGTAAGTCTATGGAAACTATCCACCCCCGGGGCGTGGCCAAATTTGACCCCAGGGGCATGGCTGGCACAATTTATGTAGAGGACCATTAGCCATTGCCACATACCAAATATCAAAGCTGTGGGCCCTGTGGTTTCAGAGAAGAAGATTTTTTAATTTTTTTCCCATAGTAAGTCTATGGAGACTATCGACCCCCCGGGGTGTGGCCAAATTTGACCCCAGGGGCACGAATGGCACAATTTATGTAGAGGACCATTAGCCATTGCTACATACCAAATATCAAAGCTGTGGGCCTAGTGGTTTCAGAGAAGAAGATTTTTTTAGTTTTTCCCATTGTAAGTCTATGGGACCTATCTGTTGCCATGGAAACCACAATTTTGATACAATCTGCTCCAAAACCTAATGCCATCAATCCCCCAACCCAATTATGGTTCACATTAAATTTGATCAAGATCGGCCTACTAGCTTCAGAAATATTCTTCTTTGAAATTGTGGACGGACGACGGACGGACGACGGATGCCTGCCTATCCTATAAGCTCACCTGTGAGCCTTCGGCTCAGGTGAGCTAATGATGCCATACTTATTCGAGTTAACTAAGAAACAAAATCTCATGACAAGTAAGAAACTGAGCCCCGACATGGGAAAACCAACAATCTGCATAGGCGAAAACAAAGGCGCAGATCAGCACCTTTGTTTTCGCTACACGGATAGTACAATTCCTCTACTTTCTAAATCCAAAATTTCCAGCTTCTAACCATCTTCTGTGACTGTACAGCCCGTTTTGTGTTGGACCTGGTGCGAACCAAAATTTTTGGTTTTCTCACACACAGGCTCAACTATAACCTGTTCAACATGAGTTCCTGCTCTCTCCTGACCACCAGCTGGTCATACTTAGACTTGTGTTTGGAATCCTTCAGGTTCACAGCATCAGCTAACTCATCAAGGCGTTTCCTAAAACCAGGGGATACATAATTTAAATATGGTATTTAGTTTTCTGTTCAAATTTTTCACCTTACATAAATGAAACTTTTTGCCATGTAAAGCAAAAGGATCTCATCAGCAAATGACTTTGACAAAAGCTTTATGCTTAATGTCAGACCCTGTCTCACATGACATATATTTACCCATGTACTTTATACGAAATAAATATTGTTTAAACCAAGGATCTCATTTTTTTATTGTATTTTTGTTTTGTTTTCCCAATAAAAAAAAAAAAGTAGATCATAAAGTCTGCAACTAAAACTCATTTTATTTTATGTCCTTCGTAAATGAGCATTCAAGGGAAAAAACTTCTTAGACTTTTAAAAATCCCCCTGCCCAAAGTTTAGCAAAAGGTTTGAAATTTTGGAAACAAAATCTGGAAATACTTTTCTATCCCAACAACAAAATTGCTTAAACAACAAGCATATTCGAAGAGCCCTTAAAATGAGATGAAAAGAAATAGAGGATCTTACACAAGAGGTCATTTCATATGAATTTATTAAATGAGCCTTCAGAGAGTTCAATAAATTTCATATCACCCTCAAAGTGGACATATTTTCAATGAAAATTTACATTGTTGTTACGGACGTTGTCAATGCCGTTATGTATTATTGCAAAAGTTAACATGTGGTCAAAACACTTTTTAATACATGACAATATCCACTGGAAAACAGCGACGTCACTCTAAGCCATATGGTAAGTAGTTTTAATAATGAGCTTGAGACGGCACCTTTTCTATTCTAATCAGCATATTACATCAACTTACTGTGTGTCTCTAAGGATACTATTCCATCTGTCTTCAAAGTTTCTTCTCTCATTTCTGTTGTTCATCATCACACGCTGCAATTATTAACATACGAGCCACCTCATGGGAAAACCAACAATGTGGTTTCCTAAGAGGTCTGACACAAACCAAGCTGTATAAGCACAGAAGCAGGCTAGAAGCTCACCATTTCAGATTTAAGAAGAAGAAGAAGTGTACTATCCGTGTAGCGAAAAAAAAGTCGCTGATCAGCTTCGCAGTTACTGCGAAGCTGATCTGCGTCTTTGTTTTCGCATATGCAGATTGTTGGTTTTCTCATGAGGCGGCTCATACAGTAGCTGTAGCTTAAAAAGCACAAATGAGCCGTGATGCGAGAAAACCGGTCGTCCGGGTTTCCGTCTGACACAAACCAGCCTGTGCAGGTATAGAAGACAGGACAGAAGCTTAAAATTCTGGATTTAAGAAGAAGAGGAATTGTACTATCCATGTAGCGAATACTAAGGCGCTGATCAGCTTCGCAGTTGCTGCGAAGCTGATCTGCGCCTTTGTTTTCGCATAGGCAAAAATCAGGTTTTCTCATGATGTGGCTCAAATGCCCTTTAAGTTGTGAAGAAATTGCTTCATTTAATTTTCATAAAACAAATTAACTACAGTTAATCTTCACTAAATGTGCCTCACTTTTATTCTGTTTTCAATATAACACGGCCATGTCATGGCTCCAAAACTAATTATTTTGCTACATGTCCATAGTAAGTAACACCACTATAACGTTAACAGTTTCACTTATAACATGGTCTTTGTTTATGGAAACCCAAAGAAAAAAGTAAAATCAGTGTTATATCCAAAACCGTGTTGTAATGAGCCATGTTATAAAGAGGTCCAAGTGTATATTGAATTCACATTTTTTTAACATTGTTTGAATATTCCCAAGCTTACATCATACTCGAAAAAGAGGATTTGAACCAAATCTCTAATTCACTTTTATGAAAAGGAGGCTGAATATAACTACATGAAAGTCCCATAATAATGAATATTTGAAGGATCATATGGAAGACTGGCATTCATACTCAAATCAAATTCAAAACTATGATGGGCCCCCACCCATTGGGGCCTAAAGAAATAGATGGGCTGCTTTTGCCTCCAGGCAAAGCTTCTACACTACTGACTGACCATCTGAATACTGGTTAACCTGCCCATGAAAAAATGGTTCAATTCAAACCATCTATATGTATAAACCTTTTGGGGCTTAGTTGGATGGTTATATTTCAAGCACTTGTTGGATGTCATAACATCCTTATTTTGGGTAAAAGTCCCATGAAATGGAGGCAACATCCCCACATGACGTTAGCTGTTGACTGGGATGTAAAGCATCAATTCAAATAAAGAAACAAAAACTATGATGACCTCCAAAAATATAGAGATGATTGTTACATATGAGCCGCCTCATGAGAAAACAAACAATCTGCATATGCGAAAACAAAGACGTAGATCAGCTGTGCTCAGCGCCTTTGTTTTCACTACACAGATAGAACAATTCCTCTACTTTCTAAATCCAAAATTTCCAGCCTCTAGCCATATTCAGTACTTGTACAGCCCAGTTTGTGTCAGACCTGTTCGGAAACCACATTGTTGGTTTTCCCACAAAGCGGCTCAATAATATTATAGTTATTAGAATCATACCATGGAATCTTCGAGTAGCTTTGCCTCTTTTCTCTGCGAGGCTGTCATCATGGCATGATCATGTGACTTCCGGACCAAATCCTTCATCTCATCCTCATCATGTTCCAAAGTTTTCACATTGCTCTCCTGAAAATGAGCCGCCTCGTGAGAAAACCAACAATCTGCATATGCGAAAACAAAGGCGCAGATCAGCTTCGCGATAACCGGGAAGCTGATCAGCGCCTTTGTTTTCGCTACACAGATAGTACAATTCCTCTTCTACTTAAATCCGAAATTTCAAGCTTCTAGCTATTTTCTGTTACAGTACAGGCCGGTTTGTGTCGGACCTGTTCGGAATCCACATTGTTGGTTTTCCCACGAGGCGGCTCAAATACCGAAAAACCTTCATCATTACCAAAACACGCCTGTATGATATTATAAGAATCTTACATGAGTGGCAGGTATGGATAGACAAATCTGTCCCGAGGGTCACATTTTGGCATCACGAGACTCGCCGAGTGATGCCAAATTGTGACCCGAGGGACAGATTTGTCTATCCATACCTGACACGCATGTAAGATTCTTTTTCTTGCACGCCTTAATGCGGCGAAGCTTGATTTTTATACTATTTACCTAGAAAAATGCCACAATCATTTTGAATTAAAACGTTTTGACGTCATTGTGACGTGTGTGCATAGCGACGAAATTACGTGACGTCCTATACAACCAATGTTAAAAAAGAACACTTGAACGCATAGTGCGACTGGGGTGAGATAACGAGGGTGAGATAAGAATTTCTCACATGGGGTAAAACGGAGGATTTCTCTATCTGGTGTGCAAGAAACAACAATTTTAACAGTTGCTATTTTCACAATTTTGCCCCAAAACATAGATTGATGGTACATGTTAAGACCGCCTTGGAGAGGCTGTTCTAACAAGTACAGGTACCAACAATCTACACCCAGTGGCCATAAATGAGTTCCCAAAGTGAAAAAGTGCAAGTTTTGAAGCACAATTGTGAAAATACAGTTCCCGTGTACACAATGTACACACCTCTTTTTTAAGTAAATAAAAGTATGGTGTAGGTGGGTATACATTTCAATGACATGTTTGCTGAGCCATTGCATGAGAAAACAAACAATTTGGGTTTCCAACAAGGTCCAATACAAACAGGCCTGTACAGTCACAGAAGCATGCTAGAAACTAGAAATTTTGGATTTAAGAAGAGGAGCAATTATACTATCTGTGTAGCGAAAACAAAAGTGCTGATCAGCTGTGCAGTTACTGCACGGCTGATCTGCGCCTTTGTTTTTGCATATACAGATTGTGGTTTTCTAATGAGGTGGTTCACTGATGTATCATAACATTCCTCACTATAAAATGTTTGTTTGTCTATTTTGTGGTTTAACATCTCAGACAACAATTATTCAGTCATGCCGAGCAGATCAAGAGCCACTACTTTTTTGTCCCATTCCTGGGTATTAACCAATACTTTAGAAATCTAATGTGTTTTGCCCAGGACACATGATAACCAAGTACATGTATTCATGGGGTTTAAGAATAAGAGAGAATATTAAAAGCAACTTTGTCTGAATTTATATTCCACAGTCAACAGCTGTCAGAGGTCATATGAGATCTTTCCAGTCTCTAATAAACTCTAAACATCACTAACATTGAGAAGACTAATCTGAATCTACATGTACTGTATTAACCAACTTAATGAGCCACCCATCTAGGTCTACAGTTAAGCTTTTAAACTTTCAGTGCACTGTGAAATAACAATTGGTTTTTCAGTTTTTTTTCTTTTATTTTTATCTTAAACACAGAAATTTTGTTGGCTTTATTAAATGTTTAAACAATGTGTACCTGGATTCTTTTCTTCAAGTGTTCTTTTTCAGCTCGTTCAGCTGCTTTGAGCTCCTGAGTTTTTCTCTGAGACTCAAACCTTGCCGCCCATCTTTTTTGGTCCTCTTGTAAATATTTTCTCTGCTCTTCTAATAACCATTCTTCCTTCTCCTGACGTCTTGAATCTTGCTCAGACTGAAAATATCAATGCCATCTCAATGAGTGGTTACTTTACTGACATCTAAAATAAAATTCTAGGCAGCCAGATAAGTTCAGTCAACAATCTAAAATAAAATTCTAGGCAGCCAGATAAGTTCAGTCAACAATCAATACAAAATAGCCTAAATTATAATGTGTGCCCTATGGCAGAGGTGAGCTAAAATACATGTACATATATTGTCTTATCTTATATCTGAAATTTCAAGAGTATTTAATCTACTTACTACCATAAATATGAGGTATGGCAGGAAAGTTCCTAGACACTTCAGCTATCAGAAAAAGTAACGCGTTGTTGAAGAAGCGATTTGCATAATTTCAAGCAGCAATATCTTATGGGAATATTTCAGAAACTTTGTGCTATTTGAAGTAATAACACGCTTGGTATGGCCACTTTTCTGTTTGAGGGTAGGGCCGTGCGGGGCAGGTGTCAAAATGTGATAAAATGTGACGACTTTCACATTCTGTTTTTGCTTGTGAAACGGCACGGAAGTGTGCTGTAACGATAAAATATTTTGATCCTGAAAGAATGTTCAATCAACAACGTTTTCTGAATGTTTGGGCCTTGGTGGCAGTACAGTTTGATATCTGTGAATAAAATTTCAGATGCAGTCCGAAAAAATTGTTTGAAAAAATGGCGTAATTTTGATGTCGGAGAACAGCCGATAACCATAAAATTGTGTGTTTTTGTTATGGAAATGGCCAACAAACACGATGGAAATGATATAAACAACAACATAAAAAATATCAGCTTGTCTGTCACCAGTTTACAAGTGGCAGAGTTGATTTTAGGATGCTCGATAGATCATCTAAGATGATAAACGACGGCGGAAGGGCACTCATCTTACATTCTCAGCGAATGATAATGGTTTCATATGTTCAACCGGTCATCAGAGAACCTGAGGACAGTTGGCACAGATCTGCATTTGACAGCTGGATACACATAATAAAATTGTACCGATATCCAAGGACCCTATGTGGAATAACTCTGAAACATGGTTAAACTTGTTACAAATATATAAAGCACTGTCAGCAATAAACTTCAAGTAACATCACTGAGATGTTGACCCTTGCCCCGCTCCCGGTTAGGGAGGTGCACATATAAGGCTGTAGAAGATGTCGTGTTGGCCAGATTTTCATAAAATTTCGTCTATTTGCTCATGAACTATTTTTGCAAACCAGCTATATTCATTTTGACTGAATTTCTTTTCCTGTTGAAAATACTAATGGTGTCTACGAACTTTTCTGCCATACCTCGTAAATGAGTTTGAGTATACAGTAGAAATCGCCGAATCGGCCACCTTTATAAGAGCTCCACCTTCGTAAGAGCGCCAGTTCAAACATTCCCGACTGCTTTCCCTATAAAATGTCTCTTTATAAGAGCGCCACCTCGGTATAATCGCCATCGGCCAGTTTTTACATTCCCAAAACGCCAATTGTTCTTCATAAGACGGCCGCATTATTACCTGAGCAAATCTCCAATTATCAATAATGATCCATAATCGTTGATCAACCACAAAGTTTACAAAACAATCCAATCACGTCGGCGTAAACGTGTGAAATTGTTATTGTGTCTAAAATACCTTGGGGGAAAAACCTGTTGTCCTTGGCTACACACTCACGCGAAGTCTCGCATAATCTCGTGTGTAGTTGTTTTATTTTGGTTTCATTCATTGAAGACACATATCATGTTTTTGGGCCAAAAATCAAATCGGTAAGTAATTTTGCGATCTCTGATTATCAATCGATTCCAAAATATGTAATTCCAACTTTTCATCCGAATGCGGAATCCTGGGCCGAACTCCCTGCGATGCGAAAATCGCGTTGGAGTTTCGTCTTTTTTGTCTGTGAAAAAACAATTGATCAGTGATTTGTGGCGATCGTATGGAACATTAAGGGGTTTTGATATGATTTGTGAGTTTTGCGCTGCGAAATATGCTTGTATATGAACCTTTTCCCATTTTTTACGCGATCGGAGCGTGAAATATGGAGTGTTTCGGCCTTGTTAAATTCTGTCATTAAAAACTGCACAAGTACAAAATTGCTGCAAAAAGCATCCAATATGAAGGCGTTGCAAAAAAAAAAAAAAAATGTCCAGGTACAAAATTACTGCAAAAAAAAAAAAATATGCCCAGGTACAATGTTTTAAATGTTTTGATGTTTTAAATACCATTGTTAAAATATGCATTCAGATATTGGAAAATGGTGATATTATTTTGCCATATGCTGGCCTTTCTGACTGACCCTTGATAAGACAGCCACCTGTGTATAACAGCCAGTTTAGCTTACTCCCAAAGGTGGCGCTCTTATAGAGGTTTGACTGTACATGTTATCTACTGAGTATCAGTACATATCAAATGTAATTCATATCAAAGACTAGACTACACATTGTTCTCTGCATATCCATACCAGATTAGTGAAAATCACAAACAAACCATTTTAAAATCAAGAGTTTTTCTTGATTGCCAAATATGGCAATTTAGAAACAATTTAGAACACATGTCATACATTTTTGTGTGTCACAAAACCCATTGGCAAAAGAAAATCCTGTTTTTGTGAGTCACAAACAAAGAAATTGGTTAAAAAAAATTAGTCATTCAGTATTGCTGCCTATCTGGTGTGTTATCATTTCATTTATATCAGGGCTGTGAATCAAACATTCTGTAAGCTACCTTCTTCTGGTTCTTTGCTCTATTTTCCTCCGCCAGTAACCGTCGTCTTCTCATCTCACTGGCTAGTCTCGCTGCTTCCGCCTCTTTTTTCTGTCTCTCCCACATTAAGTCACGTAAAAATCTCTCCCTATTCTGGGCCTTGGAGTCCTCAGCCTTGGACATCATCAGCTCCAATATCTTCTGATCCTGAAAGGGTAGAGTGGATTATAAACTAGAAAAAGTGCCTTGAGAGGCACGTATACCCCCGGCTGGTGGTCACCCAGTCCTCCTTCTCCCTCCCACAACCACTCAGCACATGTACACCCCTGACATTGAATCACAAATCCCGAACAAAAGACAGTACCCTTATCAAATACTTTATAGAAGTGTGCATTCTAAAGCACTTTGACCACAGACATGAGGGAGTGTAGTTTTTAGAGTGACATATCTTCTTTAGAGCAGTACACAGAGCTGACTTGTGTACTCCATCTAGGACTTAATCACGGACATTGAGGGTCAGGTCCTCAGTCCTAGATGGAAAATGAAAATAGAATGTCAGTCTAAATTAAAAAAAAAAAATAGTAATAATAAAAGTATTGATGTCCTAGATCTTGAACTCAAGCGCCACCTCCACCCCCCCCCCCCCCCCCCCGGGACATGGACCCAACCCTATACCCTATAGGGTACCTATAGTCCAAATATGAATGGCTTCTGATGATTGGCTCATGAGATATACCCCACTAAAGAAACTTTAACCAAAACTTTGACGCAAATTAAAGGTGACCTAGATTTTGAACTCTAGCCCCACCCCCGGGCATGGACCCTGGGGTCCAAAATCATAGAAACAAAGCTAACCCTATAGGGTACCTATAGTCCAAATATGAATGGTTTCTGATATATAGTTCATAAGATATACACCAATAGAGAAACTTAAACCAAAACTTTGATGCAAATTAAAGGTGACCTAGATTTTGAACTCTGGCCCCACCCCCGGGCATGGACCCTGGGGTCCAAACTCATAGTAACAAAGCCAACCCTATAGGGTACCTATAGTCCAAATATGAATGGTTTCTGATATATAGTTGATGAGATATACACCAATAGAGAAACTTTAACCAAAACTTTGACGAAATTAAAGGTGACCTAGATTTTGAACTCTAGCCCCACCCCCGGGCATGGACCCTGGGGTCCAAACTCATAGAAACAAAGCCAACCCTATAGGGTACCTATAGTCCAAATATGAATGGTTTCTGATATTTAGTTCATGAGATATACACCAGCAGAGAAACTTTAACCAAAACTTTGACATTTTAACTGAACTAACGAACCAACGAACTAACGAACTAACGAACATACGAACGGACGAACGGAAAAGCGAAAACTATATACCCGTCGGCATAAATGCCGGGGGTATAACAAGCTGCAGTGAGAGAACTGGTCACGAGGTTATAAAAGTTTTTCCATGCTCAACTCTGCTGTCAGAGCATAAAATTTTAACTGCTCATACATACAAATTTGCCCAAATATATTGAAATTGAAGGTTAAGAATGCCAAAGCCTGTAATTAATCTTGCTAATAAATGTTAAAACGCAAACAATTGCTGGCGTTTTAAAATTTATAAGTATGATAAATTTTAGTCTCTGCTGAGCTGAGCATGAAAAAAGTTTTATAACCTCAGAGCCTGGTCTTAGGGGTTTCTAAACAAGTATGACACAAACAGTCATACTCATTCAATCATACAGGAAGGCTAGAAGCTTGAAACTTTGGATTTAAGAAAAGGTGAGTTGTTCTATCATGTAGCTCTGTTTGTTTGTATTGAGGTTTAACATCTCAGTCAACAATTTTTCGGTCATGTCGGGATGGAGCAAATGCTTCCTGGGTATTGACCAGTACTGTGGGGAGTTAATGTGCCTTGCTTCAGGTCACAACAGGTTGCCCCATGTGGGAATCGAACCCAGGATCTCTCAGTTCAGAGTTTGATACTCTACCACCAGGCCACATGCTTCCCTAGTCATGTAGCGAAAAAACAAATGTGATCATCATCTGTGTAGTTATAGCACAGTGATTTTGTTTTTGCATCTGCAAAAAGCATCATGCTGTGCTTACCTCCTTCTAAACATTATTATTTTTTACACAAGTGTTTGATATGCTGATTGTTGCTGGCATAAATAATGAGCCTAAATAGTGAACAGGAAGAAACATTTGAGCCGTAGTGTGAGAAAACCAACAGTCTTGGTTCCCGACCAGGTATGACACAAATCGTCCTGTACATTCACAAAAGCAGACTAGAAGCTTGAAATTCCGGCTTTAAGAAGAAGAGGGATTGCACTATCTGTGTAGCGACAACAAAGGCGCTGATCAGCTTCGCGGTTACCCTGAAGCTGGTCTGCGTCTTTGTTTTCAATGCAGATTGTTGGTTTTCTGATGCTGTGACTCATTTGTCTATCTCCTATGTAGCACTTCGTTTTCCATTGATTTGTTTTCACACTTCATAGAGTGCTGACAGTCACATATCAAACATACTAATGAGCCTTTGCGTGAGAAAACCAACAATTTTTGTTTCCGACCAGGCCCGACACAAACCAGCCAATACGATCATAGGAGACGGCTAAAAACTTGAAACTTTGGATTTAAGTAGATGAATTGTACCATCCCTGTAGCGAAAACAAAGACGCTGATCAGCTATGCACAGCTGATCTGCGGCTTTGTTTTCGCATATGCAGATTGCTGGTTTTATGATGCAGTGGCTCACTTCTTCATGCAGCCATAATTTTTGAAATTGTTTTTTCAACACTTTGATCCCAGCTTAGCAGTATTATTACAAGAGGTCTAGCCTTTTTTTTTAAATACTTTATTTTTCCTCTGTTCAGATCTTAAGTGCACATGTAAGTATGGATATTCTGAGCTGTGTCGTCAGAAAAACGGATTTTTGCTATATGAAAACAAAGACGCAGATCAGCTGTGCAGTAACTGCACAGATGATCAGCATTTTTGTTTACGCTACACCGATAGTACTTGGATAGTACTACTTGACCCCAAAATTTCAAGCTTCTAGCCCTTTTCTGAGACTGTACAGGTCGGTTTGTGTCAGACCTGGTCGGAAATCCCGAAGACCGGTTTTCTCCTGATGCAGCTCATTTCACTGTGGCCAGAATATGAGCCGCGACGCGAGAAAACCGGTCTTCGGAGTTTCCGACCAGGTCCGACACAAACCGGACTGTACAGTCTCAGAAGCAGGCTAGAAGCTTCAAATTTCGGATATAAGAAGAAGAGGAAATATACTATCCGTGTAGCGAAAACAAAGGCGCTGATCAGCTTCGCGGTTACCGCGAAGCTGATCTGCGCCTTTGTTTTCGCATAGGCAAAATCCGGTTTTCTCACGATGCGGCTCATATAGTTTATAGCAAATACAATTTACCCTTGGCGTGATGGCGGCTGATTTGAGGTCCTGGGAAGATTTGCTCAAGGCCTTTCTCAGTTTCTGACTGGTGATAGGCCTGGCCTCTCCTAGATTGGTTTTATGGAGCAGTGAAGTTCCTGCGAGGCTAAGATCAGAGGCGCTGTAACTACGAGACATGGCCGGAGTTCTGGACACGGGAGCACTCTTACTCTTCCTTCTGAAACAAGACAAAGATAGTTTAAAACGAACATTTACACCCATTACGAAAACACACCCATGTAATATACAGACTTTTCTGACGTTGTAAAATTGAAAATTTTCAGTAGAATTTTTTCCCATATTTTTCTTATTTTTGCTCAAAATATAGATTGTGGGCACAATCTCGTCAAGGCGGTTCTAACGAGTACCCACAATCTATGTTTTGGAGCAAAAATAAAAATATAATATGTATACTCCTGCAAACAACTAGGGCATCGTGTAAAATAACATATTTTCTGCAATTTTGTGTCCAAGCACATTTTTGCAGTGATTAACATAGATCTGACTGCTCCTGAACTTGCATCTTTCAGCATCAGCTTTATTTAACAGCACTTGAGCCACCTCGTGGGAAAACAAACAATGTGGTTTCCGAACAGGTCAGACACAAACCGGCCTGTACAGCTACCGAAAAGAGCTAGAAGCTTGAAATTTCGGATTTAAGTAGAAGGGAAATTGTACTATCCGAGTAGCGAAAACAAAGGCGCTGATCAGCTTCGCGGTTACCGCGAAGCTGATCTGCGTCTTTGTTTTCGCCTATGGAGATTGTTGGTTTTCCCATGGGGCGGCTCATTTTTTGTGTGATTTTTTTCTTAGACTGATTGTACAAGTGGTAAACAAACCACAGTATATTCTTACTTTTTGCCAGCTCTTGCCTCTTTCCTGGTTAGAAGCTCTTTTCTCATTTTCAAACTCTCTTCATGTAATTCTTTCACTCTGAAAGTTTAAGCAAAAACCAATTGTTTATTGTTGTGAACCTACCAGTGATTTAAAATTCTAATTTCTCTCGAACATGACTTGAAACATTCTTGGCTATTTCAATTTACCAAATGTTTCACTTTTGATTCTCACTCTTCTGATTGTATCAGTATCCATTTGTCTATTTGGTTGTTTCCAATCTTTGTTTTTAGGGTGGGACTTTGACTCTGATTGCATCATATCCTGATCATTTCTTACTTGAAACTTTTGAGGCTTGTGTCACATGTACCTGCTGTTAATTTCATCTTTTGAGATTCTCTCATGCCCCACAGATGTGGCCCAGGCTGTCCTCTGACGCTGCATACTGGCCTTATTCAGCTCTTGATCTGCAAAACAAATCCACTGTTAACCAAATTTTTAGTTTGTGTTTTTGCCAGAAAAATAGACACAAAAATGTGTTTCAACAGTCTGTGAAAGTAATTTGCTGTGAATATAAACAAAGGGACAAAATCACAAATTTTAACTTGCTGCAAAAGTATGTATGGAGAAAAAATTCATGAATTCAAAAAGCTATGAAAATAAGATGATCTACAACAGTAATAATTACATGTTTGTTTCCATTTTCAACTCTTTTATATAGCAGATCCATGTGTACACACACTAGGTCTTAGTATCTTTATGTGTATTCTTTATCTAGGACCTGGTCGGAACTCCTAAGACCAGCTTTCTCATATCGAGGCTCAGGTGAATACCCACCAGATTTTGAGATAGTTTTCTTCCCACTGAGCTTAGTCTTCCTTGGTTGAGTCTTGGCTGGTATGAGGGTACTCTTCTTGGACTTGACTACAACAGGTTTCCTCGCACTGATGGGCTTGCCTTTCTCTTCGTCCATGATTCTTTGCCTTTCTTCACGACATAGGGCAAGTTTTCCTTTCAAAGAATACATAGAATTTTTTTTATTCAGTTTTACGTCCCTTTCAAGATTATTTCAGCTCATATGAGACGGGCCAATCAGTAGATGGACGAAAATGGGAGAACCCCGAAAACAAAACACCTGGCACACCTGCAAGCAGAACTTGGCTTGTCTCACATGTGGCCAGTGCAGGGCTCGAACCCACACCAGACACAGTGGTGAGATGATAGAGTGATTAAGAAAATGCTCTCTTAACCGCTCGGCCATGGGGACCGCTACACATAGAATATGAGCCTGTGCAAGAAAAAAAAACAATTTGGGTTCGGACCAGGCCCAACACAGACCGGGCTGCACAGTCACAGGAGATGGTTAGAGGCTGGAAATTTTGGATTTAGAAAGTAGAGGAATTGTACTATCCGTGTAGGGAAAACAAAGGCACTGATCAGCTTCGCAGTTACTGCGAAGCTGATCTGCGCCTTTGTTTTCGCCTATGTAAATTGTTTTCCCATACAATAGAATGGATATAATTCCCATATAATAGAATGGATATAATTCCCAATCATGGGCAACCACATACACATGAGCTGTTGTATTTTGTACATGCATTTCAAATGAGGTCGAACACAAACTGAACAGTCAGGCTACATGAATGAACAAATGATGAACAAACTTGGGAAATAAGAAAAAGGATTAAAGCTCTCTAACTTTTCTTGTAGATGCCAAAACATGTTCAATTTCTATTTGAGCTGCTGCATAAGAAAACCAACAATTTGCATAGAGGAAAACAAAGTCGCAGATCAGCTGTGCAGTAACTGCACAGCTGATCAGCGCCCTTGTTTTCCCTACAGAGATAGTACAATTCCTCTACTTTCTAAATCAAAAATCTCCAGCCTCTAACCATCTTCTGTGACTGTACAGGCCAGTTTGTGTTGGACATGGTCGGAACCCAAATTGTGTGTTTTCTCACGCACAGGCTCATTTGTTGATTGTGGAGATAGTGACTTACAAGACAACAACATCGACAAATTTTTTAGAGGGGCTGTATACGGCCCAAATGAGCCGCGACGCAAGAAAACCGGTCTTCGGGGTATGCGACCAGATTCGACACAATACAGTCATAGAAGAAAGCTAAAAATTTCAGATATAAGAAGAGAAATTGTACTATCCGTGTAGCGAAAGCAAAGGTGCTGATCAGCTTCGCAGTAACTGCGAAGCTGATCTGCGCCTTCGTTTTTGCATAGGCAAAAATCCCGTTTTCTCGCGATGCGGCTCAAATCATACCTCACTTTTTAGCATTTAGACAGTATGGTGATTGCACTACTATACATTCTATGGGTATGTAGTGAAAAGTGAGGTGTTGTCCGTTTTCACACATGTATGCAAAAATAAAAGTTTAAGTAAAAGGATGATTTAGGACAAGACAATCTTGGTGCAAAGCAGGAAGTTTCTAAAATCTTAGCACTTAATTGTGCAAGGCTGGTTTGTATCTGAGCAGTTCATACAGGCCAAAAACATTTTGCTGAAAAGAATATTACAAGTTGCTGCTAGTGCCATTACAAAAACTTGCCCATGCAATATACAGAGAAATTTTTCAGCTTAAAAAGGTGAAAATTTCATTGAAAAAATTTTGATATTTTTTTTATTTTTGCTCAAAACATAGATTGTGGATACACGTTAGAACCACCTCGCCGATGCAGAACCGCCTTGCCGAGGCGGTTCTAATGAGTACCCACAATCTATGTTTTGGAGCAAAAATAAGAAAATTGGTATACCCCTGCATACCCCAGTTTTACTATATAAAATTGGGGTTTGAGGGGGTATACTTTACATGGACTTGTTTTCATGATGCTATAGGGGTTTAGTTTAAATCCACAAGAAGCTTGTCAAACGACAAGATTCATATGATGCGCGTCTTCTGCAGAGTACAAATGAAATGCTTAATAATTAAGCCGAAACCTTAGAAAACCGGTCTTCTGGGTTTCTGACCGACATAAACCAGCCTGTACAATCACAGACAAAGGCTAGAAGCTTGAAATTTCAGATTTAAAAGGAAGAGGTATTGTACTATCCAAGAAACGATTATAAAGGCACTGATCAGCTGTGCAGTTACTGCACAGCTGATCTGCGTCTTTATTTTCGCATATACAGAATTCCAATTTCCTCATGACATGGCTCTTGAAAATAAGCTTACTTTCTCTGTTCTGCTCATGTTCATCATATATGTTATAGATAGTTCTGAGTGGCACATCTTGAGGCAACAGTTCTTCTTGGAACTCAGCAAGTGGCTTGTACAATAGATCCACAGGCTGAAATAGGGGTTTTTCAACATAAAATACATGCAATGAATTATTGTTATTATTATTTTCAACATCATATTTGTGCAGAAATACATGCACCAATTTAAGGTATTTTTTTTTGCATCTGACCAGGTCTGCTTAACCCAAAAAACATGAAAATGGAAGTGAACCTAAAGTGGAGTGGATTGGCCCAGGGGTAGAGTGTAGGACTCTGGTCCCAGAGGTCCAAGGTTCGAGCCTCTGCTGGGGTGCCATTCATTGTGGCCTTGAGAAAGTCACAATTCCATAGCTCCTGAGGTAATGGTCAAAAACTGAGTGAAAAAAAAAAGTTTCAAGCTGGCAAATCTAAAATAGAGGGCTTGAAAGAAAAATTTGTAAATAGCACAGGACTGGTGTCTAAAAGCCTGAAAATCTAACTGAATTCAATCCTCAGTGTTACCTTTACACCCAATCTTGAGCTGGCTTCCAATGACCTCGGGCTTGTCAACACATACTTGCTGTCCTCAAATTCAGGATCTTCAAAGTTCATGAGATCCATTTTGGGAATCCCTTTCAATGTGTCTTCTTGAGCTGTCATCCTTGGCTGTAGTGGAGGGTATGACACTCTCGAGAAATTATGGCTAGAACCTGTAATAAAAAATGAGCAGCCTCGTGGGAAAACCAACAATGTGGTTTCCGAACAGGTCCGACACAAACCGGCCTGTACAAGCACAGAAAAGAGCTAGAAGCTTGAAATTTCGGATTGAAGTAGAAGAGGAATTATACTATCCGAGTGGCGAAAACAAAGGCGCTGATCAGCTTCGCGGTTACCGCGAAGCTGATCTGCGTCTTTGTTTTCGCCTATACAGATTGTTGGTTTTCCCATGAGGCGGCTCAAATGATAATTTTAATTTTTGTTGATAAGCAAACTCAAAATGCAATGGTGCGACAAGAGCTGGAAGTTGTGTACTAAGGAAAAAAATGTTAAAATATAGGCCTATGTATACAAGCTAATAAGCTTCACTTCATCGGCTTCAAATGCCCATTTATATTTAAGTTTAAACTGCTCAGATAATGAAGAGTAACTAGCATTGAAGCAAGCTTTTTAATCTGTAAGATGCTGATAATGTAAGGCAGCAATACCATGCCTTAATGACTATCTCATCTACATGCATGTTTGCTGCAAACAATGATCCTAAAGACTAAAGCATCACACATATTTGCAAGACAACACAAACACAAGAACTTTGTTGAAAACATGCAACCAAATAGTGAGAGTGTATAATTGTCCCCTGTCATTGAAAATACAAGCCCTGAAACTTTTAGTTTTAATCTCTTTAGAACCATCTAAGTTTTGTAATTCTGAGGTCCCCAGAAAAATTATACTGCTCAAGGTCCAAGCTTGAATTATGCACCATGGTGGGTAATGTAACATATCAATGCACTTAGTCTTCATCTATCTAATCTAATCTATTTATCTATCTATCTGGCCATAAATCTTGTGTACAGGGTTGGGGTAATTAAAATTGTAATTGTAATTAATTGCAATTTAATTACATTCTTCTAAATAATTGAAAATAATTGTAATTCAGCCTTTACTTTAATTACAGTAATTGAAATGTAATTAATTACAGTGTCAAAAAGGGGTGTAATTAACAAATACTTTTAATTACTTTGAATTACTTTAAACAAAAAATCTCTTACATATACATTGTATATTTAGAGATTATTATTGTAAGAGTGTACTGCAGATTATCCTGTTGAATCTTGTTTCCTTGCATGTATCACTGAAGTATATGGTCAATTATACAACTCAATCAAGTAAAATATTTTTTATTGAGATAAGTTATGTTACAACAGTAGTCAAATTTTGTCTCTTCATCTATTAAATGTGTTTCTTCATCTACTGATAAAACTAAGTAATGGACACTTTTAAGATGTTTAATCCTTCCCTAAAACTGATGACCTTAAGAGCTATTTATTATCTTATACACACAATGTGGCATTAAGCATTGACTGATCAAAGGAAGTGTGAAAACTCAAACAATCATTATCTTTTCTTTTTTTGTCTTTGATTGGTGTATTGCCTACGGGATTCCTTGTTGTTAGTTTTTCACACCTCACTGACAGATTTATAATTTAATTGGTCTTAAAATTAAACTGCTTCTTTTCTTTCTGATTTATGAAAAACATGTATTATGTTTTCAAAATATGAAACTGTCAAACATTCTTTGTCATGTTACTATGATTATAAGATACATGCACAGTCAGACAGTATAGCCCTTGTTAGCAATTGTTTAATTTATGGCTCAACTGACATTTTGCAGTTGTAGGACAGCACATGTTGACATTTGACCCTTTAGACATGACATGTTTTTGTGGGGGTTTCTTGATTTGCCATTCATAAGAAACCAGCTTTGATCATCCACCCATCTTTATTTATCAATAAGCCAGTGTCACAGTCAGCAAACTTATCTTGGTAGAATTTATAATGTGCTTTAGCGTGAGAGTCAACAACTTTTCAGTCATGTGAGAACAGATGTTATTTTAATTGATGATATGAGGAATTATTATATTTGCAAATAATCTTTTGACATTTGATGGGATACATACGTTAAACTTATAACCATATCATTTGATGGTTAATTCTGGTACATCAGTGGATTCAAACACCCATGTTCAGTGGAAGTGGGGGGGGGGGGGGGGAGAAAAAGGAGACGTACAGTACAAAAGGTTCCTGTCAGACAATTCTCAGTCATTATCACTACAAGTGTTTTATTTCCATTTATGAACATTTTTTCATGCTTCTCAACACTCAATGCAAAGTATTTTTTTTATTCAGTTTTACGTCCATTTCAAGATTATTTCAGCTCATATGGCCAGTGCGGGGCTCGAACCCACACCACACACAGCGGTGAGAGCAAAGTAATTGTATGTAATGAATTACATTAGGCTAAGTAATTGTATGTAATGAATTACTTTCCTAAAATGCCTAGTAATTGTAATTGTAATTTAATTGAACAATTGTCAATGTAATTGTAATTCAATTAATTACTTTTCAAAATAATTGACCCCAAGCCTGCTTGTGTATTGTAAATCATGAGATGCCCTGGTACTTCTTAAGTAGTGTGCTGGGGTCAGATATCTGTCTTTATCAAGAGACACTGTACCGGAGTGAATCTTGTAAAAGAAAGTTAACTCATTTTAGCCTAGCGTCTCTTTTATGGGACATAGGCAAACAACATAGCCCCAGATGTGACGCCGCAGAACGCGGCGTCCCATCTGGGGCTATTCTGTTTGCTTTGAGAAATTTCATCAAAAAATGAGATAAAAATTAAAAATCACTCCTAACACCCCTAAAATGAAAGTGGACTTACCCAATTGATAAGATGGGAGAATCCATTCGTCAAATATGGGTTAAGGAGGACTTCAGGATATACCTCCAGGGATGGCCACTGGATTTCGTCCAACATATGAGCCACCTCATGGGAAAACCAAAAATGTGGTTTCCGAAAAGGTCCGACACGAACTGGCCTGCACAGTCACAGAATATGGTTAGAGGCTCGAAATTTTGGATATAGGAAGTAGAGGAATTGTACAATCCGTGTAGTGAAAACAAAGGCGTGATCAGCTTCGCGGTTACCGCAAAGCTGATCTGCGCCTTTGTTTTCGCATATGCAGATTGTTGGTTTTCCCATGGGGCGGCTCATATCATCTATCTTTCTTCTGATACTGAGTCGATCAATTTATGATCATCACCTCAGGTGTGGTGTGGGTGGCAAAATTTAAAATTTAGCCAAGGGGAAAAAAAATTTGGGGTGGACCATTAAAACTGCATAATGCACCAGCCATTTGTATTCCCAGTGCCCCTGGGGCCAGGGATAGCAGGGAGAATGTGGGGCTAAAGTGCCAGGAATTAACCTCTGATGAGTGCCAGGGTTTTAATTTCCCGCCAATACACGGTCACGTTTATTGAAACTTTATTCAAATTAGCTATTAATAATATTCTTAACATTTAATTTCAGTTATGGTCCTTATTTTAATTGCAACTGAATCTGTACATTTACATGCAGAAATTCAGGTCCCTCTCCCATATTTCAGTTGCATCAGAACAACCCCCGAAGCGAGGTAGCCGAGTGGTTAGTGCACTGGCTTGTTGTGCTAGAGGTCCCTGGTTCGATCCCCGCCGGCAGCGAGGAAAATTTGTTGGTCCGAACACACTTCCCTTCGTGTCATTTGCAGGAATGACATGATACAGTTTGCCGTCCTTCGGATCAGGACGTAAACTGGAGGGCCCCCTTTGCAGGGACAGTCATCCTCTGTGCAGGTTAAAGATCCCTACACAGGTTCTATCCTCTTGCATGTAGGCTCATCCTGCAAACACATCGGAATGTACAATGTACACCTCCCAAGAATAATCAGAAGTTGATTGATGGGAGCAACAAGAAAACAAAACAGCTGATGTTCCACATTACTGTCAGCCTCCGGGGAGCCGGGCTTTTAGCAGGGATTTTACCTCAAATTTGACCCCAAAGTGCCAGGCTTTTAGCAGGGCTTTGAAAATTGATAAGTTAAAAGCCCCGCCATTCATTACATTGTAAACATTGCATTAGGCTAATGGTGGGAGTATATTAGGCATTGCCTCTTGTGCCCCATGTCTGTTTGCGATGAACTTGTCCAGTCGATTCTTGAAGGAGTTGACTGTTTTGCGGAAATCACTTCCTCAAGTACAGTAGTTGATTCCAGGAATTCACTACACGAAAACTAAAGAAGTTTGATCTTTGTAGAATCCCTTTGTTTGAACTAGGTTTATACAGAATTTTGGAATTTCCCCTTGCTATATTACCACCATTACATTCAGCCATCTTATAAAAATATTTATCACATTTAACATTTTCCTTTCCACTTATTATTTTATATGCTTCAATAAGGTCTCCACGTTGTCTTCTATCTTCAAGTGTTGTTAATTTTAATCTTTTAAGTCTATCTCCATATGGTAATTTGGTAAAAGTCTCAATTCTGGCACTAACCTTGCCGCACGTCTTTGAATTTTCTCTAAACTTTCAATATCTTTCTTATAATATGGCCACCATACCTGCACACAATACTCCATATGACATCTAACATAAAATCTATATAACCAGGCAAAACTAGATACGTCAAATGTAGAAAAAGTTCTTTTAATAATGCCAAGAGCCTTCTTGGCTGCTTAAACACACTGTAGACTCGGCTTAATGTCCTCCAATAGATATATACCAAAGTCATGCTCATTCGATAGCTTTTCAAGAATTACATTTCCAATTTTGTAGTCTTTTCTAGGACTATTTCTTCCCATATGCATCAATTTACATTTAGTTTCATTGAACTTTAAAAGCCACATGCTGGACCATTTATAGAGAAAAATATTAATCCAAGTATAGAGTATCAGTTTATTACTGGATTTCTCAAATACCTTTGTGTCATCAGCAAAGATTTTTGTAGAAACGATGTCGTTACGCACATGGGTCCCTCAATTTCATTACAATCATTGCCCATTGTAGGCTCGGTAGTGATATCATTTCTAAGATTTTTGCTGTACCTTTTATGAGTTCTGGAATTTCGTTCACGCACAGAATAAACAGGAGGGGCCCAAGGACTGAGCCCAGGGGTACCCCGCTCAATACTTCTGATGCCGATGACTGCTAACTTTTACATTCACAGGTCCTGGATGGTCCGCGGATACAACTGACTGGTACATAATGCTTAAGTGGATACAAAATGGGAAAGCAAGCTCAAATCATTTGAGTTAAACTAACGCACCATTATCAAATATACTATGTCCAGCAGAGGGTCCCCAAAAGAGGCAAAAATGAACATGCAACAACTTGTCAAAAAATAAATATTTATATAAAAATGAGAAAGAAAACAACAAGTAAATAGTTGATGCACCAGATATATTAAAGAATCGATCGACTTCTTTCCTGTCGTTTCGAAAACTCATTCCCTTTTGCATAAGGGGCTATTCTTACAAATAAACTAAAGTCTGTCAAATCCAGCTCGCTTTGGCCGCCATAACACAACAAACAGTTGACTGGTTGTGGGGAGGAGGTCATGGTCTTTCCGGTCACATCGTAAATCCCTCCTCTGCCAGACGAGGGTGTCTGGTGCCGGGTGCGATTAAGACACTTCTGGAAGCAGAATATCACGTGACGGAAGATACCAAAGAAGACAGAAGACCAAAAACAAATCGAACAGTAAAAGATAGAGTAGCTCTTCAAATAGGAGGAAATCGCAATGCAGGAGGCGCTGACTGAACAAGACGCAAATTTGGTGGAGGGAAGAAAAAATTGTCAATTTTATGCTAAAATATAGCATTTAACGGCGCTGCAGTTGTTTTAAACTTGACTTTTATGCACAACAGAGTGCATTTATCTGGATGTGGTTTTAAATTTGTGAATTTTTACACGGTGAAAGGGAAAAATTGATGTAGTTTGTGTTCAGCAAAGAAGAAAAGATTACTGCGCCGAATTTCATGCAGTGTGTGCAGCGGTTATTCTCCCATTACCTTCCTTTATCCCGAATATCCCTGATTTTATGAACTTTTAAAGACATTTTTAACAGTAACATACTCACCTGGATTTTAATTTTGACATTTTAAGCAGTTTTAAGGACATTTTACATACCATTTACATTATCCTCTTAACACATGAAAAATGGCTAAACAAGTACAAGCTTCTTGCAAAGAACTGTCAGTTCCTGAAAATCTAGACCTGTTTGCTAAGTCTAATGAGCCGTCAAATAATAATGACAATGCCCAAGTCTATTCTACTAGAAGCTATGCCCTGAATATCAATAGAGCCCTGCGTCATAAAATTGATTCTTGCGACAAAGTCAACGTTGAATACGAAGTCACAGGGGGTGGCATTAGGGGTTCAATGGACACTGGCACATTTGAACTGTTCCGCCTGGCATGCTCAGCATTCTATAAGGGGCTACCGACGAGTGAGGGGCGAAGCGTGATTGATTGCAGTGAGGACCGGCATCGCAGAGCTATTGTGCAGCAAACATACAAAGTCGAGCGCCCATACAATGGAGAGCAATTGGGGTATACACTGAACCTGTACACAACCAAGAACAAATTGTTACTAAATGGCAAAGACATTGACCAATTCATGGACCGGCACCTTCCCATTATACATGAAATAATGTTAAAACCAATCCGCGATGGACAGCTTCGCAGCGTTTCACATTTTAACGAAATACTCAGTTCTCAGATTAATAAGGTGCTACAGCAGAGACAAGCGCAGAAGCAACCGACTGATGTTAATACAAATGGTGAGGCGAGTTTGTCACAGCTGCCAGAGACTGCGGAGAGTGCCGATAACATACAATGTCCCAGGTGTAGAAAGAACTGCTACCGTCGGAGTGCATTTTGTGAGATTGGTTCACACTGGATCCATTATGGGTGTGATAAACTTAGTGAATCAGATATACAGAGACTTACCAATGATAAAGGATTTATTTACAACTGCAAACGTTGTGCAGCAAGTGAGAATACTTTACGCAAGCACCCAGTTGGTACTACTAGTCCAAGGGAAGTAATAGGCCCAGATACACATAAAAATGGTAAACAATTGCCTGGGGCTTTGAATAAACCTGTGCCCAACCAACAGTTTGTAGTAGGTGATATAATCAACCAGACTTCCGCTGATGTCGATTCAGGCGTCATTATGCCTGATATTCAGGTCAAAAACAAGGACTGTCGAACCCAAGCTGAGGCAATATTGGATGATGAGAATGACGCCACCTGTGCTGTTTGCCTAGGGAATATTATCGAAACTCCAAACAGATGTAGCAAATGCTTATCCATGTGTCACGATTCCTGCCTTGCTGCTACAGATGCTGATACTGATGCTAGTATTTGTCTTACCTGTCATGCAACGGAGGCTCAGATAAAGCATGGTGAAGAAATACAAGGAGCCCACATCAATAGAGACGCAGATACCACCTTGGTTCCCAGGCAAGCTAGTAGCGTGTCATGTTCCAGTGGAGACAAAACACAAGTGAAGGATGGGGCAGAGGATGGGATGACCTTGAAATTCCAAGAATCGTCTCATTGCACAAACAAGAACCAGGAATGTACCTCTAGTGTACAAGGGGGGCAACGGTGAAAAGTTCTCTCAATCCCACCAATAAAGATAAATCAACGAATGATAAAGCAGTTATCAAGTTGCGAGAAGTTCGACAGCTTGAAGGAAAGCTGAAGAAGTGGGAAGAAGATCTGAAGGTCAGAGAGGCAAAGTTGAATAGTAGTTCAGTTGACGCACGTAGGCTCGAAGAGTATTTGTCCAGAACTGAAGCACGTAATGTTGAGCAAGAGGAAACCATTAGAACTCTTCATAGAAAGATCAGTCTCCTAGAAAATGAACTTAATAGCTTAAAGGGGACACATAGGCCTCCTGATACATGTCAATTTGTGAAGTGGACAAATGCTTCTGGCCCCAATGATCCACCACACCAGGGGCCCGCGGGAAATTCTCAAGATACAGGGAACGGCTATGCATACACCAGAGAAACAACCGATCTTGTGATAGGCTTGCACCAGCAAGTAACCCGTTTTGTGTTAAACAAAGTGTCCCGGCAGCTTACGCAGATGGAGATTATGGATCATGCCCAGTGTATGCCATCAGTCCCTGTTGGTGGATGGCAGAGCAGTGTCAACAGTCAGATCAAGTCCCCACAGCAAAACACCTATCAACCTCCTATGTATAGCATGCCACAGAGGCAATCGTCACAACATTCTTTCCATAATGAACCCCAAACGACCTATGTTCCTTCAAACCACAGTAACATAGATAAAACTGTTACAACAGGTGAGCCGATTAACCAGGTACATGTACAGTTGAAGCAGGCATCATCTTCACTCCCTGTAGACCGGAGGGAGAGATTACCCAAGCGAGATGTCAATGCCCAGGGTCAGGCTCCAGAACGCGGAGCGAGGCGAACAAACAGTCAAACAGCGAGGTCAGCGAAGCGAGGTATGCATGTCACAGAGGCATGCACTGGTACTGGCCACAGCCTCAGCGGAGGAGTATGTAACAGCAATAGAACAAACGAGGCCATGGAGAATGATGATTCTATACTATTTGCCCAAGTCATGAGACAACCAGTCTTCTATGGTAACCCAGTGTCACCTGCCATACCTCCACAGCAGCATACATCTACGACTGCTTCTTTTTTAGAGATGGGTCGGCCTGCAAGGGCAAGGAGATAGGAGCGGCTGATAATGGACATCCAAAACACACACCTGTAAATAAAACATGTAATCAAACTATACCTGTAAATACAAATATAAAGAATGAACTCAAGATAGTTACGTTCAATTGTAAAAATATGGAGACAGCTGGACCTGCTTTCGAGGCGTTATCCAGGGATACGGATGTGGTACTTGTGCAAGAGCACTGGTACTTTGATTGCCAGTTACATCGGTTGAATACAGTATCTAGTGAGTACATTGGTCAGGGCAAGGCAGTGGATACAGGGGACCCCATACTCCCACTTCAGATGCCACGCGGCTATGGGGGAACAGCTGTGCTATGGAAGCGTGGCATAGACCATCTGATGGTGGGGCTACCCGATGGGGGGAACCGTATACAGTGTGTGGAAACGAGGGGGTTGGAACCCTTACTTCTTGTATCGGTGTACATGCCATGTAGGGGTCTTCAAGGCTGCGTCGAGGAATATGAGGATACGCTTATCCAGCTGAATGAAGTACTCAGTAAATACAGTAATTCCCATAGGATAATCATTGGTGGGGATTTTAATGAAGACATCACAGTACCAAATAACTCGAATCGGTGCCAATTGCTGAAGCAGTTTCTGTCAGACGGTAATTTGAACTTTCACTCAGACGGTAAAACCTATGTGGGTCCCAATGGAGCAGAGACAAGTACAATTGATTATATCTTTCATGATAAGTGGATGAAGGCCAGGTTGTTGTCAACAACTCGACTCGAATCTTTACATGAGAATGTATCAGATCATATTCCTGTTGCCTGTACATTCAGACATAGTGTTCAGCAGTTTTGCCATACCAGTGAGAAGTCAGATATGCCAAGCAGGGTGAAATGGGATAAAATAGACAAGGAGCTCTATCAATCTACAGTTACGACAAAGCTGTTGGAGATGTGCCGTGATGATTCCTTTACCCTGGATACACAAGTGCGAAAGATCAACGATGTTCTTGTGGAGGCGGTCAACGAGGTCAAACCGAAGGCTGTCAAGAGACACAGGAAAGCCAGTCTTAAAGTTTGGACTCCGGAGATCAAAAGCGCAATAAACGCCAAGAAAAAGGCATTCTGGGAATGGAAGCAACACAGCAGACCAAACCAAGAGGGCAACATATACATGTTAAACAAGAAACTGGCAACTAGACATCTCAGACGACTTTGTAGAGTGGAGTCAGCTAGTGTCCGGGGAGCCGCACGCCAACAGATTCTTGATGCAAGAGCAAGTGATACCAAAACATTCCACAGACTGATTGACAAGCAGCGAGGCAGGCTTAGCTTATGTGTAAATGAACTTCATGTTGGGGATGCTACCTACAGTACAGCCTCTGGTGTCCTTCAGGGCTGGAGAGAGCACTTCAGTAACCTCGCAACACCTGACCCAACAACGAAGTGTGACCATGTCTACCAGGAGCTGGTCAGAACTGAGGTGCCAGAAATTGCAGATATCTGTACACATATATCCAAGTCAGCACCGACCACTGATAGTGTTACTGCAGAGGAAGTAGAGAAGGCTATCTCTTCCTTGAATAAGGGAAAGGCTGCGGACGCATATGGTGTGGTTGCGGAGCATATTCTATATGGTGGAGACCACCTACTTCACATGCTCACCAGAGTTGTCAACAGGCTATTCACTGCCGGAATGATACCAGATTCACTTAAACTTGGCATACTGACTCCAGTCTACAAGAGGAAGGGCCTGAATACTGAAGCAAAGAACTATAGAGGAATAACCATCTTACCAGTCATTACCAAAATACTAGAAGCTGTCCTAATGAGCAAGATTCAGCCAATAATCGACAAGCATCAGAACGCCTTGCAGAGAGGGTTTACAAAGAACTCGTCACCAATGAACTGTTCATTGATAATTGAAGAATCTCTCCGCGAACAACGTGACAGACATCAACCACTATACATCACGTTCCTTGATGCCAAGGCTGCGTTTGATGTTGTGTGTCACGACAGCCTGCTGAGGAAGCTGTATCATATGGGTGTTGAGGGAGCCCCATGGTTGCTGATTCGATCATTACATGAGGGTAGCATAACGGCTATCAAGTGGGAAGGATCCATCTCCGAGCCATTCCAGGTGCACCAGGGCGTAAAGCAGGGTGGGGTGTTAAGTACAGATCTCTACAAGGTGTACAATAATCGTAGCTTAGATCGGCTAGCTATCACCAGAGGGGGTTTCCGTATTGGTGAAATTTGTTGTGCTGCTCCCACGTGTGCTGACGACACCGCCCCAATGAGTGAAGAATTATCTCCCCTGCAGTCTCTTGTGTCAGAAGCAGAGGACTTCAGCATCATGGAACATTTTGTAATACAGCCTGTCAAGAGTGTGGTATTGCCTGTTCCATACCATACACGGAAGCACCAGGACAGTAGTATCCGGATTAAAGTAGATGGAAAGGATCTGCCAGTAGTGACAGAGACAATGCACATGGGAATAATGCGCTCAGCCAACACGCAAGAGTCTGCTGTTCAAGAGAATATAAAGAAAGCTAGAAGAACTATCTACAGTTTGATGGGGGCTGGGCTGCATGGAGAGAATGGTCTTGATCCGGATACATCCATACATCTACTTCAAACATATGTTATACCGATTCTTGTCTATGGGATGGAGGTGGTTTTGCCTACGGGTAGCTACTTAGAGAAATTGGACAAAGTTCATAAGAAATTCATGAAGCAGATCTTGTCGCTGCCCCAGAACGTCGCGGATCCGGCTATATACATCATCTCAGGATCACTCCCTGTGGAAGCCATTATCCATACAAGAGCGTTGAGTTTGTACGGCAGTGTTGCTCGGTTGGCTGAAGAGTCTGTGGAAAAACAACTAGCGAGAAGACAACTCAGTGTAAAGGTATACAGAGGTGAAAGTTGGTTTGTCGAGATCAGACGGTTATGTGTCAGATACAGTCTGCCGGATCCTTATACACTTTTAGATATTCCTCCAACAAAATATCAATGGAAGAAAGCAGTTCAAAAGGCGGTGTTCACCTACTGGGTCAATACGCTGAAACAGAGAGCCTCACTTTTTACGAGCCTGGAGTTCCTGTGTGTCGATAGCTTTTGGCCAGGGAAAAAGCATCCTTTGATACAGAATGTAGGGTGTGTAAGTGATGTCCCTAGAATCCACACGAAACTTAAACTGGTCACCGGAGTCTATGTTCTGCAAGTCAACAGAGCCCGCTTTAACCAGAATCTTATTGATACCAGATGTCAACTCTGTTTTCATGCTGATGAAACAGTTGCCCACTTCCTTTTGGATTGTCCTGTGTTGGATCCTGTAAGGCGACCGGCGTTGGAGGCCATAACCCGCATAGGACGAGAGCTGCATTGTCCCACGGACTCTGATAATCTGCTTCAGCTTATACTGGATAGTAGTTGCTTCACTAACATTGCCAGGGACATGGTCAGTCATGGATCATACAGAGACCTTGATATGCAAACTAGACGCCTGTGTCATACCCTCCATATTGAACGATATAAGAGACTTGCTTTAATCCCCAAACGAACTAGAAAATAAATCCTATGGTAAGAGATGTACCGAAGCACACACCAGCATGAAATAGCTTAAAATGGGTGTTTTTGGAGTTGTAAATAGGGTGAAGGGCATTGAAGAGTAACCACATACATCTAATCCACTTCGAGAGAAGGTGTCCCTTGACTGGGAGAATTTATACAACAACAACAACAACAATGGCGGCCTCCATGATAATTCTTAAATCTCAGATGATAATACCGAATAATTACCACAGTTTGATCTCACTAATGTTTCTGTTTTGTTTGTTTTCTTGTTACTCCCATCAATCAATTTCTGATTATTCTTGGGAGGTGTACATTGTACACTCCGGTGTGTTTGCAGGATGAGCCTACATGCACGAGGATAGAACCTGTGTAGGGATCTTTAACCTGCACAGGGGATGACTGTCCCTGCACAGGGGCCCTCCAGTTAACGTCCCGATCCGAAGGACGGCGCACTTTATCATGTCATTCCTGCAAATGACACGAAGGGAAGCAAGTTCGGACCAACAAATTTTCCTCGCCACCGGCGCTGATCGAACCCGGGACCTCTAGCACAAGACGCCTGTGCGCTAACCACTCGGCTACGTACCTCGTTTCTGAGCATAACTTAAAAATTAATTCCCCCATAACTGAGCAAGAAGTTCTAAAGAGCATTAATTGTTTGAAACTAAATAAAGCCTGTTCTTCTGACCTCATTTTGAATGAATTTTTGAAGTTTTCAAAGAACAAGATGCTTTCTGCTTTTACGAAGCTTTTTAACATTATTTTCTCTTCAGGGTTTATACCAAATGATTGGTCGGAAGGAATTATTTCACCGATTTTTGCAGGGAACAAATTAAGGCGACTAACGTCAAAACTGGCGTGGAAAGTAGTTAAACGGCACGGCTTGAGTATGCAGCTCCTATTTGGCATGCCTATAATGACATAAAAACAGAAATGCCCATGAAGGTGCAGACGACAGCAGTCAGGTGGATCTATCTATCTATCTTTTCATACTGCAGCACCCTCTTATGAGTATTATGTGCAGTTGCGCTGTCAGTGCTAGAATAAAAGCAAGATTGTAGGAGATTTAAAAGTGCAATAGTGAGACTGAATTTAAAAAGGCATAGTGTTAGTGAAGAAGAGGTGAAGTTAAGAGGTTAAAAACAGTGTATAAGATTATGGTAGAGTGTGAGTGATCTTACTTACTCCTCTCCTGAAGGAGTCAAGATCATCCAGTAGGACAACTTCAGATGGAAGTCTGTTCCAGAGAACAATCGACGCAGGATAGAATGAGTTCTGATAGTACTTTACGCCAGTGTGTATCTGTCTGAAAGCAAGAGGGTGCATGTGACGAGTGTATCTCGTGGGTCTTTCAAAGTATGATGGTAGTTGAATGGCAACATACCCATGTATATACTCATCAAAAGAAGTTTTGCACCATTTAGATTTTTTCATATTTTTAAGTGTCATTTTAACTAACAAATTTTAAAGTTAGCTTTTTGAATTTGCACAGTCTGAAAGAGTTTAATAATGTGTGTGATAAGACCAAATATTGTTGCGGAAACGAATTTAGGGAAAATTGAAAATTCCAGTTTTCTGTAAATGCTGAAAATTGGAAAATCGAAAAAATTCCACAAAAAATGCCACAGCATCAAGAACACATTTTTGTTTCCAAATTTACACACAAGAGTTCCAAAGCTAATGATTAAGCCGAAAAACAATTTAAAAAATCTCAAAATTTTAGTAAAAATTCATTTTTTGACAAAATTGCAATTTTTGAGAAAAAATGATAAATATTGGAAAAAATCACTATGAGATGTTTTGACACCAACAATTGCCGCCTGTTTTCTTTCTGTTAAAGGCAATCTCATGTCAAAGATGTTGCATGAGTACTTTTTTGACATGCAGCTTTTTAAAAATTCTGAATTTGGATGGGTTGAAAACCAGTACCTACAGTTAAACATTAATGGGTGCTGCATGCTGTTTTTGAAAGAAAAACAACTCGTTTTATTGTAGAGATGAGTTACTAAGCTTTATCTGAGAATTTAAACAAAATCTCAAAAATCGTTATTTTTGGTCAAAAATAGTGTTTTTGTCAAAAAAATTCAATTTTTAGTTTTTTGCTTTAAACGATTGCTTTCAGTATCCCGAATGAGGATGTGAAACGAATTCGGGTTTGGAAGCCCAGAAGTAAAGATGTGGGCTTTTTGCTGCATCCCAAATTTTGGTGTTTTCAAAAACATGCATTTTTGCACATTTTTATTGTAACTTTTTAAGAAGAAATATTGATTTGTCATTCAGGAAGTCCAGCCTTTAAGATGGCATTAAGTTTTAAATGTTTATTTGAAAAATATCTATACTAGACATTATTTTAAAATGAGAAAAATATTAACTGGTGCTAAACTTCTTTTGATGAGTATATTATCTTATAAAGCATTATCATGCGAGCATCAATCCGTCTGTCTGCCAGTGATCTCCAACCAAGCTCACACAACATATTGGAAACACTATCATATGAAGAGAAAGTGCCAGTTACCCACCTAGCTGCTCTTCTTTGGATCATTTCAATTTTATTAATGTTTTCTTTTGTGTGGGGAGACCAAACTGGGGAGGCGTATTCGACTTGGGGGCGGACTAAAGTTTTGTATGCCAGTTCTTTAACTTTTGAATTATTGGTTTTTACATTGCGTTTAACAAATCCTAGTGTTCCATTTGCTTTGGCGGTTATTGAACTGATGTGCTCATTCCAGCTAAGATCTTTAGAAAGTGTTACACCGAGATATTTAGCAGTGTTAGTCGACTCAAGTACCTGATCATGAAGGGTATACTGAGTATTTAAAGGTTGTTTTTGCTTTGTGATATGGAGCACCTGGCACTTACTTGGGTTAAATTCCATATCCCAAGCGTGTTCCCAAGTCTGTAGGGTATCAAGATCTGCTTGAAGGATATCCCTATCATCTGAAGAGCCAACAGTCAGGTAAACAGCAGTGTCATCGGCGAAGAGTCTGACTTGAAATTGGATGTTTTGTGGCAGGTCGTTTATATGGAGCAGAAAGAGGAGAGGCCCAAGAATAGATCCCTGAGGCACACCAGATGTCACAGGGACCTCAGATGAGCCCTCCCCTTCCAGCACCACAGCCTGGGTTCGACCCACAAGAAAAGCTCTAACCCAGTTTAGAGTATTACCTTTCACTCCATGCTGAGATAGTTTTGGAATGACTGACCTTGTCAAATGCCTTACTAAAATCAAGTAGGACAAGGTCAACTTGCTTACCATCTACGAGCTGTCTGCCCAGGTCTTCAACAAGCTGTATGAGCTGAGTCTCACATGATCTCCTTTCTCTGAACCCGTGCTGGAGATCGTAGAGGATATTATTCTGGTTAAAATGTTGTGTCAGTTTGGAAGCAATTATATGCTCCATCACCTTGCATAATATGCATGTCAAGGAGATGGGCCTATAATTGGCTGGATCACTTTTTGTTCCCTTCTTGAAAACCGGGCTCACATTAGCTTTTTCCAGTCTGTGGGTATATTACCGTTGGAGAGAGATTTCTGAAAAAGCAGTTGGATTACAGGTGTTATCTCCTCTCTAAGTTCTTTCAGGGGTGGAAGGTGGGGTATGAAAGACCTGCCGAGCCGAGCTGGGAGAAAGACCCTGCCGAGCCAGGTTTTTGACTTGTAATCACCAATTTAACTCAAAATACCAAAACTGAATGATTTCATATGTTGAAATAGATAAAATCGCACAGGTGTTAAATATATTGTTCGTCATAATTGATTCGAAAACAAAATTTGATGGCATTTTTCTATTCGACTCGTACAGAAGCGGAGATTTTCTATAAAATCTTATAAATTTGGCAAATTATCATTACTGAGTTTATGTAAAAGATTTTCAATCATATCAAATCATTTCAAATGCTATAAAATATCATTCTGCATTTTACTTGCCATGAAGATATCCAGCTTTTAGCAATTATAAGTCAAAATCCTGGCTCGGCAGGGTCTTTCTCCCAGCTCGGCTCGGCAGGGTGTTTCATACCCCACCTCTTTCAGGACTATAGGCTTAATTCCGTCTGGACCTGCTGCTTTATCTGGTTTTAATTTTGACAATAATTTGAGTATACCATTCTGATCAATGTTAAATTCTGCAGGCGATGGAGAAAAAAAGTGCCTCAGCCTTCTTTTACAAGATTCACACTGGCACAGTGTATTCACACTGGCACAGTGTCTCTTGACAAAGCTAAATATCTGAGTCCGACACCCAACTTAAGACGTACAAGGGCATCTCATGATGTACAGCACATAAGATATATGACCTCAAAAAAGTGGTCCGAAGTGTCCCGGATTTCTGGGGCGATTGACCGAAATTATTTTGGACCGAGGTGACCAGGAACTGAATAAAAGAATAACCAGTCATAAATTTCCGTTGTAAACAAACCGAGCAAGACATCTGTTAGGTCAAGTGTTTTCCAAAAAATAATAACAATATCTTTCATACTGGTAATCTAAAATGGTACTCTGTTGATAAATAATTGCTGGTGAAATATTGTCATTCGGTGTGTCCCTTGTAAACTATTTTGATTCAGTGACGCTGGCCTGTTCGTTGAATAACAGTTAGTTGCGAAATCTCACTCCGCTATATTACACATATATGTTCCATATCTCTTCGTTGCGATCCCAGTTGGTTTTTCAATGGTGAAACGAAGTGTCGATAATTGCAACTTTTTCAAGATAGATCAAGAAGAATACACTTCACCGATGCGTTACTAACATGTTTATTGTGCTTTTAGAAAAAAATCCAACCTTTTCTGTCCGTTTGAGCGATTTTATTCTCGTTTAAAAACTTTTGGCTGTCATTCTTTCATTGCACTTAATCATCCGTATATGTTCGTATGTTTACGCCGAGAATTGACTAACGGCCATTTCCTTATATGGAAAGTTAATTGTCAATTAATATTTAATTGATCAATTAGTATAATGAAGCGCGTGTTGCAACGTCACGATGACGTCAAACGCCACGCGGCGAAATCAAAATGGCTGACCTGATTGACGTCATTTGTAGAAATGCGTGCATATCATTGGACAAGACCAAATCTTGACCTTTCAACTGGAATAAAAATTAATGTTCGGCATATGTGTTCGGCTCGTTCCGGAAACGGCCCCACACGAGTGAACACGATTGACAAACAGCTGAAAAATGAATCTGTTAAAAAAGAAGACACAGAATTTTGTGGAGAAAACTTGATTGTTAGAAAGTTAAATGTGTGTTTCATCAAATAACCAAGTGTCGGCGAGCATTTCTGTGTATTAACGATGGGATTCTAGGTGAAACAATCGATATGTAAAAACGGCTTATTCTCACCATCTTGATTTACGGATGGACACGAGGCTGAGAGTACATTCGTAATGGTGACGAGACGCTTCGCTCCATGGAGATTGTACACATCAGCTGAGTGTGCGAGTCTAAATAACAGTCAACCCCTTTGAAAATTAAGGATGTTCGCTGCCAATGAAAAAGTATTCAAACTTTTTTTCTAACCACTCTTTTTTGATTCCAAAATACAATACAAGACATTTGAAAACAAAATAAGTATAGGGTAGTGTGCATTTTTTTCAAGCTACAGGCCTGTGAATGAGACAGGTTCAGTCCGCTAAATACCTCGGTTTAACTATCACAGATGATCTTGATTGGGGTCAACACATTTCTGAAATTACATGCAAGGCAACTAAGACTTTGGGTTTTCTTCGGCGCAATTTGGCACTGGCACCTAGGCATACTAAGGAAGTTGCATACAAAACATTGGTTCGGCCTCAACTTGAGTATGCAGCTCCTATTTGGCATCCCTATCATGAAACTCAGATTGAGATGGTGGAGAAGGTGCAGAGGACTGCTGCCCGGTGGACCTGCAGGCGATGGAGGAACACCAGTAGCGTCGGTGAAATGCTAGACGAACTTGAGTGGCCATCCCTGGAGTCTCGCAGGGAGCGGTCCTCCTTAACCTTCTTCTACAAGATACACTCCGGTACAGTGTCTCTTGATAAAGACAAATACCTGACCCCGGCACCCAATCTAAGGCATACTCGGGCATCACATGAATCACAATACACAAGACCATTTGCCTATAGTGATGCCCTGAAAAATTCCTTTTTTCCCAGAACTATTCCGGTTTGGAATAGTCTCCCTTCTTCAGTGGTCCTATCTAAGACCATTGAGGAATTTAAGGCTTCTATTTAAATCATTAGCCCAGAGGCATGCGTTTTAGTATGCCTCTCATCTATATCTTGTAAATAGTTTTAATGGTCCACCCCAAATGTTTTATTTTCCCTTGACTAAATTCTAAATTTAGCCACCCACCCCACACCTGAGGTGATGATCAGAAATTGATCGACTCAGTATCAGAAGATAGATAGATAGACCTCTGAATACCATGTTTAGAATTTACTAAAATTGATTTAATTTTTAATTCTTTGAAACATACCCGCCTTGAACAAAAATACACCCAGAGAGCTTTCAAAAGTCATAATATTTACGTAATGCAGACTATTTTGGACCAAAAGCATAGAAAAATTTGCAACTTAAAGTGGATGACAAAATTTAAGGAGTCGTTTTCCAACCCTACCCCCATAATTGAAAAGTCGGAAAAAATCAATTTTTTGAAATGTGCCAAACCCATATTTGTAGATTCAAACTTTTTCTTGTATTTTCACACAACATAGAACTTGGTAATATTGTTCGAATAAAAGAAAGAAATATATATGGTAGTGTGCATATAAGAGAGCACCAACAACTTGAAAATTGTCATTTTAAGCATTTTTTTGGCTGTTTTATTTCTTAATGCCCATTTCATAAAACCACCCAAAATTTTAAAACTAGCATACCAAAGGCAGAAAGACTGACTTAGAAGACAATATACACATATACTGCTGCTAAAATAAACATAGAACAAGTGCAATTTATTTTAAGATGTGTAATATGCAAGTTTAATCTACCCTACCCCCTAAATTTTACTGACAACTAAAATTTTCTGAAAAAGTGCAGAAAATGGGGTGAAAAAATGAAGTTCCTGATATTGACAATTTTCATGACCCATTCAATGCATATCATCAATATGTATCCAAATATAAAATATTAGGAAAATATCTGCAACCGTTTACGAGATATTCAACAAAATAAAAACCGGAAGTTCCGAAATGTCAAATGTTGGCAGCGAACATCCTTAACCAAAATATTACTCTCAAATGCAGTGGTTGTGAAAAATCCTTCACTGGACATAGCAAAAAAATCAGATGTGGTTTCTGTGAGCAATCATATTGTTGTCAGTGTTCAAGACTTACTAATTGATGTATTATCCATATGTGAGAGTGCAGCATGGTACTGTTGTCACTGTACCCATGCAGTTCCTGGTGTACAGAAAGTGTTAATCAGACTAGGTAATGTTGAAGAACGGTGTGAAAATCTAGATAGAAGAGTTGAATCCTTGGAGAGTAAGGAATATGTATCTGCAGAAAATGTAAAGGATATGGTCCAAGAAGAAATTTCAGAAGCTAAAGAAATTGAAAGTCGACGCTTGAATGTCATATGTTTGAATATGCCTGAAAGTAAAAAATCTGAAAATAGTGACAGACAGCGAGAGGATCAAGACTTCTTACAAAATCTAATGGAGACTAAGATGAACCTGGACCCTGAAGTAATCAAAGTTAATAAACTAGTAAGACTTGGTAAAAGGGAGATTCGTGCAGATGGAACCGTAAATAAATGTAGACCCTTAAGATTCACATTAGAGATATTTGATCATAAGAGACAAATACTGAAAGCAAATAGTTTACTCAGAAGTTGTACTGACGTAATTTTTAACAACATTTACTTCACACCTGATTTGACGAAAAACCAGAGGAAACAAGCATTTGAATTAAGATCAGAGAGGCGTAAGAGAGAGGAAAAAGGGGAAACAAACTTGAAAATAAGCAAAGGAAAGATTGTAGTAAAAGACAAACAGAATAAACATGAGAGCGGGTTAGTTGGAGAGGGTACTGCTTCTGGCCGCAGTAGCCCTACGGTGTTCAGTGCATAAAAAGATGAGACTTAACCTGTACATATGTAAATGCGTTGCACAGTTGTGCCTATCAAGTTGTTAATTTTATTGTGGAACTTATTAATGTGGAACTATAGATTGGTCCTGTGATCAAAGTGTGAATAAATATTCATAAACAATAATTGAGAAATTATAAAATAATTTATCAAAATTGAGACTGCTATTATTACGGAAAACTAAAGTTGAGAAACTTAGAGAGAACACTTACTCTATATGAGGCCACATAAATGACTTTTTCTTTGAAATATCATTGAGAACTTGACACCGGAAGTCAGACAACAAAGTCGAGATTTAAAGTCGAGCCAGACGACAAGCCGAAAGGGCTTACATATTCTGTGATTGGATTTGGATTTGGATAACCTGATCAGCTGATTAAAGTGATTTGCCCAAGGTCTTGGAATTTCATGAAAATTTTATTTTCATCGCACCAGCTTATAGCAGGGTGCGATATAGGAGTCCAAATTTCTGTCCGTCCATCCGTTCGTACGTTCGTTCGTCCGTCAACATTTACGTCGAAGTTTGGTTTTCTCGACATCAGAGATAGCTGCGAGTCTGAAACCTTGCATAGGAATAGTCCTTGACATACCCTTCAAGCACGCACCTTAACCCAGTGCCCTTGACCTATATTTCACGGTCCACTGACTTTGAAAATTTTTACGTCGAAGTTTGGTTTTCTCGACATCAGAGATAGCTGTGAGTCTGAAACCTTGCATAGTAATTGTCCTTGACATACCCTTCAAGCACGCACCTTAACCCGGTGCCCTTGTGTCCTTGACCTATATTTCACGGTCCACTGACTTTGAAAATTTTTATGTCGAAGTTTGGTTTTCTCGACATCAGAAATAGTTGCAAGTCTGAAACCTTGCATAGTAATTGTCCTTGACATACCCTTCAAGCACACACCTTAACCTGGTGCCCTTGACCTATATGTCACGGTCCACTGACTTTGAAAATTTTTACGTCGAAGTTTGGTTTTCTCGACATCAGAGATAGCTGCGAGTCTGAAGCTTTGCATTGTAATTGTCCTTGACCTACCCTTCAAGAACGCACCCTAACCCGGTGCCCTTGACCTATATTTCACGGTCCACTGACTTTGAAAATTTTACGTCGAAATTTGGTTTCTCGACATCAGAGATAGCTGCAAGTCTGAAACCTTGAATAGTAATTGTCCTTGACATGCCCTTCAAGCACGCGGCTTGACCAGATGCCCTTGAACTTATTTCACGGTCTGTTGACTTTGCCCGATGCAGGTGCGATATCGACCTTCTCGGAGTTCTTGTTTGTTTCCTATTCTGTTTCTGTACAGTGTGTACCTTTCAGCGAAATGCATCACCTATGTGAAAACAAAGACCCAGATCAGCTGTGCAGTAATTTTCTGCTTTTTATCGCACCTGCTTATAGCAGGGTGCGATATAGGAGTTCAAATTTCTGTCCGTCTGTCCGTTCGTTCGTTTGTCCGTTAGTTCGTCCGTCAACATTTACGTCGAAGTTTAGTTTTCTCGACATCAGTGATAGCTGCGAGTCTGAAACCTTGCATAGTAATTGTCCTTGACATTACCCTTCAAGCACGCACCTTGACCCATTACCCTTGACCTATATTTCACGGTCCACTGACTTTGAAAATTTTTACGTCGAAGTTTGGTTTTCTTGACATCAGTGATAGCTGCGAGTATGAAACCTTGCATAGTAATTATCCTTGACATACCCTTCAAGCATGCACCTTGACCCGCTGACCTTGACCTATATTTCACAGTCTACTGACTTTGAAATTTTTTACGTCGAAGTTTGGTTTTCTCGACATCAGTGATAGCTGTGAGGGTGAAACCTTGCATAGTAATTGTCCTTGACATTCCCTTCAAGCACTCACCTCGACCTGCTGACCTTGACCTATATTTTACGGTCCATTGACTTTGTTAATTTTTACGTCGAAGTTTGGTTTTCTCTCCATCAGTAATAGCTGCGAGCGTGAAACCTTGCATAGTAATTGTCCTTGACATACCCTTTAGGCACGCACCTTGACCCGCTGACCCTGACCTATATTTCATGGTCCATTGACTTCGTTAATTTTTATGTCGAAGTTTGTTTCTTTCTGCATCAGTGATAGCTGCGGGTGTGAAAGCTTGCATATTAAATGTCCTTCACATACCCTTTCAGAACACACCTTAACCTGGTGCCCTCGACCTATATTTCTGGTTTTAAGTTATTTTGCCCGATGCAGGTGCGATATCGACCTCCGCAGCGTTCTTGTAGATTATAGATTAATATTAAGTCCACAGTGACTGTCAGCGATAAAGTTGGAGTAATTCACTTTGTACAAATGACTGTCTACTAGTAGATGTTTTTCCCCCATTTACAAATGACTGTCTACTAGTACAGTTCAACCTCATTATAACGCGCCTCACTATAGTGTGGTTTTCAGTATAACGCGGCCATGTCATGGCTCCCAAATTAATTATTTTGCTATATGTCTATTGTAAATAACCTCATTATAACACGGTTCACTTATAACACGGTCTGTTTTCATGGATCCCAAAGATAGCGTTATAATGAGGTTGACCTGTAGATGTTTTTCCCCCATTTTGCTAGGGAAGTGTCTCGGCGTCTGGTACCAGACATCTAGCCCCAAGGTCTCGCATGGCAAAACCGGATCCCTAGCCTAGTCTCACTTGATTGGCTTGTTGAATCTATGTCTTGACGACAGAATTGGTCACTCGAGTAATATTTGTCTTCTCAGGTATTTATATATCTCACAGATTATGAGGTATATTCGCAGGTAGTCATCTTCTTAGTAATTGTCACTAAATGTCACGCAGTAACTTTCGCGATTTGGAGGTGCACGCTTATAGTCTGTTTGACTGAATGATAAAATCACCCAGCAATGAGCAAATGTCGTGTTAAATCAGATTTGGTACAGCCCAGGAGTAATTCACTTGCCAGTTCAATAGTGCCTGTTGTGTTAAAACTCTGTGTCCTAAGTGTTTCTCTTTCATTGAAATACAGTTCACAGTGAAGTAGATAATGTTCAACGGTTTCTATTTGCCCGCATTCACATAAGTTACTTTCACAGATGCCTAGTTTAAATTGATAGTCTTTCAACTTGTTGTAGCCTAACCTAAGTTTGGCAATATTTCTATATACTATGGTTTTGGGAAAGTCAATGAGGGATTTGTTTGGCTCGGTGTCGGGCACTACATTTTTCTCACCTGTTTCCTGTTTGTAAATGAAAACCATACAGGAGCCGTACAAGGTGATTTGATCCCTTAGGTGCCGTTATGGCTTCCTACCATGACATTGCTGAAGATTATATAAAGGGTGTTAACCTGAGAAAGTTTGTTCCAGGCAAAAATTATTTTCTGATTGATTGGTGTTAATGCTTCAAAAGTAATAAATGACATAACAAGATTTTTGTTTGGATGTATTTGAACAGAAATAAGCAAAGGACTGTTAAATTGGATAACTGATCATGAAAAAATGGCCATCAAAAACTAGCAACCCATTTTTAAACCTAAAACTTTAACAGCAAAATGATGGTATACAAGAAAATATCTTCACCAGTCCATGCAAACACTAAAAGTCTACTATGATTCAATGAATAAAGACTAGTTAGTGGCCATTTAAACTATTTTTGTGATATTTTTGTCAACTATAAACCTGTAATGAAAAAAACCACAACAACAACAGATGATAGAAAAATACATCATTTAATTATTTTTTTGTCTTTAAAATGCTTTCAAATTATGTGATAAACAGCAGAACAAACTTTCTTAACACACTTTACAATAAAATTCAGTAATCATGTTCCGTTATTTTCTCATTCCAGTTATAGTTATGAGTAAAAATCAACAAGTTCTGTCCCTGTACCGACTGTTGTTGAGGAAAGGGAGACAACTGCAGTTTACAGACAAAGAGTTTTACTTCAGAAGAATTAGAGAGGAGTTTGAAAAGAACAGAAATTTGACAAAGGCATCAGAGATAGAAACTTGTGTCCAGGTACATAGGAGCTGGGACGCGAGAATATCGGTCTTCAGGATTTTTGACCAGGTCGGACACAAACCAACCTGTACAGTCTCGGAAAAAGGCTGTAAGCTTGAAATTTTGGATTTTAGAAGAAGAGGAATGGTACTATTTGTGTAGCGAAAACAATTTAGCTGATCAGATGTGCAGTTACTGCACAGCTGATATGGGCCTTTGTTTTCGCATAGGCAAAAATCTGGTTTTCTCATGACAAGGCTTTACATCCATGATCAACAGCTAAGGTCATGTCATGATGGCCTGTTATCCTCGCCACACTGTTCTTTGGCAAGCCTGCCAGAGACAGGTTACTAAATGCACTTTTCTTTCACTTTAATTTATACTGACAAATGTTCTTCTTAAATCAGCAGAAGAGGAAGAACTGGCAAAGAAATATTTTCATCACCAAGCCCTCATGAAAGAAATGCATTTCAGTAACATCATCCATGGCCCTGAAATTTTTTTCAAAAGTTTTTAAAAGTACATTTAAAATGAGCCGCTGCATAAGAAAACCTACAATCTGCATATGCGAAAACAAAGCCGCAGATCAGCTGTGCAGTAACTTTGTTTTCACTCCATAGATAGTGCAATACCTCTTCTTTCTTAAATCCGAAATTTCAAGATTCTAGCCTGCTTCTGTGACTGTACAGCTCTTTTTGTGTCCGACTTGGTCGGAACCCAAATTGTTGGTTTTCTCACGCACAGGCTCATTTAAAATATTTTATTGACTTACATATTTGCTGTTTCGGGGGAATGCGGTGGCATAGTGGTAATGCATTGGACTCCAAATCGAGAGGTCCTGGGTTTGATCCCCACTGGCGGCACCGTGTTGTGTCTTTGAGCAAGACACATTAACTCCCAAGATTACAGGTTAAAATGCAAAAACAGTGGCTCCATCCTGAAATGACTGAAAAATGTTTACTGGGATGTTCAACCTCAGTGCAAAAGAAAAATTTACTTGCTGCCTCTCAGGTGAGCAGTCATTAACATGTGGGCTTCTTGTTTTATTTTCAGAAAGGCAAAGAGTTTTTGAGCAGAGATGCATTGATGTAAGCCATGATTTTAACTTTTTCCAACATTCCACAAAAGATCTACATATCAAGGAAAGGTACCATCACTATACAGATTTATTGCTTACAAACTTTGCCAGAGACTGCTCGGACTTACCATGCTTACAATCTGTACAAAACTGGAGCAAATCAGATCTTCTTGGAGGAACAAGGAATTTGTTTGAGGGTTTTATCCAATGTTTTAATTTCAAATCACCTGATTTAGATACTGTTTTTGTGACTTAATCATTGCATTATGAAACAAAATATGAATGGTGTATAAAAATGATTGTGGCTAAAAGATCTTTTAAGAGCTATGTGTACAAAACAAATGAGACCAATGCAAAGAAAGTAAACGTTTCATAGAGTGTGTAAATAGATGTAAGATATTATTAGAAGAAAATTGTAAATAAGTTGAAGAGTTTGATAGTTTTAGAGTAGAAAGATTCTGAGTTGTAAATAATTGTCAAAGAAAAATGGAAGGAATAAAGCTTGTCACATCAGTTCAGTCTAATGATATAACTACTGTAAGAGAACTTCTGGACAAGGGACAGAACCAGGACATCGTGGACTCCAGTCTGTGCTGGGCAGCTAGGCTAGGTAACCTCCCTTTGGTAGAATTACTGCTGAACCACGGTGGAAACACAAATGCTGAAGTATGGGGAGGATTTACACCAATAATATGGGCGACAATATTTTCTTCAAATTCTGATATCATAAGGTTGCTAATTCTGAATGGGGCAGATGTAAACCGGTGTTCAAAAACAAGAAAACAAACTGCACTGCATGGTGCTATCATAAAGGGAGATAACAAAACAGCAGAAATTCTCATTGAAGCAGGAGCCAATTTGGATGCTCAGGATTATCTCGGCAAAACACCATTAATACACGCAGTTCAAAGAAATCTGTTGTCAAGTGTGAAATTACTGACCAAACACAACTGTAATGTAGATTTACATGGTTTTGTGAATGGAACAACCTTATCTCCCTTGCTTGTGGCTCTTGTTCAAAATAACCTGGAGATAACTAAAGCACTGATACTAGCCGGTGCAAAGTTTGAAACCACTGCCATATACCAGACCTACACACTGAGACAGTACTATAGAACAGTAGAAGACAACCTGAATCTAGAACTAAGGCCAGTTTTCCTTAAACAGCAATGTCGGGTTTGCATTAGAAGTTTGCTAAAACCTCAGTTTCTTCAGAAGCTCACAGAAATGCAGCTCCCAAAGTCGATGATGGCCTTTCTTAGCTTAGAAGAGTTGGATCAAATTGGGGATATATCAAATGATTGAATCATTGTACATTACAACATCTCAGGAATATTACTACACAGTTAAATGCCATCTGTCCATTGAAAATTATGATAAATTGCTTGATTGTGGTGTGCAATACCAATATGCCAGCCGGACAGTATGCGCCTATGCAAAGTTCTTTGGAAAATACCTTGGTGTCACCCTGTGCGCTTATTAGAACAAATAGAGCAAAATGAAATAGATGTATGTATGGCAACCTTATTTACATGAAAGTGTAGTTTGTTAAGTCAGAGAGACCTTTTCTAAGCTAAGAAGAACTAGCTGAGATTTGATATCTGTCTATATGAGTTATTTCCAACGAATAGCTTAAATTGTTTATGGTCCAACATTTTGTAAAAGCTAAAACTTGTAAACATCAGATTTTTCTTCATTAGTATATTCAGTGTTTGCTTAGAAGATTAAAACTAATCTTTCTAGCTCTTAAAGCCATGGTGAGTAGAATTATCCAGACATGTGTAAACAGGGGTAAAATTAACCTTATTGGGGAATAATTCATACTGGGGATAACATTTATTTTCTATCTAGTTAATAAATGAGCCACCTCGTGGGAAAACCAACAATGTGGTTTCCGAAAAGGTCTGACACAAACCGGCCTGTACAGCTACAGAAGCAGGCTAGAAGCTTGAAATTTTCGATTTAAGTAGAAGAGGAATTGTACTATCCGAATAGCGAAAACAAAGGCGCTGATCAGCTTCGCGGTTACCTTTGTTTTCGCCTATGCAGATTGTTGGTTTTCCCATAAGGCGGCTCAGATATCAGATATAGAAAAAAAGCTCCAAAATGTACAATTCCTGCAGATTTTGAACTTTTTCTATTTTGTTTTTAACAAAAACCTGGCAAAAGTAATACAATCTGCTATGTAAAAAATGCCATGAAAAAATCAGAAGCAAAAATTCGTCAAAATTACAGATAGCACAACTTTAAACAGATTATGATATTATATCAGATTTAATGCCTTTGATTTTATGATTTACATGTAGACAATGAACTCGGAAAAGTTTTGGGTTTTTAGATGTTTTTCAACATTTGTATTTTAGAACTTAGCTGTTCTGTGATACGTTATTTTACTGAATATATACTTAAACGCAAAAGTTTCGCAACAATTTACTTTCTCTTTTTCTTCTACATTGCCTGCGTATAATTATTTTTGAAAATATATTTTATGTCCCTACACAATGAGTAACGATTTGCCATAAACATGATTTGATTGCATGTTTTCGTTCTGACGTTAATGTGACGTTTGTGTTTTTTAACAATTTGCGTCTAAAATATGGATGTTTATTTTGAATAAAAAGCAAACACCATCAATCGATAGCGTGGCGTCTGTACAATCAGAAAACAACAAAAACGTTTTGATTTTTTTGTTTAGCAGCACTCTTAGTTGATGCGTTTCTTTGTTGACGTCAGCGTGTTATTTTCAAACAGCCATTACATGCTCATTTTGCTTGACCAGGACGCGATCTTTTTGCCATTAGTACCATGCCCTGAGGGCTACAAAATGTCATTAAAAGATTTCGATTATTGCTATTCGTTTGCCTATTAACAGCCAATTACGTCAAAACTTTAACACGTCATACACACGTAATAAACGTCGACCAAGGCGTAAAAATTGGATATTTGCGTTTGTTTTCCTCTTTGCTATAGGAAACAAACATCGGTTTAAAAGTTTGTTTTCGCATACAATGTAAGATATTGTACCCGTGACTTTTAAAAAACGGGTTACCGTAATGTTTTGACGTTATCTCAGCAACCATACGCCGCAGCATTCTGATTTTCATGTTGTATGGAAGACAAAGAACAGGACTTGCCATACCATTTATCACCGAAAGAAATTTTGTAGTGGATAGGAAGAAATTTGCGTTTTATATGTGTTGCCAAACTTTTGCTTTTAAGTATATTTTAGGCTAACTATACTTTGCGGAACGGAACGGAACAACGACAGGGGTTCAAAGTGGGGAAATATGAAAAAATGAGATTTTCTGTAGTTTCATTATTGTAAGTGTCACTTCAAAGATTATGTCTTCGTACTTTTAGTGGTCGTTCCAGGTATGTAATGTAAGAGTGTCATTACAATATGTTAATCGTACAAAATTGTAAATTCTAGCAATTCCCATTTTGAAAAGGCAAACTAGATCTATTTTGTTTTGTTTTGCTCTTATAAAAACTATGAAACTGTTTGTCATGTTCCCATATATTAATTTGAAAAATGAATGATATGTTATAGGCTAGTGCCATCAACTTACTATATATACTGAATATCAAGAACTTTGAATTTCGTTGATATGCACTAATACCTGGTTCCGTTTCGTTCCGCTAAGTATAGTTATCCACACTGGTAGTTATAAACAACGGAACGGAACAAACATTTTGAAATATGAAAACATTTAATGGCATTATGCTGAAGTCAAGAAGAGCAAACAATGATACCCCGGTCATATTTTAGTTCCCTCCCCTCTCTTCATTACGAAAGCACACTCTTGCAATACTCGGAGATTTGGTCTTAGTTCAAAGTTGAAAATTTCATTGCAAAGATGGTATTTTAGTTTGCTCAAAACATTGATTTTGGGAACACTTTAGGACCACCTTGACGTCAGTCAGCGACATTTTCTACTACTGAAGGAAGTATGTTCATGACTATTTAAAATAAAAGAAAATAAAAGATATCAGACTGTATTTAGTTTTATAGGATATAAGCACTTTCATGCAAACATTGTCTCATTATATTTATTCTGATCCACTCATCAAAGTATATTTATCTATGCTGGGGATTATGATCAGCCCAAGAGTACCTACTTTATATATTTTTTTACTTATGACAGGCTTATCAAAAATAATATTATGACATGGAACCTAAACTCAAAGATTGTAAATTTAAACTTTGAGAACGGACACAATAAAATAAATGTATAAGCACTTTAGACTGGAAGATTGTAAATTCAAACTTTGAGAACGGACACAATAAAATTTGAATCATAATTCAAAATTAGTATATTCTGGAAAACTGTGCGTTCTGAACGATAGTTAGCTAAAATACATACATGTATACCAAGAGCCTGCGTCTTTTTATTATTTACCAAAACATTTTATGTGCTCATGCTGTTTTAGACGTGCATTGTAGGGTATATTTTTACATCAAACAAAGCGTAATGTTTTTTGTACGTATACATACATCGTAACGTCTTTGGTTTGATTTTTTATGGCGTCTTGTTCCGTTTCGTTCTGCAAATTATAGTTATCCACACTGGTAGTTATAAACAACGGAACGGAACGGAACAAGCATGTGTTGAGGAAAAGACTGAAACCATTATGGTCTACTGCATAGAAAACAGTCACAAGTTTTAGTCGATTATTATTATCATCTCGTATTGTTATTAATATTGTTTTGATTATTATTATCACTGACTATAATTGACTATTGTATTACATGAAAGTAGTTATTTCGTAATATGTCATCGGTTGTTGAGTTGAAAACATTGTCTGTCATTTTGAAGACAAATCCTGGAAAAATGTTCGTTATGATATAAATAGAGGGAGTAAGATGGTTGGTATTTAAAAAGCCTATGAAAAGTTTTCAATTTCCTTCCAATCTATATATGTTTTATGTTATTGTGTCTCGTTCCGTTTCGTTCTGCAAAGTATAGTTATCCACACTGGTAGTTATAAACAACGGAACGGAACGGAACAAACATTTTATGCAAGGAGGCAAAGTGCTAAAACGAAAGAGAGGACAAAATATAGTTTTATATTTTTCATTTAAAATATTATGTTGTTGTATTTATAATTTTGTATATCTTGCTCTGAATACATTTTGCTTTATAAGGTAAAGAAAGGGATGAAGGTCAAAGAAAAAAATGGATTTCTTAAATTTTTTGAGAACTTTGTTAAATGGCGTCTTGTTCCGTTTCGTTCCGCAAATTATAATTATCCACACTGGTAGTTATAAACAACGGAACGGAACGGAACAAACATTTGAGCCGCCTCAACAATATGCATATGCGAAAACAAAGGTGCAGATCAGCTTCGCGGTAGCCTCGAAGCTGATCAGTGCCTTCGTGTTCGCTAAACGGATAGTACAATCCCTTTTCTACTTATATCCGAAATTTCAAGCATCTAGCGCTTTTCTGTGCTTGTGCAGCTCAGTTTGTGTCGGACCTTTTCAAAAACCACATTGTTGGTTTTCCCACCACGGGGCGGCTCATTTTGTGTTGAGAAAAAGAACTGAAACGTATTGTTCGACTCTAGAGAAATAAATCAGAAGTTTTAGTCGATTATTATTTATATCGTATTATTATTATTATTATTATTATTATTATTATTATTATTATTATTTACATTATTATTATCATATCAAATTGACTATTGTATTACAAGGGAATAAAATGGGTGTAGTTATTTTGTAGTAAGTCTGCGGTTATTGAGTGGCAAATATTGTCATTTGAAGGCCATGGAAAAACGGTTCATTATCATGTAAAAAGAGCACGCTAGGTGGTTGGTATTAGAGCCTATGAAAAGCTTTCAATTTTTTTAAATTCCACTTATATTTTTATGTTATTGTGTCTCGTTCCGTTGAGCCGCCTCATGAGAAAACCAACAATCAGCATATGCGAAAACAAAGGCACAGATCAGCTTCGCGGTAACCTCGAAGCTGATCAGCGCCTTTGTTTTCGCTTAACGTATAGTACAATCCCTTTTCTACTTATATCCGAAATTTCAAGCATCTAGCACTTTTCTGTGCTTGTGCAGCTCAGTTTATGTCGGACCTGTTCAAAAACCACATTGTTGGTTTTCCGACGAGGCGGCTCATTTTGTGTTGAGAAAAAGAACTGTTATTGTATTACAAGGGAATAACATGGATGTAGTTTATTTCGTAGTAAGACTAAGTCTGCGGTTATTGAGTGGCAAAAATTGTCATTTGAAGGCCATGGAAAAAGGTTCACTTTGATGTAAATAGAGCACGTTAGGTGGTTAGTATTAGAGCCTATGAATAGTTTTCAATTTTTAAAGTTCTGCTTATATTTTATGTTATTGTGTCTCGTTCCGTTTCGTTTCACAAAGTATAGTTATCCACACTGGTAGTTATAAACAATGGAACGAAACGGAACACATATTTTACAATATGAAATAAGAATAAAACTGAGATCCTTTAAGAGCAGTGGACATATTAATGAGAAAGGGGATGGGCCATACCGCGGTTTTGGCTATTTAAACCTCTTCAGTGACCCTTAAGATTTGGCAACATGGCGCCAAAGAGAATTACTGTAATTTTGCAAGTTTCAACAGGGTAGTCTATACAAAGATGAGAATAACCCAAATGGGGTCAAATAAATTAAATGGTGGTAAGAAACTGAATCTAAACTGATAATAATTTTCTGATTTCTCGGACTACCCTCGCTGATCTCAAAGGACCAAAAGGAAAATATATCATATACTATGGATGATGTAAGGGGAGACTTTTTGGGACGCCACATGGCACGACACCAGCTGCAGTAATAGCAAATAAAAATAAAACTGAGATCCTTTAAGAGCAGTGAACATATTAATGAGAAAGGCGATGGGCCATACCGCGGTTTCGGCTACTTAAGCCTCTTCAGTGACCCTTAAGATTTGGCAACATGAAGCTTAAGAGAATTACTGTAATTTTGCAACTTCCAGTGACACTTAAGATTTGGCAACATGAAGCTTAAGAGATTTTCTGTAACTTTCAACAGGGTAGTCGATACAAAGATGTATGTTTTAACACTTCTAAAAGACATGTTTAAACATTCATTGTGATTATTATTATTATTATTATTATTATTATTATTATTGTTGTTGTTGTTGTTGTTGTTGTTGTTGTTATACCCCCGTTTATCAAATTGTGCTTACAAATAGAACCACTGTTGGGAAACAAATTCCGTGTAAGCTGTCATAGGTTTTTTTTTTCAGAATACACCAGTTTCAGTTGCATTAGCATTTAAATTTCACATTTTAGCGGTCCCTTGGCCGAGTGTTTAATATTTAGAATAATCCAGCCTATCACCACTAGATCTGGCAAGTTCATGATCTGCATGGGACACGTGAGACAAAGTTCTGCTTACGTGGTTTTCAGGTGGATTGTCTCCTGACTGGGTAGTCCCATATGAGCTGAAGTAATCTTAAAATGGGTGTAAAACTGTCATTTCCCTGGTGTAACATTTACATATGTTTGTTCTGCTGTACTCCAACAGACAATTTTAGTAGTACGTTTTCGTATTGCAAAACTTCTGTTCCGTTCCGTTCCGTTGTTTATAACTACCAGTGTGGGTAACTATACTTAGCGGAACGAAACGGAATCAGATACGTAAACATGTTGGAGTTCAGTGAAATTAAGATGACATTACATTAGTATGGTAATCTGATAATAATATTCTTGCCGTTCTTACTACATACCAAATAATTTCAACAAACGCTTAGAAAAATAATTCCTTATGTTTTAACAATGAAGAGCAATAAATTAGAACACATCGGACCGTCTTTCAAAATATAAACGACAAGTATTTTACGTACGTATGTCTATTAAAGTATAGTAGATGCACTCTGTCGTCAGATACTGAGTATGACACAAGGGTAACGAAGGCATGAAATTGTAAAGTGACGCTGATAATGATGAAACTACAGAAAATCTTATTTTCATATTTGTCCCCACTTGGCACCCCAAACATTGTTCCGTTTCGTTTCGTTCCGTTCCGCAAATTATAGTTAGCCTATATTTTAAACAGTTTGCTCACCAGTTATTCAGTGGCAACTAACTGGACAGAACAACTAACACAGATGAAATCAATACATATATATATGTATGAGTATAAGGCTGTAGGATGCAAATACTGGTCCCGAGGTTATAAAACTTTTTTCATGCTCAGCTCAATGAGACTAAAATTTATCCTGCTCATGACTGTTAAAATGCCAACAATTGTTGGCATTTTAACATTTATTAGCAGGATAAATTACTAGCTAAGATGGTCTGTTTCAGAAGTTATGAGGACTTGAAATTTCATGCTCAGCTGAGTTGAGCTTGAAAAAAGTTTTATAACCTCTGGGCCAGGTCTAAGAACATCTTCCCGTGGATCAAAATGAGAGTTGCCAAGTTATTCTAAAATAGGTATTCCCCCTCTTATTTTCTTGTTGCGTATTGTTTTCACTTGTATTAGTTGTTCTCAATCACAATAGTTGTGTTTGGTATGATGTGTACCATTGTGTGAGTTAGGTGATTTATTTTTTGTGCTTGTCCACCTGTGGTTTTGGAAAAGACACATAGTTATTACCTTCTTAAACACCGTATTTGCTCTAATTAGCACACATGTTCCAATAAGGGCACACCCTGGTTGTTTCTGTAAACAATGAGCATACGCACACACTTTTCGACTGGCCTATTGGTATTTTGTACCAATTTTACACATCAATACCATAAATTACTGTAAATCTGGTAATGTTCGCAAGAACTTAATTTTCGCTAATATTCACGAATTCGTTGCCTCTCGAAAGTAAAGTTTTCGCCAATTAAGAATTACAATAAGTTTTATAGACTGCACGAGTACTCGTTCACGTATTCAAGAACTCGCTTATTATAAGGAAATCAAAAATTTGCGAAATAAAAGTGGTGCGAAAATTTTTGGACTTACAGTAACTGCATTTAAACCTATGCTTAATGTTGGAACATCATTTTGCGACGATTGTACCTCTTAAATGACATCATCATTTACATTTTTGACATGGTTGTTTCAGAAGTTTGTGTGTTGTTTTCATTAGTAGTGTGTGCTAATTAGAACAATATTTTGTTACCTTAACTTTAAGTTACTAGTATTTTGAAAAGTCAAGTGCACTGTGTGCTTATTAGAACGAATACAGTAATAAGTTTCATCATTAAGATTTTGAAGCAAACATCATCATCACATGTCTTGAAGACCCATTCAGACCCAGATCAAGCTGTGACATTTCTTGAAGACAAGCATCTGCTGGTGGCACAACACACTTCATGTAGGTTCCTTAAATGAGCCACGTCATGAGAAAACCAACAATGTGGTTTACGAACAGGTTCAACACAAACTGGCCTGTACAGCCAAAGAAAATAGCTAGAAGCTTGAAATTTTTGATTTAGAAAGTATCCGTGTAGCGAAAACAAAGGCGCTTATCAGCTTCACAGTTACTGTGAAGCAGCTCTGTGCCTTTGTTTCCGAATATACAGTATGTTGTTTTCTTATAACGTGGCTCAAATATTGATGGGTGCAATACTCAAATCCCCAGTGAAGTGTCCTTCAGAAGACAGTTGAGCTCCTGGGCCATAGTACTGGCCCCGAGGTTATAAAACATTTTTCATGCTCAGCTCAGCTGAGACTAAAATTTATCCTGCTCATAAATGTTAAAATGCCAACAATGGTTGGCATTTTAACATTTATTAGCAGGATAAATTACAGACATTGGAGTTCTAAAACTTCAGTTTCAATATATTTGGGTTATTTCAGTATTTATGAGCAGTTGAAATTTCATGCTCAGCTGAGCTGAGCTTGAAAAAAGTTTTATAACCTCGGGGCCTGGTTTAATGCTCTGGAAGTGTTAGGTCTGTTCCAAAATGACTGAAAAATTGTTAACTTGCACTTAATATAATTACACAATAACAAAAACACCTTAATGTTTGAAATCCAACTATTACTACCGTGGCTAAGAGATGGTTCTTGTGTTAAATGGAGCCTGTGACAGAATGCCAATAAAAAAGATTATTTGACTGCTTCATATTCCAAGATCTGCATGACAATAATACAATGATTGCCTCTGGAAAAAAAAAGAAAAGAAAAAATAGAAAAAGGGCTCAAATTAATATTTCACTGTCGAAAAATAGTATATTTTCCATTGCATCCAAGAGAACATGCTTAGGGGCTATGCCTTTTGGAACAGTACTGTACCTAAGCCATTGAAACATGACTTGAGTTGATAGCAGATGGGTGGAAATAATAAACATATGTATTTTGAAATCAGTTCAATGTAAATTGATTTTTTCAATGGAATGAATATTGGAAAATAAATATCCCCCAATTGTTTTTCTAAGTATATGTTGGTTTTGAATTGTTTTGGATACAATGTTTTGAAATACAGAAATGGAGAAACAGTAATACATAATGTTCTTAATTCTTCATTTCCAAAGCACAATTGTCCGCTTTAGCTTCGGTATTTGATGTACATGTTAGAAAAACTATTGAAGATGAAATATACCTTACAAGGGACATCAATTCTCTCTGCGGGGACCAGATGCAGAATTGCACTATCGGTACTTAAAATTGTAATTCTGTTTTTAAAGGGCCGCCAGATACTAGCACCTCGGTGTGAAAGATAACACATATATCCCACTTACCATGAGCTTCAGATTGATTTTCAACAGGTCGTAAATGATTTAATAGAATTAGAGACGCAAAGTGTTTGTTTTTCTGCGTTTGATTCACAGCTATTCATCCGCGATCGGATTATTAGATTTATGACATATACTATGTCTGGCGCGAATAAATCTGTATTAAGGAAAACCACAACGTGAAATATTTAAAAATCTAGCGTTTCTGTGATAAATGTAAAAAGAAGATAGGGTCTACCGCTTTTGCTAGAGTACGCTTTTAAATGCAGATGACTTTCGAAACAGACCCAAGTGGGCGCTTCAATGCATGTGCGCTAGATAGAATGAAAACAGTGAAAGCATTGAAATGAAACGAGCCGCGTCGTGAGAAAACCTGATTTTTGCCTATGCGAAAACAAAGGCGCAGATCAGCTTCGCAGTAACTGCGAACACTTTGATTAAATATTAAAGTACCAGGCATATGCCTACATGTACTTTAAAAGTGAGAAATGAAAAACAAAAAGTTCCATTTAGTTTTCATTTTCCGGTTTATTCCATTTCATGAAAGGTCATTTTTCATCCAGCAACGCCTTCTGATTTGTCTTCGTCGGAACACGAACAATGCGCCGCGACATGACAAAGCATGCAAGATTATGCGTTTTGCGACTTAAATGTTAGTCCGGGCGATCACAAATCAAAATCAGAACAGTGTTTGGCACCAATGGAACTTGTGACCACCGTTCCTTCACCACTAACAGCCCAAGGTTTTGGTCCGATTATGTCAATGCCCAAAGTTACCCCTTTTGCCATGTTGTCCGAGCCTGACAAAAATGTTTCCAGAGCGATTTTCCAGAGGTGTTATAGCGGAACTCTTGACAGACCGTAAATAAATATAATAAATAACAAGGTTGTCAAACATATTCTAGGTCAAAAATATGAAAGGACTAGGGCATTTAACGCCTGATTTTGGCCTCAGATTTTGCTAAAAAATAAATTTTGGAATTTAGGTGAGAAAACTATTCCTTAAAACAGCCACATGTCTCCTCTATTAAAAACAAGAACAAGTACTTCATTTATCCTACAAGCGTTGCCATGGCAACGCCCAGAAGAACCATAAATAGAGCACATTCTGCACTTTTGGGTCTATTTTGGACCATTTCTGAACACATTTTTTAATTTTTAAGTGCAAGCCCACACTCCGAACAAAATTATACTCAGCATACAATATTTCTAGATGATACTTCATAATTATTTCACAATAAGTAATTGTTCGTCGCGTGGGCCGGTAGTTAAAAATGATGTTGAATGGTGAAAAATAGACCCAAAATTGCAAAAAGTGATATTTCTATGGTTTTCGGAGCGTTTCTATGACAACGTGTGTAATTAGAATGTGATAGTTGTGCTAGAGTATATAAGCAGGGACCTATACCTGCTATTTGCAATACGTTTCTCCTCAAAATTCCAAAATTCAGTTTTTTATCAACATATGAGGCCGAAATCAGGCCTTAAATTACCTAGGCCTTTCCCAAAGGTGCCACGTGGCCAAAATGTTAAATCGTGTTTTGTCCCAGTAAACGGCTATAATCATGTCGAGACGACAGTCTTCGATTTTTGGGGCGTCGTAGCAGTAAATCTACAAAGTTCTTGTTGGGTGCCATTATGAAAACTTGCCCATGCAACAAGCTGTAAAAATTCAGTGGAAATTTCACTGAAAAAAAAAAGATATTTGTAACATTTTTGATTAAAACATTGATTGTGGGTACACGTTAGAACCGCCTCGGCGAGGGTATGGGGGTATACATTACACGGACATGTTATCTTGATATTACAGTATTGTTCTTTCACAATCCTACACTTCTGTAGTGTTAGTGCGGTGTCAGACATTATGTCCAACATTGCTGATTACATGTAGTTCAGGAAAGTCTTACGGACACGACGGACTTGAAGAGATTTTTTGAAGGTTTTTGCCCACATCATGGTTGCAGTTAGGGGTCGCGTGATTAGAAATCACATCAGGAAACATGTTTATGGAAAGTATACCCCGGGCCCTCATATTCCACTTTTACGGATAGCAAAACTGGGGTTTACATGCGTATACGTATTTTTCTTATTTTTCACCCAAATAGAGTGTGGCGAGGCGGTTCTAACGTGTACCCACAATTGACATTTATAGCAAAAATATTGAAAATATCGGACAATTTCCAACAAAAGTTTCAATTTTTAATGCTGAAAAAAAAAATTCTTTGTAAATTGCATGGACACGTTTTCACGTAATGATGCGTGCCGCAGAGCTTGCAAAATACACGTATACATAAATTACTCGATACGTATACATAAATTACTGGGTGCAGCTTCTGTTCTGTGCACATATTATAACGTTTTCAAAGCAGTGCAAGCTTGATAAAGTTCAGTATCAAACATAAATTTCGTTTCCAGGAAGCCCGCGATCTCTAATGAACATAAACTTGAAATCTTACCGAAACCTATCATATACCATCAAAGCAAATTGGAGGCTTTTTCGGTCATCAATTTTCTACAAGAGATTGATTTATTAGCTGGTTATTTATTTCTGTTTAATTATAGTATATGAATTTGGCCACCTGCACTGGGTCTATATCACCGCTTCCGAGAAAAAAAAATGTAATTGAACCGCCACGTGAAAAATGAAATTATTTGTGTTTGATATACGGTTGGTTGGTTGATTTGGGGAGGAACGTCTCACCAACAGGTAAGGTCATATAAACACGGTATCTGGTATCTCGGTTTATAGTCTCACCCGACAGACTGGAAAAGCCTGGGATCGAACATGTGACCCGTGGTTTACAAGGCGAGTGGCATACCCGCTGCATCATGGAGGCTTCTATGTTTTATAGAAATGTAATCGAATACAAGGTTAAAATCGATGTCCGTTTTCGAAAACAAATGGAAAGGCAACAAACGATAACGTGTGCAATTCTATAATTAACTATGCATTTTAATGAATACTTTAAATTTGTATTGCATTTATGTAGAATTTAGTTCTAAATGAGCCCAATTCGTTGTCTGTCAAAAGTGTTTACGATGACAAACCATCGTGTGTATTTGCATACCGAGATTTCGCATGTACTCGGACAGTTATCTGTAATTGAAGACACTTTCATCTCCCATATTAACCATGGTTATTAACTTCCCTGGCACTTTGATTAAAAGTTTTATAGCCAGGAATAAACTCGCTCTCCTGTCCAGCGACCAGGCGCTCTGATGATAATACAGAATGAGTTCGGGGGCAAGTTCGACAGCTATTAAATAGAGCGGTCATTACGGTTGGTATTTTTACTAGAAGTGTCAAATTATTTGTATGATACGCGCGTGATCGTATCATTCCTTGATGATAATTGAATCGGATCCTTATGTTCACGTGCTAAACGCATCATTAGGGGTCATTTTTGTCCCTAATATTCCTTGCGATGACACGATTAGTTCATCATTACGAAAGATAAGGCCGCCGATTTTATGAAATATCCCATATTGCACAAGTTACGCAGGTTGAAATAATAATGGGGATTTTGGTTTGAAAATTAAAACCAGAGTATGCCACCGTCGCTGCCTTTCACCAGGATAGCAGTGTCCGTGCACATTATTATGACTTGAAATTTGTGGTTTGTCGGTGTTCGTTAGATAAGCATACACCTTTTCGTTAAAATTCTTTTGCATCATGTTCTTCTATTCCGTAATGCACTAGTCATTTGTAACCACGGCCCTCCCCACACAGTCACTCCCGGGGTATAGCGGGGACTTTGACTTTTGGTCCAACAAATCCCCGCTAAAAGCCCAATCCTGCGGGGACTGCTCTTTGGTAAAACCACTGTTGTTTTTCCCCCGCAACCTGCTATATTTTCATTCCACGACCCACTTTGCCTATATAAAGTAAACCCCGGGTATTTTCCCCCGCACTTCCGTGGCAAAACGTTGGTCAAAGCCCCGCTCATTTCCAGGGCTATCCCACGCCCTCCCCCGGGATTGGGGGCGTGGTTACAAATGACTAGTACATAAATGCATACATCTGAAAATAAAATACCGGTATGTTAAAACTGGCATTTTTGTCCCAAAGAACTTTTCTCTAGATTGCGAAGGGGTGTAAAGGTACTATCCCCCGACTCGGTCGGTATTCCCGACATATTTTCTATGACACGACTCTTGAGTCAGTTGCCTCGGTTGGTGGTTTGTCCGTTTGTTTTTCTCTGACTTTTGGAAGCGTGAGAAAAAAACATAAGACAATCACTCACCGGAAACTGAGAAGTAGTAAGCAGTTTAATGTCACTTCATTTTTGTACCATACTGTGCGATATACTTGACTTTTTGAAACCTGGAAACATAAGCTCACTAATAGAGGAGCCGCCGCATCAGAAAACCAACAATCTGCATAATATATTGCTAAAACAAAGGCGTAGATCAACTTCGCGGTAACCGCGAAGCTGATCAGCGCCGTTGTTTTCGCTACACGGAAAGTACAATTTCTCTTCTACTGCGGGTCATATTTTCAAGCTTATAACCTGAATATTATGCGACAGTCTGCATGCTTAGTTTTTAACCCAATCCTGGTTGGTAACTATGCTGTCTTCTTTAATTGCACGCCGGTGGGTCGGGTGTCAGACTCTATGATGGCACCGACATAAAGCTATTCATTTTAGTTGGTTGGGATTGGAGCTTCTTGTCTGTTGCTTGGCCCACCGGGGTTCAACTGATGTTTTTGTTTTGCTCCGGGTTTCAGTATTTTATTCGGCGCCCAGGGATCTCCATTGTCGGGCATCTTACTGAATCTGTTGAGTCCTCGTTTTTGATTCATCAGGCTGATTATCATGATTTATTCGTTTGTCCTTGATGATCCATTGACTTTGAGATTCACCTGGAGGACCGAACAACTAATTATTAAAATGTTGTGAACCACTGCGGAAGATGAGGGTGAGGTTAGGCGCCTGTAAAACCGGTTTAAGCCCCCCCCCAGTAATTTCATATTTCTGATCGTTCCAATGCGATACTTCTGTTGCGGTTGCGGTTCTAATTGTTTTGTGTTTTGGAGTCGATTTTTTGTGCTGTATGCGCCTTATGTACGTTTTCATATTTTTAGTTCAGTTCAGGTAACTGAGTGGCCGCCTATTGGGGGAATAGCTGCTCACTCGGCTTGCGATATGTTTTCTTGGTATACGTACCTAAGTGTCATTTTAGTTTTTTTCCACCCCTCGGTTTATGGAGTGGGATTATCTTTCTGATTGCGCCATTTCCTGATCATTGCCTAATTGTACCTTTTTCTAGCTCGTTTCTGGGACTGTACAGGCCGGTTTGTGTCGGACCTAGTCGGAACCCCAGATTGATGGTTTTCTCATGCAGTGCGGGCTGAGAGGTGAATGCTGAGGAGGACACATCGATCACAAGGTGAATCATGTCCGAGTCTCGAAATATATTTTGCTAGCTTTCGACAACTGCATTATCAGAACAACATCTAGCCTTGCCCAAGCCTTAGAAACTTTAGAAATACGCTTTTCTTTTTTGAAACGCCTTTCTTCATTTTCAAAAAAAAAAAAAAAAAAAAAAAAAAAAAAAAAAGATGGAATATAAAGATGAAAAAATAAACATATTACAAAAATATGTTTTAAAGTCTAGTAGCCTAGTCTAAACAATATCTGAATTTCGCAAACCCCCATTTCATTAACATGATGTCGTTATAAATGCAACAGCCGTCACTGTCGGTTTTCGTACAATGTCTTTCCTGTGAAATTTGTTTGCTTTATTGGCCAGTGGGTCAAGACTGACTATAAGATTTTGTATTAACTCAACGTTTTTGTTCAACATACTTATATGTATATAATTGTTAATATTTTTAATACATTTGCATTGATCACAAAAACTATCATTGGTGGACCTTAAAAATCCAAGTTTCACGCTTTCGCGCCAAAGATGATATTTCCAAAAGCAAACCGTGTGCAACCGCCGCCATAATCCGATCGCGGATGAATAGCTGTGAATCAAACGCAGAAAAACAAACACTTTGCGTCTCTAATTCTATTAAATCATTAACGACCTGTTGAAAATCAATCTGAAGCTCACGGTAAGTGGGATATATGTGTTATCTTTCACACCGAGGTGTTAATATCTGGCGGTCCTTTAAAAACAGAATTACAATTTCAAGTACCCATAGTGCATATCTACATCCGGCCCCTGCAGAGAGAATTGGTGTCTCTTACGTAACGTAGACTTTTCTGTCAAAGAACATATACGTAGGTAAATAAACGTATCCTTTTCGAACTTATGGCACAGATTGTTTTCTTGCATTTGCAACACAGGCGCATTACATTGTTTTAGCGGAATGAAAATTAATGATGGTTATTAGTATAAGCCCAAGTTATAGGACCCAAACAAGAAAACGTTGAATATACACGCCAAGAATCATGAATTTTGATGACAGATCTATTGGAAATATATAACATTTTCTTGATTTTTTGCCCTGTCGGACTTGTACATTCTCCCGGTAAATACATCACGAAGTAACGGCCGCCCTATGAAATTAATAGTTTTGTGTTGTTTAATTGCTTGAAATGTATCTGCATATCAATCGTTAGCGTGAAATATGAAATCTATAAATGTACATGTACCGATATTTCATCAAAGAAAATGTTATCAATACCTTAATTAAAACATAATTTCAGCTTTGCTTCTGATTAAAGAAAACCTTCCCTATGTTCTGAGTTTCCAGCCAAGGTAGGCTTAACGAGAGTCGTGATGGTGCAAATTCTGAGACGAGAAGATGCCGGAAAAAGATAACTGAAAGAAGTACCCGTCCGGTAAGATTCAAAACGAAAGCCAGAGACTTAAAATTTCGGAAATTCAATTTGAACAGCAAAACCGCAAAGCCGATGATTGCAACACCCCACATGCACTCTTATTCAATACGTACTCTCATAGTCTATAATCGCTTTTATTGAGGACGACGCGTGCGGGTTCGAAAAATGTGGACGATTTACTTGATATCAGCTAGTTATAGCATTAATGTATCACTTGGATGTAAAAAGCAATTAATGTTGTTTGTGATTACAACTGTAGAACAAATTGACACCCGAAAGCTAATAAACGTCAGCGTTTGTCGAATTAGGCTATCGACGTTGATTACCTATAGGACTTACGGCTTATCAGTTACTAGTATCTAGTAAAAATATAACATGAAGTATAGGGAAAATCCCGCCCACTTTTGCAAACTCTTGGCGTGAGTCTCTATGGTATTGATGTCATTTTGACGTTCCGTTATTCTAGGAATTGTGGAAAGGTCATTGCTTGACTTCTACTTCGCCATGACATTTTTTCTTCCTATATTTTGCATTCATAGCATACACGTGGCATATAAGACCATCTGAGATTTCTGTTCCAAAACATAGATTGTGGGTACTCGTTAGAATCGCCTCGCCGAGGCGGTTCTAACGTGTACCCACAATCTATGTTTTGAGCAAAAGTGAGAAAAAATATCAAAATTTTTCCACTGAAAATTTTCAGTTTTACAACCAAAAATATGTCTGTATATTGCTTGGGCAAATTTTCGCAATGTAATTGTTTAGACCAATGCGCAGAGAAGGCAGATTTTGGTATTGTACCATTTCCTTGTCATTATTCATTGTTAATCGGCTAACGTATGAAACCGCATCGGTGCATAAAAAAGAGCAAATCTAAAATGATTTTGAGATTTTTAAACACATATATGCTCGGATGAACGTTTGGTTTGGTGGCATTTAAACCACTTGTAATCAATTCTTCAACATTGGACAATGAGAAACATTTCAGAAGAATATGCATTACAAATATGTAACGGCTTATAAATTTTGTTTGATTATAAGCATTTTCGAATTTTGACCCAAACTTTAATCTGCATTTTCTTCCTTTCTTCGCTGACAAATATTTTCTGCCAGGCAGTATAAAATTGTGTACAGAAAACTTTCTAAACAAAAGTTGACAAACAATACATGGGAGCAAGACACTAATCTTATCTTTCCGGTTTTGCATTTCTGAAACTTGATCCGAATTTTGCCATGCGCAGCTTCCGAATTATCTGATTGGTCCATCGCGCAGCACGTGGTCTCATCTATCACCAATTATATGGCTTCTTCATCGGTAAAGTATCTGGAAAGTCTTGAAGCCCCGCCCACGGTGCTGCTGAATTTCAGGATATATACCTGTGAGAATAAATTAGTTCCATACCTCAACTTACATGTTCTATGTTCATCTAACGTTTGCCACAAGATAATAATTAACACTCATTTTCAAGCACGTGGGGTTGATATTAACACGTTTTGCAGAAAAACCGAGATTTTGGAATTCGAAAGTGGAAAGTGATTACAATATTTCAATTTTCGCAAGTTATCGTTACTTTTGTGAACAGTGGGGACAGTGATATTATTTATGAAGAGTGAAGTGTTTTAACGAACTGATTATTTGTGTTTTTGTGTATAAGTTTACATTGAAATGATTCCTGAGAATCAGACAGTGATGGAAACCAGTGCAATGAATCTGGAGACCCTACCAAAGTTGACCAAGTATCACACCCAGCAGATCTCACCCTCTATGGTAGCACAATATCAGATGTCAGAGCAAATGAAAGAACTGGACTTTACAATAGTAAAACAGGAGGCTAGTGATGACAGTGATTCACAGAATGGCTTAGTCATAGACGGACGGTCGAAACCGCAGAAACGAAAAATGAGTAGACGTAGTGATAGTTTAGAGAACATTTCATCTCCAGATGGTTCCATGGACGGCTTTGACGTCAATGGAAAGAAACGTAGAAAGAGTCCACAGTCTTTTGAAGATCTACAGAATCAGCGGTGCCTAGCTAACGTCCGTGAACGTCAACGAACGCAATCGTTAAACGATGCTTTTACGCAACTCAGAACAATAGTACCAACATTGCCTTCAGATAAACTTAGTAAAATCCAGACTTTGAAATTAGCAACACGTTACATTGACTTCTTGTACCAAGTGTTACGAAATGATGATGCTACTCAGGACTCTAAAATGTCAAGTTGTAATTACGTGGCACATGAGAGACTTAGTTACGCATTTTCCGTGTGGCGTATGGAGGGAGCTTGGACGTTACCCGGACACTGACAGCGTATGGCCTGACGTTGAGAAAATGTTCCAGTTATAAAATGGTGAGTTGCATTTCATTTTTTTGTTTGTTTTTGTTTCTATTGCAGCTATAGAAATAATGATGTCCACTCATCGTCCAAAGAGAGCATTGGGGTTCTATCTGAGCTCTTATTTGTAAGATTTCTCATATAAAAAGGATTCGTGTCCAATGATTATCATTGTTTTGTATATTTATTATAATTTTGTTATCTTATTATTTATAATCATTAATCGAAATCATAACTGTGTAAAACTAACGTAAACAACCGTTTTATAAGTTCCAGCAAGTAGCAAATTAGTCTAATAAGCTCTTGGTTCCAGACATATGCATGCATAGATTTTCTAAGAAAATTCCGTAATCAGCCCTTTTTGGGTATGGGATACCATCAATACGTACTAATGTATTTAACAGTATAGAAAAACAAAACTGTCCGCTTCCAATGTTATTTTATTTGAACAATAATACTGAAAGTTTTATTATGTATAAAGCAAACAGCTACATGTATGATATTTTCCTTTTCGTTATTTACAAAAGCAAACAAGATTGCGGCTGTCAAAGAACACAAACGGAAGCTTTCTCAGAATATTGCCATGGGCAAGGATCTTTATGCGTGATAAAAATTCCAAATAAATAGAATTATAACGCATCTCCTTTGAAATGCATATCACTTTCCCGTTGCCTGTTTATTTCCCATTAATTTGCTTATCTTATCTGCTTATCAGTTCACCTCAGAGGATTTCTTTACCTCAGTCGCCACCGAACTCGGGACACTTTCAATGGCCCGTTACACTGGGAACTTTACGGTTAAAGTAAATAAATAAATTGATATTTAATGACTGAATTCGTATTAACCGATCAGAAGGCTCGGTTCCATGTCCCAGTTCCTTAAATATATCTGAAAAAGTTTCGTATTTTGAATTAAATCAGATTTTTTTCTCTACAGCATTCATTTAAATTGAATGCATGAACATCGACGTCAAAATTTTTGAATATAAAAACAGCTTGTAGTTTCAATTGTGTCCTGTAGTTTCTTTCCTTTTTTCCATTGACCTCCTAAAAGAAAATGAATAAAGTCTTGTTCAGAGCACAGATTTGTGCCCGTTAATCTCAATAAAAAGATATTGTCAAAATATTCTCCGGTAATCTTGAAGGCTTTCTGGTTCAGCCACTGTTCCTGTCACTACTGGGTTATAAGTCACACTCATCATGCGATTTCAGTTCAATGAGTTTTCCCTTTTGCAAAATATTATAGCATATGTGTAAAAAGAATGTGACTAGACTGTTCATGCATGTGGAGTTCATTTTATGCACTTTTATGTTCCAAAAGACTCGTTTTATGTCAAATGCAGCTCGTAGTGTTACAGTTTATAAAATTTATTCATACCTGGAACTATGCAAGGGTATATGGCTATCTAATAGCATTATCTTCCTATTCTTGAAGAATTGTAATTGTTTCAAGCTGAGTTGATTTATGCAATTGTGGCTTGGGCACTTAGTCTCTAGACTGAAAATAAAAATAAAATGAAATTCGAAATCTGTTTTTTTTTTTTTTTTTTTTTCGTATAGATCTACATGTGAATATAATTTCAAAGATACCTTGATCATGATAGTAACATTATGAAAACTTGCCCATGCAATAAACTAAGGTTCATGGGGGTATACATTACACGGACAGGTTTTATTGAAGAAAACACACCAGTTTGTATAGAGTTACAGTGTATGCGATTGCTATGTCCGAGAATTTTTCTTTTTGAAAATGTCGTGATTTTAGCCCTCCATCATCTTATAAACTTGGTCTTATAAATTATCCCCCCCCCCCCTTTAATAATTGAAAATACATCGTTAATTCAAGAGATATGCCAAACATACAATTTAATAATGTCGAAAAATATGCTTGAAAGCAATACATTTTTCAACCGTAGTTTTAAATTCTTATCATGCTATTTGAAGCATTAGGTGAATCTCACGTGTCAAAGATCAAAATGCACATCAGATCAAGAAAAACTACTAAATTATCTCTGTTCAAAGTTCAAATAACATTTTGCAATATTTATATTTGCACGTAATATTAGATCTTTTCGCTAAATACCAAGTACATTAATTTTGTTGACTGGGTATCAAATAGATTATCAAAAGCGTATTATTTTAAAAGTGATACATTTTACCTATACTCACTTAAAACTATTCCATATTATTTGCATGCCGAAATATATGTTTTTCATATATTCCGTGTAGTTCCGGTTCATCTCTCATAGCATGCAAAACAGTTTTGAAAACTGATGTGTTGGTACAAGTGCTAATATGCCACTTGGTTGGTATGAATAATGAAATAACACTGAAAATGCAAAAATAGCCGCTTTTGAATGTGTAGAACCCTCAACTTTGGAAGATACGTTGCAAATCAGTTTGGCCAAGAAGCATGTGAGCTGTTCGTTTGGGAACTATATGGGTATTAAAGTTGCGTAGAATGTTTAAAACAACATTTCGAGAGCATTTTTGATAGCCCTTGAACATGTCAAAATATTTATGAGAAATAGAAAATGGCATTTGAAAAGGAAATTGTCTGCAAGGTACATGCTACGACCTTCAGCAAAAACAAATCTATTGAGATCGCACCAGATATCCATGGGAAAATCGTTTCACAGCGTGATGCAACTAGATCTTTGCGCCTCAACAAGATTTTCTGCGGGATTGGTGCGCGCGCGCTGATCACGCGCAGATAATGCATTAACAGCTGAGCCAGACAATCATGTTATGTAATCATCAATTACAAGATCTACATCATTTCTGATTGATATGATTTGCGAGTCGGAGCTTCTGCCATTGTTCTGTATTCCCAAAGTTTTCCAAAGGGGGCCACTACGGGGTCCTTTTATTCAATATGGATGCTTTTCACAGCATTTGTGCATTTTAAATTATTGATTGAGGTGACGCCCCGAAATGTCCATAGCCGTTGACTGGGACGTTATGCAACAAATCGAACAAACAACCAAAATGATTATGATTATTTTAAAAGATGATATGCCATGAAAAAAAAAAATGATGCAATTTTTTTTATTGTGTATCACATTTTCTGCACCCAATTTCTTGTAGGCATTCACGCTGCTAAAAGCATACATACATACATGTACATGTAAGAAAGGGTGTTCTGTACTTTTTTTATACGGATTACAATGCAATATATGGAATATTGTACAGTAGGCTTTAAACTTTTAAACTTATCTTTTGTTTTATTGAGTATATGTTATTTGGCATAAGAAGTTCTGGTCCTTTCTTATATGAAAACATTTTATCTGTGCTCAGTTTTCGTCGTTAACATATTTTGGCCTCTATAATTCACCGTAACGTATCTTTTTACTGCCAGAAACTTATATTAACGTTCCCCCGAACTTTCTCCACTTGAGGTAAATGTTTCTGAGCTCTTTGAGCGGCTTATGATATTACCTCATTTAAGCCTGCCATCCTTTTTATGGGACATATGCAAACGGCATAGCCCCATATGTAACGCCGCAGAACGAAGCGTCCCATCTAGGGCTTTTCTATTTGCTTACAAGAATTTCATCCAAAATTAAATTTAAAAAATAAATTCGCTACTGGAGCCCCAAAAACTCGAAGTGGAATCGCCCAAATGATAGGAATGGGCAAATCCATTCGTCAAAAATGGGTTAAATTAGATTAAAGTGCGTGTTTCTCACAAAGATTATGTTTTATTATTTTGCTACTAGCCAGTTTTATAGAGATCTTCTCTATATATGAGCCGCCTCATGGGAAAACCAACAATCTGCATATGCGAAAACAAAGACGCAGATCAGCTTCGCGGTAACCGCGAAGCTGATCAGCGCCTTTGTTTTCGCTACTCGGATAGTACAATTCCTCTTCTACTTAAATCCAAAATTTCAAGCTTCTAGCTCTGTTCTGTGCTTGTACAGGTCGGTTTGTGTCAGATCTGTTCGGAAACCACATTGTTGGTTTTCCCACAAGGTGGCTCATATAGTCTCGACATGATGTCCCACCATTGCTCTACTTGATGTTATTAGGAATAATCTGCAACTTGATGGCAATGGTATAATGTTCACACGCCTATATATGCTATGTAATATTATTTTAAGATATGAAAAAAATTTGACGAAACTTTGCGATGCTTTTTCTTACTTTGCTAAAAACAGATATATTTTTATGAACACCAAGAGCTCATTACTAGTTTCGAAACAATATAGATCTATGGCAAGTTGTTCAAAACTTCGTTAGCTTAATGCTGTCGTTAAGGCCTCAATTTGTTTACTATATTTTGACTTCAATGCAAAGGATTCTCACATTTTTTCAACCGAAATAACAGTGTATTTGTAATATTGCCATTTGAAATTTTAAAGAATCGTTTACTAACGACATCGTTAATTTTGAACAACTGGCACCTGGTCTCATGGTTGCGAACCCCAAACTTCTTATTTTGTAAATAAATCAGCATGATGCCTTTGGCATTTGTTTCAGCCAGCGCATCGACTTATTGTGGTTAATTAGTTTAGGAATTAATCGGCAAACTATACCTTTTAATACCTGATCTTTTCTAGAATTACATGTACATGTATGTCCGATAATTAACTGTGTAATCTGATATTGATGCATGTCCCTGTGCGGTACCTATGTCCCTTGCTTTCTTGTACCCAGAAACAAGCTGTACACGACTATTATTATGCCCGTTGCCACATTATTCGTGTCTATTCTCGTGGGTACTATTATGCTGGCACCAACTGCGAAGAATGATTGCAGCTCTGAACACACGCTATCATTAATTGTCAATACCAATTCTTATGTATCAACATCGAACAAATACTACATCTGCTGCTTACATAATGCGATCACGCAACATTATATCAAAACCCGACACGCAACCATTTTGTCTGGGACTAGATAATTCCTATTGGCACCCTTAAGAAAAACCAAGATGCACATTTAGATTTTTCTTGAACTAGAACTTTTAAGCGAAAATTTATGTTCAAAAAATTAACCGTAAAGTATTGTTTTATGGCCTTAAAAAATAAATCTCAGTTATTGTGCGTGTATGCGTCAAAATGCGGTTGTCTTTCTGACATACAAGACCAGAATATGACAGTTATGTTTTACTAGTACATGTATATTTTTCATGTCAGATTTAACATGGTATACTTGCAAATGCAGCACATGGTTTAGCATGAAACATTAGCTATTATTTTAATGTAAGCATTGCTTTAGCATGGCTCTAACTTAATTCGTGTTGCATATTTCCATGAGCAAACTTCAAAGTTTCTACAAAGTCCTTCGCTTTTCACTAATGTAGTTTGTCATTTCTAAATCCACGGTAATTCGTTGATCAAAACAATACTCATGAAGACGGAATCATATTGGTGCCACAGTGTCGGTACTCATTGTATCGTTTGACCTTTTGTTTATAGTTCGTCGGAATTGGTTATTATACTAATGAATGGCCTCTATATTTCGGTATTCCAAGAATATACCAATTACTGAGTACATGAGGAGCTCAATACCATACATACAACAAAATGTGGATGGTCGAATATTTAAAAAAATGAAGGTTACATGTGCCATCTATTGCATGTAAACTTAAAATCTGTTGGAGACATGTTATCGGAAAGGTTTTACCACATCAGGAAAACATGTCCCCCTTATACCCCGCTTTCATAATATATATATATATATATATATATATATATATATATATATATATATATATATATATATATATATATATATATATATATATATATATATATATATATATATATATATATATATATATATATATATATATATATATATATATATATATATAGTAAAACTGGGGTATGCAGGCCGGGTATACATATTTTTCTTATTTTTGCTCCAAAACATAGATTGTGGGTACTCGTTAGAACCGCCTCTAACGTGTACCCACAATCTAAGTTTTGAGCAAAAATAAGAAAAAATAACAAAAAAAAAAAACAAAAAAAAAAAAAAAACTCTACTGAAAACTTTTATTTTTTACAACTTGAAAATCTCCGTATATTGCATGGGTGTGTTTTCGTAATGGCAACTTGGTGTGCTCAACTGCAGAAACAAGCTTGAACATTGAAAGTTAGATCAGCTGGCTAGCCTTCACTCCGCTCCACTTCGGTACCTCGTTCCACTTTCGCTATACGGAGTATAACGAAACACCGATGGGAATATCCCGTCTAATTGAAAGTGAACCAAAATGCTTGGACACGAACTGATCTTCGCAGTTGTTATTGTCATGTGCGAAAGCAACGCCCTCCGAATAAACTACAAACATTGTGACTGTAAATTCATACAAACGTACATGTAGGTTTGAGAGCTGATTCCATGTCAAACCAACATTGAGACAGATCAACAACAACGTTAGTACATTACGAAAACATGTCCATGTAATATACAGAGATTTTTAAAGTTGTAAAAATTGAAAATTTTCAGTAGAAAAATGTCAATATTTTTCTTATTTTTGCTCAAAACATAAATTGTGGGTACACGTTAGAACCGCCCCACAATCTATGTTTTGGAGCAAAAATAAGAAAAATAGGTATACCCCTGCATAGCCCAGTTTTGCTATATAATAGTGGGGTTCAAGGGGGTATACATTACACGGACATGTTTTCGTGATGAGAACATCATGTGCCAAGAATTTCAGCCCGAATGCTTGGGGATAAAACAAAGCATTTTGTTTTGTCTCTAATGTCTGGGTGGATTTTAAACAGAAATATATTTTCGTGCGAGATATATACTGCACACAACATCATCTAATCCTTCGGGATCATTTTCCGAAAGACTAGAATAGTACATTACTAAGCAGGCTGGAGGCTGTGGAGACAACAAACTGAATGTAAAGTTTTTTTATAGAACGCTGTCAGTGTCGCGGAGCTTAGTCAAATATGAAATAATTTTGAGATTATTGATGACTTACTATTCCATCTAAGTTAAAATGAAACACAAGTTTCTTTCAGCATAGTACAAGACCATCAAGGGTAAAACAATTAATGATAGATTGGGTCAGCACTTCGATATAAGAAAATTAGGATTAGAAGCAGCTGCAAGTAATTAAGAATCCTTTCCTTTTTTCTGTTTCACCGAGTGATAATTTCTCCCCATGATAATTAGAATATATTATGTGAGCCTGTGCGTGAGAAAACCAACAATTTGCATGGGCGAAAACAAAGACGCAGATCAGCTTCGCGGTAACCGCGAAGCTGATCAGCGTCTTTGTTTTCGCTACACGGATAGTACATTTCCTCCTCTACTTATTCCCAAAATTTCAAGATTCTGGGTTTCTTCTGTGACTGTACAGGCTGGTTTGTGTTGGACCTGGTCGGAAACCCAAATTGTTGGTTTTGTCATGCACAGGCTCATGTAATAGTCATACGGAACGTAAAGTTATTGCACTCTCTTGTGAATCTGTCAGTATGAATGTGTTTGCACGTTTTGATGAGGTAAACTTTGAAGTTACGAATGGTTCTATATTTTTGTTGAAAACATTGGTTAAAATATGCGACATGCACTTTTACTAGTCTTGAGAACTTCAGTGACAGTGATGATCGAGTATGAGTTATCCCCCATGTCCCCTGTGTCCCTAATTATAAGGAATCCCTCTGGCATTACGTGGAGCTTATTCATTGTCCTTTTGAAACACTCAGTCCCGGTTCAGCACATATGAAACAAATTCTGTTCAGTTTTAAAGACACACGTTGATCTATTTTGAAGTACGAGAACTGGAACATGAACATAACTTTATTTGCATTTAAATTTAGGCAAAATATATATCTCGGGTAATTTTAAGTTGCATAAAATGCCAACTTGGACCTGGAAACTACGTGAATACATGATTCGGAATAATATGCAACCGTCCATTTACGCAAACGATTGCTCCCTTATTATTGTACTGTAAGGATTGGTCCCTAATTACCCAGACAGAACTAATAATTAGGCAATGCATTCTTCGGAATATTGCTTAATTGCCGAGTATAGATGATATTTATAACTCTCTCTAACATCAACAGAACTTGTGACTTCATTATGCTCATTTAGTCTGGCATCAAAACTACTGTTCATTGTAATAAACATTACGAAAACATGCCCATATGATATACAGTATTTTTTTCAGGTCAAAAATTGATAATTTTCAGAGGAAATATTTTGATATTTTTCTTATTTTTGCTCAAAACATAGATTGTGGATACACGTTAGAACCGCCTCGGTGAGGCGGTTCTAACGAGTACCCATATTCTATGTTTTGGAGCAAAAATAAGAAAAATAGTTATACCCCTGCATACCCCAGTTTTGCTAGAAAAAGTGGGGTTCAAGGGGGTATACATTACACGGACATATTGTCCTGATGAACATGTTCCATTAGGGTTGCCAGCGCATTATTTTTATACCGGTCAACAGTCACCCCCTGCAGATGCAACTCCTTACATTCAGTATACTCTGCAAAATTAATAACGTTGTTTTATTGATGAATGCATTCTTTGGATCGCCATGGGGTTGGATGGAGCATGTACCTGTCGTGACACATGGTCAAAGCATTCCCGCATATAACGGTATTCTGGCAGTTTTAATGCCAAACAACGCGTTTCTTGCAATGATATTCACCGTCTAATGGAGGCATGCACTTGCAGACAGATTTCACTTGACACAACAGCTGTCCACTAATTTGAGCCGCGAAGCGAGAAAATAGTCTTTCGGGGTTTCCGATCGTTTCCAACACAAACCGACAGAAGAAGGCTAATAGGTTGAACTATTTCGGATTTATGAAGACGAGGATTTGTACTATCCATGAAGCTGATCAGCATTGTTTTCGCATTGGCTAAAATCTGTTTTTCTCATGACACGGCTCTATTAACAATCGCCATTGCATTTTGATGCCTATCATCTCTTGCATGCCGCAGATGCTTTAATACTACTGACATTTCAGCCAAATATTTTGCTACCAGAACCCCAATTTTACAGTTATACGATAAACAGATGTAAAAACCCACAGAAAGTGGTAGATATATTTATGAAAGCAACCTCTGACACGAAAATATTTAATAATTTACACTCATGTGCTTGTAATCTAACAAACTTTTGAAGCTCTTTGCAGATGGAACAGAATTTTACACTGAACAGAATTATAAACCTCTAACTGTTGTCAGTGACATGCTAAAGATGGCGAATCATTAGGAAACTATAGGCATTATGCATTTAAATTAAAACAATAACATAAAATTATGGTCACCTTTTTGGGAAATAGCTACACGCTAGGATGGCCGATTGTTCTCTTTGCATCAGTACATATTTGTTATTTGCCATCGTGGTTTTAGGGACGGGACTTTGGCGCTGCGAGAGTCGGTCCCTGGCCTGCTTATAGTGCAGATTATATTTTCATTTTGGTCCTTTGAGATCAGCGAGGGTATTTTGTGAAATCAAAGATTAATTATCGGTTTAGATTCATTTTCTAACCAACGTTTACATATTTGGCTTTGTTTGGAAACTAGTCTTTGTATCGACTAGCCTGTTGAAAGTTGAAAAATTACAGCAATTCTCTTTGGCTCCATTTTGCCAAATCTAGAGGGTCACTGAAGAGACTTTTGTAGTCGAACCGCGGTATGGCCCACAATATGCTCACTGCTCTTAAAGGATCTCAAATTATTTTTATTGATTATCGTCATGGCTTGCTTTCTATTGTTTTTAAGGTTTATATTTCGAGGCATCTCGATTTGTTTTTGTGTTGTTTGGAAATATGAAATTCCTTCATAGTTTGTCCTTACTTTCTTTTCTTTTATCAATGGCTTTGAGTATAAGAAGGTTCTTCTGATGATTGAAATATCGCCTTATCTTAAAAATCTCTGTAATAAAACATAGTTATTTCATAGGGTCTCCACTTCAGTTTCAAGTGTAGGTTAACGGTCAATCTAATTCAAAACAAAGTCTCACACCTGGCAAAGACATAAACCATTGGAGCCGCGACGCAAGAAAACCGGTCTTCGGGGTTTCCGACCAGGTCCGACACACACCGGCCTATACAGTCTCAGAAGCAGGCTAGAAGCTTGAAATTTCGGATTTAAGAAGAAGAGAAATAGTACTATCCGTGTAGCGAAAACAAAGGCGCTGATCAGCTTCGCGGTTACCGCGAAGCTGATCTGCGCCTTTGTTTTCGCATAGGCAAAAATCCCGTTTTCTCATGATGCGGCTCATTGTAGAGGTCCTTCTCATAATTATGATTAATGAAGCAGCACTTTGATGGTTCGACCGTGGTACGAGCCACTTGGCCTTAGCGGGCTTCAAAGTGTCTGCTGATAGGTGCTTAATGGTCTTGAACGCAACTAGATTAACAGAAACAGTTGCATTGTTTGTTACTTTTGATTGTGCCCCAAATCTTACAGGGCAGAATGTAAAACTTAATATGTTTTAGATTTTTTCGGGCTTAGAATTTATTCTTATACGTTGCCGCAATTCTTGTGTGATGGTAGAGCTTCTCAGCCCAGCGGCACATGACGTCAAAATGACGTCAGATCGACGTCGATGCGACGTCGTGACGTCGATCTGACGTCATGTGACGTCGCATCGACGTCGATCTGACGTCATTTTGACGTCATGTGCCCGCTGGGAGGCGATGATTTTATTCAGTGGTTTTCCAGTCTTAATGAAATTTTCAAAAATAATCACTTTGTACGAACTACTGAAAAGCACACACAGCGTCCATTTGAGTCTGAGATCTATACATCAGGAAAATGTCTTTGATAAGTATACCCCAATGCAACCCCAATTTTCTTTTGTAAAAGTGGGGTGTGTAGGGGTAGACAGTGTTTCTAATTTTTTATCCAAAACATAGATTGTGGGTACCTGCAATCTAAGTTGTGATAAAAATATTAAAATATCCTTTTTATTAAAGGAAATTTTCAATTTTTACTGCTGAAAAAGTATCTATATTATATGAGCAAGTTTTCGTAGTGGACTATTCAGTGCAGCTACCTGCGGTGACTTCAGAATTAGGACAGCATTTTTATTCTATGATTATTCGTTTTTCTTCTTCTCATCTTTTATAACGGAACGAATGGTTATTACTAGAAAGCATTATTACAAGTACAAGAGGAAAAAAACTATGATTAATAACCTTGGTACTTTGAAATGATGTTTTACCTTTGGAACGGTTCTCAAGCACTCGAGAAGAGCTCATTCATAAATTACACAAACAGCTGGGAAAGAAACAACTGCAAGAGTAATCAGTGACTTGACGAATTTTATGTTTTGACTCAAGAACGGATAACTTTCGCACGTTTCGCTTTCCTCCTGTCCTCTGCAATTTGTTTATCTATTTATCACTTCAAGCAGCTATGAAAAGCACTCGTGCGCTACCGAAAAGTGAAAAGACAGGTGCACTTCCGGGAGTCACGTGACTTACATTTGCCCTGCACCGGTATTGTCCTTAATTATGCGTACATATATATTTGCAGAATACATTGCACATGCAAGAAAAAAAAAACACAAACAAACAAACAAAAAAAAAAAAAAAAACAACAACAACAAAAAAAACAACAAAAAAAAACTGATATTTGTTCTTCAAAAAAAAAAAATAAATAAATAAAATAAAATAAAATAAATAAAAAAAAAAAAAAAAGAAAAAAAAAAAAAACCAGGGAAAAATCGTTTATTCTTTAACCAAACTTCAGCTCACACAGCACAATTTTACGTATTTTTCTATAAAACAAAAAAGACCTGGTGAATAAGTCTGTTTTGTCAATATTGAGACTTGGAGATCATCGCGTCTCTGTCTCTTTCAGAAAGTGGAACTTCGAAATCATCAATTACGGAATTCGAATTCCAGTAAATTCAAGTCAAACCATATTGCCAGGCAGAGGAAAAATGTGATAGGACTTGCTCAGGAGCTTATAACTCTCTGATTAGCTCCTGACCTACTTAAGGACACATATTTGATGCCATAGCTCGGCTTCACAAAACCTTGTAAGCAAATGCAAAAAGAAACATTACCCGTGATGTAGCTTATATACGAGTTTGAATGCTTTTCCAGATTTTTTTCTCTGTGCGTAAAATATAATACTTATTGCAGTCATCATTTTTTTCATGACAATGACAAAGTAACAGCATCATTCAGTCAAGCTTAGTAGACAAAGTACACGAACCAGATAACTTAGAAAAAATCAAGGAATTAATTCATATATTTGGCCTCATTTGGATTATACTAGTCTTTGTAACGACTACCCTGTTTAAAGTTGCAAAATTACAGTACTTTTCTTTGGCTCCATGTTGCCAAATCTATAGGGTCATTGAAGGTGCTTCAGTAGCCGAAACCGCGATATGGGCCATCCCCTTTCCCATTAAATGTTCACTGCTCTGTTTTATTTTTATTTGCTAGTACTGCAGCAGCTGGTGTTTTGTGGCGGCCCTAAAATGTATCCCCGTACATCATCCATAGTGCAGATTACATTTTCCTTTCGATCCTTTGAGGTCAGCGGGGGTATTCTGAGAAATCAGAAAATTATTATCGGTTTAGATTTTATTTTCTAACCAACATTTAATATATTTGGCCTCATTTGGATTATAGTAGTCTAGTCTTTGTAACGACTACCCTGTTTAAACTTGCAAAATTACAGTACTTTTCTTAGGCTCCATGTTGCCAAATCGATAGGGTCACTGAAGAAGCTTCAGTAGCCGAAACCCATCCCCTTTCTCATTAATATGTTCACTGCTCTTAAAGAATCTCTGTTTTATTTTTATTTACACAATGGAAATTAAGATCAAGCACAGGCCTCAAATGAGAAGTTATATAACAGACAACAAATGTCGTGGCACATTATAAGAATACTTAGGACCAGCTCCTTCCCAATTAGTTGGCCAGTATGCTAGATAACCCTTTTCACTTTAAAGTAACTGTAACTTACAGATGTGCTGTTATAGATGCTAAATACTCTTTCTGAAAAGTAAAGGATTTCCTCCTAAATCAAGATATTAAAAATCATAATTACATTCACGCTACGCCCAAAACAGTCGGCACCTGGCAGTTAAAAGCATTTTGCATATTTTAGCGGGTCATTACTGAGAAACATCCAAACATATGTCATATTCAATTGCCTACCTAATTCAATTTGGACATAGTATGTAACATTAGACGAGTTTAACAATAATAATGAGCCGCATCGTGAGAAAACGGGATTATTACCTATGCGAAAACAAAGGCGCAGATCAGCTTCGCAGTAACTGCGAAGCTGATCAGCGCCTTTGTTTTCGCTACTCGGATAGTACAATTCCTCTTCTACTTAAATCCGAAATTTCAAGCTTCTAGCTCTTTTCTGAGCTTGTACAGGCCGGTTTGTGTCGGACCTGGTCGGAAACCCCGAAGACCAGTTTTCTCACGTCGCGGCTCATATATCGCTGTTTCCTTGCATGTACATTTCCAATTTCTTACGGTTAACGTGATTAGAAGTTTCAGCCATTAGAAACAAAAATGCTCTACAAAATTGTTCGAATAATTCTCAGCAATAGGGGTCCAGTCACAAAAAATTAGAAAACAGCCACAGATCGAGCTACCTTGAACTAACGTAATAACAATCTAAAACACCAAGCAATATGATAAGCACAGGAAATACACGACCACGCGACACCTCCATGCAACACGCTGGCGTTTTGTTGTTTGCGTATGGCGCAAGAAAACTGAAAAAAAAAAAAAAAAAAAAAAAAAAAAAAAAAACTGAATAAAAAAAAAACTGAATAAGTTACAATCAAATTACTCTTCTACTCCGTCTAGATTTCGTCCTTCCACACACTGCTTAATTAAATTTCTACTTTCATCAAATAATAATTCCAAGTTTATTAACCATAAAATTATATCAGAAGTACAAAAATAAGCGATCAAAGAAAACTGCAGCCACTTGCAAGGGAAATACTAAATGCAGTATTAAAGACACAAAGCTTTATACTGTAGCGTATAGATTTTTTTGTCTGTTCGCGTTAAATTTTACCAATATTTATAATTATGAACCAATATTCATAAAGTTGAAAGCCACTGCCGTCCCACAAGTTAAGTTTTGCACTCTGAAATTTAATCAAACGTGAAACATGCGTTTTAAAGTATTGCAGAGCTATGCTCTCGATCCATAGCGTGTCATTTGAAAGGACTAGGGCATTTAACGCCCGATTTCGGCCTCAGATTCTGCTAAAAAATAAATTTTGGAATTTAGGTGAGAAAACTATTCCCTAAAACAGTCATATGTCTCCTCCATCAGGAAAACATGTCCGTGTAATGTATACCCCATTAAACCCCACTTTTATATAGTAAAACTGGGGCATGCAGGGGTATACCTATTTTTCTTATTTTTGCTCCAAAACATAGATTGTGGGTACTCGTTAGAACCGCCTCGGCGAGGCGGTTCTAACGTGTACCCACAATCTATGTTTTGAGCAAAAATAAGAAAAATATCAAAATTTTTCCTCTGAAAATTATCGATTTTTGACCTGAAAAAATTATAGTATATCATATGGACATGTTTTCGTAATGTCTATTAAAAAGAAGAACAAGTAGTTTGTTCATTTATCCTACAAGCGTTGCCGTGGCAACGCCCAGAAGAACCGTAGATAGAACACATTTTGCACTTTTTGGTCTATTTTTGACCATTTCTGAACACATTTTTTTAATTTTTAAGTGCCAGCCCACACGACGAACAAAATGATACTTAGCATATAATATCTCTGTGTGATAGTTCATAATTATTTCATAATAAGAAATTGTTCGTCGCGTGGGCCGGTAGTTGCAAATGATGTTGAATGGTGAAAAATAGACCCAAAATTGCAAAAAGTGGTATTTCTATGCTTTTCGGAGCGTTGCCATGGCAACATGTGTAATTTGAATGTGATAGTTGTACTAGAATTTATAAGCAGGGACCTATACCTCCTATTTGCAATACGTCTCTCCTCAAAATTCCAAAATTCAGTTTTTTTTACCAACACATGAGGCCGAAATCAGGCCTTAAAGGGAAACATTACTATTTAATTCCCGCATATGATTTTCATGAAACTTCCTATGCTTCAAGATAATTGTATCCTTGGACTAATATCGAAATAAAAGCGGGGAGTCACCGGCCTCGTTTCCATGGTATCAGAACTTTTTGGATGTTTCTCGTGCATTTAAGAAAACCGAACTCGTAGCGGACATGCGTTTTAATATATATGTTATTACTGCAAAAACAACTTAAACACACGATGAGTGTTATTTTCTTACATTTTGATACTATTTGCTCTTAAACTGAGGAGATTACATGCAAAATTATTTTTCCCGCCATCTTTTCAAACCTGGAAAAAGTACGTATTTTTGCGATATCTCCTAAACTACGCATATGATTTTGATTAAATTACACCAACAGATAGGAAACGTGGTAACCATTTAAAAGTTCAAATAAAAAGTGGGGGTCACCGGATTGCGTTGGAAGATATAGAGAAAAAGCGTTCAACATTTCCGCCTTTTTCGTTTTAACGCCAAACGTTGCACTGACGTCGCGTATATTTATGCGACGTCATCAACAGCGAAATAAACGTTTTCACATATAATTAACCTTAAACACGAATTTGGGTATAACAATTGCCACAGAACATCTTTTAAAATAAAAATAAACAATATGTATACATGCTTTAGGACTTAATTGTGCAGAAACAAACAGAATAATATTCTACAGCTTGCAACGTCATTGAGAAATCAAAACAAAATGACGTTAAAAACTACGCGTAACATGCACATACTAAACGCCGACTTTGCGCAAACAATGTGCTCATAAACAATAGTAATGTTTACCCTTAAATTCCCTAGGCCTTTAAGGATGTTCGCTGCCAACATTTGACATTTCGGAACTTCCGGTTTTTATTTTGTTGAATATCTCATAAACGGTTGCAGATATTTTCCTAATATTTTATATTTGAATACATATTGATGATATGCATTGAACGAGTCATGAAAATTGTCAATCTAACACGCCTACCAAACGATCAAATACTTCTCCACCGGTGCATATAGTAAAATCGATTCGATTGTTACATGGTGAAGGATTAGATGACGCATAAAGGTAGACATATTTTACATACTCTTATCTTTTTTGCACAAAATACATTTTTAAGGAAAAAAGTGAAAAATCGGGGAATACAATTCCCCGTAATATTCACTTCTACGCTTGTGGTGTCAAGCTGAGGTAATATACTTCACGCATTTTGGTTTAATTCATCAAAAACTACACACGAGTAGCTAGAAGATATTGAAAACTCGCGAAAACTGATGATAAATAGGAAGCTAATTTAATTCTGAAGCCGGTCACAAGTTCTTACGACCATCACGCACACACGGCATGCACATTCAGGTATATTTTTGAAGGACATTTCAGCTGACAATGTAGCAGGGCCGAGAAAACCCCGAGGGAACTGCCGAAAATTGTTGGTCAACAATTCGATCTATAAAAATGATAGTGAAAATGTTTGTCATAACAAAATCTTTAACTCGTCTCAAAAAGTCTTGAAATGCATAAATGTTCTTTAATTCATGCTTGTCTGATCATATAGCACCGGCGATACACATGGGTTTCATAATTATTCGTTCTTGCAGTGAAAATTTATACCAACTCCAAATTTGCAGCTGCAAAGGCTTTCTCTACAAATAGTATGCTTTCTAACTATTTCTATGGCCTCGTACATGTCCAAAATATCATTTTCAGTGTTTTGGATTTTTTTTCATATTTGGAATGCACTCCTGGTCGATTTTCTCCGGTGAAGCATTAGATCGTCTGGTGAAAAATTTGATCGGGGATTGTGTATGTCTGTTAAACGCATGTTCTTAGTGTTGTCTCACGCATTGTAGTAATAATAGACATAACTCTGATTTTAATAGACAATGTCTCGCTGCATTGTCTCACTATATCTTTAATCCATGAGCGGACTGGTGCAGTTGGTACAATCCTGACACACATGTCTCTTGATTTGCCTATGCACAACATCCTCGTGCCGTTTTCGGTTTGATTTTGTCCGAAAAGACCTGTTGCAGAACTGGCAATCGTCTTGTTTATTTTCATGCATATACCGTATGTGTCTCTTAAGAAATGATTTCTTTGAGAAAACTTTATTACATGTGGCACATGTGTGACTACTTGTAGGTGGCTTTTTACCAGACATCTGTAAACAAAAACAGACGAATAAAATGCACGTAGACAGGGTGATAAACTATAAATAAGGTACAAGGAGGCAAATGATCAGGAAAAGGTGCAACCAGAAAGAAATTCCCACCCCAAAAACCGAGGAGGGAAAAGACTAAATTGACACTCAGGTACTTATACTTAGAAAACTTATCGTAAGCCGAGTGAGCAGCTATTTGACATCAGGCGGCCACGAACTTCACTAAAACTAGGAATACGTACATAAGGTTCAAGCAGCATAAAATTCTACTCCAAAACATAAAACAAATAAAAATAAAAACACATATAACCTCCACAGACGTATCGCCTTGGAACGATCAGTAGTAATATCAAATTACTGGCGGGTTTAAATGTACTTTACATTGCCATATTCTACCCCTAAACTTCTGTAGCGGTTCATAAAATTTAGTTAGTTGTTCTGTCCTAGTGGTGAATCTCCATCTAGTCAATGAATCATCAAGGACAAACATATACCATGATAACCGCCATGTTGAATCAAAAACGAGGGCATTAGAGATTAAGTCGGTGCCATCATAGAGTCTTACGCCTGACCCACCGGCGTGCAATTAAAGAAGGCAGCGTAGTTATCACTCATGATTGGATTAAAACCCCATAAACCTGTCGCAAAAATTTAAGCTTAACTGTCAACAAAGAAGTTTGTATTATGTATTTGAAGGAATTGGTTTCTTAAAATGACAGGATCATTTCAGTGCGTTGTGAATATGTAAGATATCGTCCTCGAAACAACAGCTGCTGTTTCTATCCATCGAGAGTTTATCAGTTCATCATAGCATCACAGATTGCATGTTTAAAGAATAACGCTGCTCGCTAATTGGATCAATAACTCATGTATTAAAGATATAGTGAGACAATGCAGCGTGACATTGTCTATTTAAATCAGAGTTTTGTCTGTTATGATTACAATACGTGCGGCAACACTAAGAAAGGGCGTTTAAATCAAGACATATACATTCAACGATCGAATTTTTCACCGGACGATCAAATGCTACACCGGAGAAAATCGACCAGGAGTGCATTCCAAAGCTGAAAAGAAAATCAAAAACACGTAAAATGGTATTTTGGACATGTTCGAGGCCATATAAATGGTAAGCAAGCATACTATTTGTAGAGAAAGCCTATGCACCTGCAAATTTTGAGCTGATATGAATTTTCATTGCAAGTACGACTAATTATGAAACCCACATTGGTCGCCGGTGCTATATGATCAGAAAAGCACGAATTAAAGAACATTTATGCATTTCCAGACTTTTAGAGGCGTGTTAAAGATTTTGTTTTGGCAAACATTTTCATTATCATTTTTATAGATCGAATTGTTGACCGACAATTTTCGGCAGTTCCCTCGGGGTTTTCTCGGTCCTGCTACATTATCAGCTGAAATAATCTTCCAAAATATACCTGTTTGTGCATGCCGTGTGTGCGTGATAGCCGTCAGAACTTGTGACCGGCTTCAGAATTAAAATTAGCTACCTATTTATCATCAGTTTTCGCGAGTTTTCAATGTCTTCTAGCTACTCGTATGTAGTTTTTGATGAATTAAACCAAAATGCGCGAAGCATTTGACCTCAGCTTGTCATAGAAAGCGTAGAAGTCATTATTACGGGGAATTGTATTCCCCGATTTTTGACTTCTTTCCTTTAAAAAAATATTTTGCGCAAAAAATACAGAGTATGCAAAGCGTGTTTACCTTTTTGTGTCATCTAATCCTTCACCATGTTACAATCAAATCGATTTCCCTATATGCACCAGTGGGGAAGTATTTGATCGTTTGGTAGGCGTGATCTAAGGAACTTCATTTTTTCACCCCATTTTCTGCAACTTTTTAGAAAATTTTAAGTATTAGCAAAATTTAGGGGGAAGGGTAAATAAAGCTTCAATATTACACAACTTCAAATTAGTTGCACTGATTTGATGTTTATTTTAGCAAAAGTAGGTGTATACAAGGTTTTCTTTATCAGTTTTTCTTTCTTTGGTGTGCTGGTTTTAAAATTTTGGGTGGTTTTATGAAATGGGGTGTAAGAAATAAAACAGCCGAAAAAAGGCTTAAAGTGGCGATTTTCAAGTTGTTGGTTCTCTCTTATATGCACACTACCCTATATTTTTCATTCTTTTAATCGAAAAGTATGAACAAGTTCTATGCTGTGTGAAAATACCAGAAAAAGTTTGAATCTATTTGGATTTGACACATTTATAAATATGGACTTTTTCAGACTTCAAGTTAGGGGGTAGGGTTGTTAAATGAGCCGAAAAAAATTGTCATCCACTTCAAGATGAAAATTTATGTATGTTTTAGGTCCAAAATAGTCAGGGTTACTTAAACAAAATAAGGTTTGAAAGCATTCGTGATGTATTTGTTTGTCCAGGAAGGTATATGTGAAAGAATTGAAAATTAAATTAATTTTTTCTAATTTTCAAACATGTTGTTTAGAGGTCTCATTCAGATGTCTGTAGCTTGAAAAACTGCACACTACCCTATATTTATTTTGTTTTCATATGTCTTATTTTATCTTTTGGAATCGAAAAAGAGAGGTTAGAAAAAATTTTGAATACTTTTTCATTGGCAGCGAACATCCTTAAAAAAAAACTTAATGATGAAAATATTCATTTACATTAATTTATCTAATTAATTATTTGATCATTGACTTTCGTATTTTCATGAGTCTATCTTTCCAGTTTCCCTTCATTTTGGTTGATATCTTCTAGCATGTCAATCACTATTATCGTATCAGCAGCCACCAATTAGCTGCGCATATTTCAAACTATTAGCTACTACTGTGCACAGATAAGGCAGAAGCTTCTGTGCATATTGTATGAACCAGGGATGCTGAATGCACTGTAAGACTATGTGCAAGATACAAGGAGTGTGGTTGTTCTTGTCCCATATTTTGTTATGTCTGGGGCCATTTGATAGTACGTGAACATGTATATTTTGAACAATATAACGTGCAGTTATGGTTGTATTTTATCGGCTTCCTATGCAACGAAAGTGTTTCGCGATTCCAAAATCTCATTTCCTTGCAATAAATGCGTTTAGCATGAAACTGCCACATACAATTATTGCATGGTGATTTACCGCTTGCAATATATACACGTATATATTCGCATGCTAAAATACGTATTCGAATAACTTCACGAGTTATAGGTTTTAGGTTTTGCTATCACAAACACAACACGACCGGGCTACTTATGTGGCATTTCGTTCATTCCAAATCTCAATTACATATCATTTGTCTGTTTTCAGGTTTATACCACCACGAAGAAACAGTATTAAAATTGGACCATGGAAAAATCGAGGACCCTGCGATGGATGACCACCCTGGGACGACGCCACTGTGGAAGCCTCTTCACAAGTGGACCATATTCACATATTAAATCGCCATATTTATCAGTGATCTGGGAAAAACAAACGTTAAAAGTTATACACCTTTTCCAACCGTATGTGACGGCATATAGAGGACAATATTCTATATTCTACGAACACGGATTTCATTGACCAATATTCAGACTGTCATTTCGTACTCACCCGCATTTATGTTTACATGCATATCAGAGACAATGTCAAGATCTTTCTTCTTGGTTTCCGACCAAATACGACTCAAACCGGTTTGTCCAACCACCTTGGTCCAAGTATGGAAGCTAGCTACATTCTAAGGCAATTTTGGTTTCGGAGAAAACACCGGATTAATGTATGCAACAGATTTTACATGGGGTCGGTGTAGAATAGATTGCTCTCTGTTCATGCCGCTCTGACATTATGACGCCTAAACTTGCGGTGTTTGATGTTTTATACAGACATGGAGTACGAAATACAAGATGTAACTGTATTTGTGCTTGTTAGATATCATTCCTCATCAATGCATATTAATATCGATAATGTAAGACATCAAAGGCTTTATACATGCAAAGATATCTGTTATCTACGTTACAAGGGAAATCTCCTTGTTGCACCATGCATATGGTCATACTTTATTTGGCTTCACTTTACTTACATTACTGCATCTTGATTTTGTAGCATACATCTGAATGTGGGTGTTTGTCTGTTAATTATTTCAAAGATGTCTTCGGTCCTTATATATAATTGTGTAAATTATTGCTTGTCTTCAATACTATAGTGCAAGGAACACTTTCTCATGAACGCATATCACAATTGTAGCACATAACTTATGTCTGTTACTTTAATAATAATGGCTTGATCACCGACAGCGATCAGTGAGATATAAATGATACGACAGTGCAAGATAATCCTACACAACCCCTGTTGTCTTTAAACCGTGTTGTCTTACACCAAGGTTATCAGTTACATCCTAGACAAGCAGCTTACATGGATGGCATCAATCATCGTTCGCAAGTAATCAGACAGTCACAGACTGATGTATTTCCCATCAGTATACATGTCCCAGCAATGAATCGGTTGTCAAATTTTACATGGGACCCTATGTAAACAATGTGTAATGAAACTGGCATAAAATGTGATATAGCAAAACATTTTGTTTATTTGGAGACGTGTTTGGCCTTGTCTCAACCTTTTTGATACTTGACGCAAATCTTGTAAATGTACGAATTCAAAGGCAACCTTTAGTAAATTCATTTGGACTAAAAAAAATAACATTTCATCGCCAATTTTATGTGCTGAGAAAAGTTCTCAGAATTTACATTTTTATGTTTCTAAAGGTTTAATTGTAATCGAGATAATCCGAACGACTGTATCGCATCGACCACTTTATGACAAAACCAACATTGACACTAACCAACAGTGACACTTGTCTTGTGTCCATCAAATTTTAAGCCGGAGGGCCTGTCATTGTTTGCCCTTTGCCCTTTGTTGAATCGCGGATCCTTAGCTTCCTACTGCAAAATGCCGTTAGGCCAGACTAGTGAGAAACAATTTGACACACGTGTAAGGTTGTTGATTTTGTGAGAAAGCGGCTCTTATCTGAAGTTGCATGTTGTTGACGTACCCAGCGAGAAAACAACAGGAACTTGTCTCGTTTCATCCATCAAAACATATCTCCAACGTGCTGCTACTACTCTGTTAAAAGATTAGCGTAAAATAAGTTTTGTTTTATGTCATTATATCTGGATCAAAATTAGTCGCGTTATGAGAAGAAGTACCGGCAAATAAAATTCATCTAAATGTGCAGTTCAGCTTCTTATTTTAATTTACTTTTGCTTACATATGAATTCTAAGTAACCTTTATTCAAAGATGTTGTAGAGCTGTCATATTCTTTGCTGGTTTTGGGAACTACTTTATGTCTGTCTTTTGTTCTGGTATAAGTTGCAATGCAAAAAACGAGTTAAATTGTCAGTTTGAAGAAATAAGTAGTCAGTTTAGAGCTACTTACAGGAAGAAATTCATGGGAATTGAAACGGATACGTCAAGAATTTATGAGAAAATACTTAACCAAATTCCATCTTTAAGTTTTCAAAATGAGAATAAGCAAGCTAGATTATTAGCCTAAATGTGTAGCTTTTTCTCTGGGAAAATCACTCAGCCCGCAGTTTATTTTTACCTTAGAGACTTTGAAAACTCATGAGTGTGTACTGTTTTGTGCTGTATTTTAGCGAAATATTATTTTTGACTATAAACTCATTATTTTGGACCTGTGTAATTTTCAGAGAGGAGAGAACAAATACGATATATAAACACAATTACTATCTCTTATCTATTATTTTTCGAACACTCAACATATACTTTATGAATACAGTCCCAAAATCAGCACGATGTTCACAGTGACAGTCCACTCGTACAACTCTGCTCTTTTCTTGTACGAAAGTAATACAATACGAACAATCGAATTAACCCTGTCCTAGATATTTTTTCGGGCAAAATTCGGTCCTGGATTAAAAAAAAAACAACAACAACAAAACATCTTCCAGACCCCCCACACACACACCTAAAATTCAAATGGTCGCTCCCATACTATGCAATTTATTTTTTGTGCGAACCAGTAAAAAAGATTTTATTGACAAATGCCAAAATTATCAATCAATTATGATCAAGTACACATAACCTGTTTTTTTTTTCTTTATTTGTTTTTTTTTTTGGTTCTATGTACACACTTTGCCATCGAGTGTTCCAGATCTTGATGCCGAACAAATGTCATAAAAGTGTTCATTTATAAATGTTTATATGACATTTTTGTAGAAGAACATCGATACGGCAACATATTGTATTGACGCGAATTGCATAAAACGCACAAATACTAGAGCAAAACGCAAAGGTGATTTTATTTCTAATTAAAACACAACGCCGATAACTGTCCTTCTTTACATGCTGTTACATGCTGTAGTTGTTTACGTTTGATTGTACAAAATAATAATAATAATAATAATAATAAACAATTTCGGATTTGTACACAGTACATTTTAAACATGCTTCTGCCTATCTAGAGAACAAATTGGACGTTGGTAATTTAGCTCATGAGTTATTAAACTATACATTATGTTTACTCATGAGCTAAAGTTATACACGTATACCTATCTGTAAACTTCATGCATGTTCAGTGCTCATCAATTCGTTCATTTATTATTAGCATCGTTCATTGTTTTCATTATCATTGCATTTTAACTTTTAGTCCATTCCCTTTAATATTATGTGTTTTGTGTATTTATGACGAATTTGTTACTGATTGTTTTAAGCCACTGCATAACAAAATCTACAGGATGACACCACAAACGTGTACAAATATGTACATTTGTCCTGACTTGGACGTTAAGTGATAGAGTAATGTCCCAGTCAACAAGTTTTGAAGCTTCAAGTGTCTTGCTCAAAGACAGTACACGGCAGAGGTATATGTCGAACTCTGGCCCCGAGGTTATAAAACCTTTTTCATGCTCAGCTCAGCTGAGACTAAAATTTATCCTGCTCATAAATGTTAAACTGCCAACAATTGTTGGCATTTTAACATTTATTAGCAGGATAAATTACATTTATTAGCAGGATATTAATAAATAAATATTATGTTATTTATTTAACATTTATTAGCAGGATAAATTACAGGATTTGGTGATCTAAACCTCAAATGTTGATTTATTTTGGCTATTTCAGTATTTATGAGCGCTTTAAATTTCCAGCTCAGCTGAGCTGAGCATGAAAAAAGTTTTATAACCTCGGGCCCTGGACCTCTCGCTCCGGAGTCCTAAACTCTACCACAAGGCCACCACAAGCGGCATGGTCACGAGGTTATAAAACTTTTTTCATGCTCAACTCAGCTGAGCATAGAATTTAAACTGCTCATAAATGACGAATTGAAATTTCAGGTTTATATCACAAATTTATCCTGCTAATAGGCGAACAACTGTTGGCATTTTAAATTTATGATCAGGATAAATTTTAGTCTCAGCTAAGCTGAGCTGCAGAGCATGAAAAAAGTTTATAACCTCGGGACCTGGATTGTGGTTATTGTGTGCTGAGGAAAGTAAGCATTTCTTATGAATTCGAACACTGAAGATTCTAGTTTGACTTTATTACATAATAATAATAAGCTATGACTCATTACATATAAGTTATGACTCAGTATTTCGTTATAGACCAAAAGATCTTCACTGATTTAGAGGTTATACATGTACATGTGCACAAGTATGGCGATGAAAACAAATAGTGTTTAACTTCATGTTAATATTGTTTTGTTAGTCTTTTTTGTCTCATTCTAATTACGTTGTTTTGTACAATGATAATAATTTTATGCTATCCGTATGTTATATGTTTGTGGTGCAAATGAAATAATGTCAAAATAAGTTTGCTTTTTATGTTTATTGAAAACCCATAGTGCCCGCACACAATAGCATATTGGCTCTTAAGATTCTTGCTGCACGTTTTTTACGGAATTTATTTTCAAGTTCGCATTATACACGTTGGTCCGTACTTTGATCTACTGCTCCTCTTTGTACGTCCAAGTATTAGCAGTCACTCCGTGAATATCCTAGTTTGCGCAGAACTGAGATTAGTGACATTACAAATGCTTTTTACTCTGTAGTCCTTAGTTCCGACCTTTCAAAGGCAACAAAAGTGAAATTGACAAAAGTTTAGCTCTACTTTTAGCCAGAAACATATTTTGAGAGGACTCATAATAGGATAAAAGTTTCATTTTTAAAGGAAAACTACAAGATTACAGATTAGGTCATACCTCAGAGAATGTTACATTTCGCCCTATGTATATAGCTTAGATTATTAGAAATGAACGCATCGTTGTGAAGTGTCTATTGACAGATGTCTGGCAATAGCAAATGTTCGGTTAATCTGCTATTGACAGAGGTCTGGCGATAACAGATTTTGTTGCCGTCAGATTGGTTAGTTTTATGTCATGTTGAAGTCACTCAATTGATTCCTGCGTGGTTTTTAACAAATACAGTCGGAAATATTAATGTATTTACAATCTAACATTTGTCAATATAATTCACAATACATACCTAAAACGATTATGGTCTAGTTTACAAGCTGGATAGGTCCTGTAAAGGCAGGGACTTAGTTTTTACACCAGGTTCGTTCTTTAGTATCTGAATACCAAGTATAATACTGCACCCTTTAAGGTTTTAAGGTTCCAAAGCCTACAGAGTAAAACAGAAAAGAAGAAATCAACAAATTTTTGCATTACGGGATTAGGACAGATGTTTTCAGAAGCAATTATGAATGAAGCAACGTCTTAATACTGAAGTACTTCAAGCAAGCCTGCTTCCAATCAACCACATGCTTACAATCATAGAATAATAAGAGCCGTGACGCGAGAAAGTCGGTCTTCGGGGTTCCGACCAGGTCCTACACAAACCGGCATGTGGAGTCACATAAGCAGGCTAGAGCATTGCAATTTCAGATTCAAGAAGAAGAGGAATAGTACTATCCGTGTAGCGAAAACAAAGGCGCTGATCAGCTTCGCAGTTACTGCGAAGCTGATCTGCGCGTTTGTTTTCGCATATGAAGTTTGCTCGTTTTCTGGTGCGGTGGCTCATACAAAAATAATATGGAACGCGTTTTGAATGCAGGTGTTTCAGAAGAACCGGTTATGCGCTTTTGTGATAATTTAGACAACCTTTTTCTTCTTTCTCCACTAAAGCAAATGTTTTGGTACCCATAATAAACGCAATGACAATGCGCTTCTGAAGAGCATCCGAAGCAGTGGTTTAATAGACCACTTATAACAGAAAAAAAAACTGTTCAATATCATCAAAACTTTACTTATCTGATTTCCTTCAGGATGTCTAATTGCTTCAACTGCACTGTGGAACCAGCGCAAAAAAATGAACACGTCCGACACAAACCGGCCTGTACAAGCACAGAAGATGGCTGTAGGCTGGACATTTTAGATTTAGAAAGTAGAGGAAATTTACTATCCATGTAGCGAAAACAAATCTGCGCCTTTGTTTTTGCATGTGCAAAATGCTGTTTTTCTCATGATACGGCTCCAATGCGTTTTTAATTTAATGGAAGTTTTCCACTTTAATGTAAAACGTTTTAAACGAATTTATTATATCATACCGAAGCAAAATCTAATTGTTATAAATGCATCGCAAACCGTACATAGTTATAAGTACACAAGCCTAACCTTTGGCAGTAACATTTGGTATATTTGGTGTTCGTACACTTTTGGTCAAATTCAAACGAATGTGCAGGCATGAAAGTCTGATATTAACGAAGAACTGTGCTATAACTCTACAATGTCGCAAACACGTGTATATTTGCAAAAAAATATCAATGGTTAAAGTTCTAAGCTAGAACTGTAAGTCGTCCATACAAATTGGATCAAATTCTGTCAATTGATTCATTCTAGTGAAAACGAAGCGCTAAATACAGTAAATGTAAGTCGTGAAGTCCATACAAATTGGATCAAATTCTGTCAATTGATTTATTCTTGTGAAAACGAAGCGCTAAATACAGTAAATGTAAGTCGTGAAGTCCATACAAATTGTAGCAAATTCTGTCAATTGAGATTTATTCTTGTGAAAACGAAGCGCTAAATACAGTAAATGTAAGTCGTGAAGTCCATACAAATTGTAGCAAATTCTGTCAATTTGACAGAATTTGCTACAATTTGTATGGACTTCACGACTTACATAAACTCAATTGATTTATTCTTGTGAAAACGAAGCGCTAAATACAGTAAATGTAAGTCGTGAAGTCCATACAAATTGTAGCAAATTCTGTCAATTGATTTATTCTTGTGAAAACGAAGCGCTAAATACAGTAAATGTAAGTCGTGAAGTCCATACAAATTGTAGCAAATTCTGTCAATTGATTCATTCTAGTGAAAACGAAGCGCTAAATACAGTAACTCCTTTAACAAACACAAATCACAATCTTACGCATAATGATTCCAATAAGGGAGTGAGTGAGTGAGGGAGGGAGTGAGTGTGTCGGAGTGTGTGAGTTAGTAAAGCAAAGCAAAGCAGAGTATAAGTAAGCAAATAAGCAAGTAAGTAAGTACTTTCTTTAATGAGGGTAACTACATTTAGCATACACATATATAAGTGAGAATATATGCAATAGCTAATCTTCCATGAAGCCCTCATTATAAAATATAGACAGACAAACATATATACTAATGTCCAATGAAAACGTACCACCTACAAAAGTGAAAAAATCTGTTTTTGACTGGATATTTCAGTTTCTTTATTTGATATTTCAGTACTGTGATAACTGGTTCAAATTATGACAAGTTCGCAAATCTGTCCTATTATAAGTGATGCTACCAAGACGCTAACCGTCAAAAATAAAAAGTCACAGAACCGGTATTCAAATGTGCCAGGTGTGCAGAAATTTCAAATCACGCATCGACTCGCGCCTAGAAGATGCATAATGTCGAAACATTCGGTGTGCTTCGAAAACGTCAAATGTGCAATACTTGACGCCATAAAGCAACATTTTCAACACCACATAATAACAGAGACATTCAAAACGCAATCAAATTTCTGGAGCGAAATTGTGATAAAATCACAGATGTGAGTCGTTTTGCCTAGTATTATGATGCAAAGTTTTGCTACTTTTCGTAAATGTGAATGTGCAAAATTATCATTCATATTTAGTATCAAAATGATCGCAAAAAAAAAGAGCAAAAACAGAATTTGTTATTTTTATGCTGAATTTATAAGAATTTAATCAGTAAGATGATTTCTTCTAATTTTACAGTTCTGAAACAAAGGAATAATTATTTTAACTCTTGATTTTTATTACGTGTTTTATCATAGCTTTTGACATGTGTTGATTTCAAATTAAGAGATTGTACATAGTAGCCGTGAATTGTATTGTACAATAAGTAGGTAAAAGCTTCTCACTTTGTTATACAAACATATTAATTGGTACTGAGATGCAAATCCTATTCAATGCGACAGTTTGGCAGCGGGAACCATATTGTTATTATTTGTTTTCGTATTGTGTTTTATTTGTTTTCATATTGTGAGTTGAAATTAGCAACTTGTGTTAATGCTGAAATTGCATTGGTTAATTTTACAATTTTTGTACAAACAATGGGCGTAACAGTTTCTGAGGTTTTCAAAAATGATTTTCTAATAGTTAGTTTTCGGAGTTCCGTACAACAGTTAACACGTTTTATAGTTTGAACTTTGCCAACTATTGTTTTACTTAAGATTAAGGAACATTTGGATATTTACCAATTAGTAACATTTCAAAGTTACATTTGTGTACATGTTTATGAACTTGATTTCAATGTTCTAACGGATCTGGATGTCCAGTATCAACATTTATCCATAATTAGGAACAAACATTCAAGTAAAAGTTTTAAAGTGACATTAGTATTCATTTTGACGATTCCCCCAAAATACGACAAATAACGACGTTGGACGCTCGTTAAAACTGGTGCAGAATATCCGGGTAAACGACTTTTTAGCTCGTTTACGATCTTGGTACCTTGTACAGCCAGCGAGAATTCCCCATTACTAGAAATCAACGGTGCAACTAGAAGAATTCGTACGACATGGATTTTTCACTGCGTAGACAACACAGATACAACGCCCAGTCGATGCGGATGTTTGGCGGATTCAACAGACAGTTCAGTTTCTATCGTAACATGCCATTCGTTGCCTATATAGTGCCTATTGAATCAACGCGGGTGTTCAAAAACATCTAGACACAGAAAAGTAAGGCACAGAAACTACGAGACCAACAAACGAATGCAGCATTTTCTTGAACGTAAGTCGGTTTCGGCGGTAATGCCATTCTCTGAAATTTCAAATGAAGAACTTTCCAAATTTATGCCAAAATTTAACAGTAATTCTGATTATGACCCTGTGAAAGAATGCATGCTGGGTTCCTTGGAAACTGCATGGGACAAGAATGATGCGCTAAAGGACGAAATATGTAAACTGAAGGAGGAGAACGAAGAGTTAAATTTGCAACTGTCGGAAGAGAAATCGCAGAATCAAGCACTTGAAAACACACATGTTACGAATGATATGCAAATAAAGCAACTACAATGTGACATAATAGAGGAACAAGTTAAATGTGCTACTCTACAAAGAGACATAGAAGAGTTAAGAGAGGTGCTGAAACGAGAGCAATGCGTAAACATTGGACATAAAAGCCATATTCTTTCGCTGGAAGCGCAGATCACAGAGCTGAATAAATCCTCTAAACCAGTGACCGACTTGAAACCAGTGAGTGCGGATGTTGCCAAGTACGGGATGTATGGTAAACGAAGTAATCCCCCAATTGTATTTGAAGATCAAAAAGCCATGAAAATGAATAGGTGCAGGAAGTGTGGGCGCAGCGACGGACATCCACCAGCAGGATGCAAGGCGAACAATAATGAATGCCTGAATTGCTCGACAATGGGACATTTCACAAAAATGTGTGAGAAGGAATGTATAAGATGTGGTTCAAAGAAAACGCATGCAACTATTCCGTGTCCAGCGGATTCGGTGATATGTAAGCTGTGCAAAGTGCGTGGACATTTTGCAAATACAAAGCAATGTGAGATGTATAGAATCGCAATATCATACGAAAACAAGAAATTCAATTATGCTTAAATGTGTTGTTGATTGTGTGACTAGCAAAACTTAATGTGGCACAGTTTTATACAAGTTCGAATCATACCATATACAAGTTTCTCTGTTAATTGGAATACTTTAACTAGAATGACCATATATACGCGATGTTAAATTAGTTTACAAATTTTGAGTATATACAGTTTTAATGCATTAACACATTGTTGATTAATTAAATTTTGTTTACTTATAAAACTTGTACATGCCATTCTGTTCTATGGAAATGACGATAGCAACTTTGGGGTCCAAAGTTTAAGAAGGCCAGGGAAGTTATTATGATGCAAAGTTTTGCTACTTTTCGTAAATGTGAATGTGCAAAATTATCATTCATATTTAGTATCAAAATGATCGCAAAAAAAAAGAGCAAAAACAGAATTTGTTATTTTTATGCTGAATTTATAAGAATTTAATCAGTAAGATGATTTCTTCTAATTTTACAGTTCTGAAACAAAGGAATAATTATTTTAACTCTTGATTTTTATTACGTGTTTTATCATAGCTTTTGACATGTGTTGATTTCAAATTAAGAGATTGTACATAGTAGCCGTGAATTGTATTGTACAATAAGTAGGTAAAAGCGTCTCACTTTGTTATACAAACATATTAATTGGTACTGAGATGCAAATCCTATTCAATGCGACAGTTTGGCAGCGGGAACCATATTGTTATTATTTGTTTTCGTATTGTGTTTTATTTGTTTTCATATTGTGAGTTGAAATTAGCAACTTGTGTTAATGCTGAAATTGCATTGGTTAATTTTACAATTTTTGTACAAACAATGGGCGTAACAGTTTCTGAGGTTTTCAAAAATGATTTTCTAATAGTTAGTTTTCGGAGTTCCGTACAACAGTTAACACGTTTTATAGTTTGAACTTTGCCAACTATTGTTTTACTTAAGATTAAGGAACATTTGGATATTTACCAATTAGTAACATTTCAAAGTTACATTTGTGTACATGTTTATGAACTTGATTTCAATGTTCTAACGGATCTGGATGTCCAGTATCAACATTTATCCATAATTAGGAACAAACATTCAAGTAAAAGTTTTAAAGTGACATTAGTATTCATTTTGACGATTCCCCCAAAATACGACAAATAACGACGTTGGACGCTCGTTAAACTAGAAATCGTGCCCATTACACTATAGAAGCTGTGGATTTTGAAGTTTAATGCCCTAACATGAAGCGTTAAAATCGTATACATGTGGAACCTAGATGATCTATATACCCTTTATTGTACTGTAATATTCATCACGACAGAAGAACACGATTTTCAGAAATTCTGACTCGATAGTGTTTCCGTAAGCGGCTGGAGAGGAGCTTAAAATTGATGTCAGTTATCAAACGTCATTCTAGAAAATGATTCCGGTGACGTTTTGCATATGTTTCGATTCATATTCCAAAAACAAATTATTTTTGACTGTTTTGTCCGAATTGACTCCTCCGCCGGCAAGATATAACCACGCCCACCCCTATTTCCTTAGACAAACATTGTTTTTGCACCTGTAAAAAGCACGTGTTGGTTGGTTTGTCTAACCCATTGTTGTCATTGACCGTTAGCTAATATGCTGATTTGAATGGTCAATTTAAAAATGAATACTAATAGCTCTGTCACACATTCACGCATCAGCGGCGTATCGCTCACGTATCTATGAAAATTTCGATACGCCGAGATCTGAGCCGTATTTTGCTCGAGCGACGTATGTACCACGTACATGTACGTGTGACGTTCCTATTACGTTCCCGTGGCGTATCCGTGACGTATCTGTATTCGTATGGAATTTCACTTTCGTATGTACGACGTATCTACGACGTATGTGCTACGTACGTGTGACGTATGTATGGCGTATGAAGTGTACGCGTGACGTATCTACGGCGTATGTACTACGTTCCATTCTTATATGCGGCGTATCTGTTCTGTACCAATATCTTCTTAATACCTATGAGAACAAAACGGTTGTCTTCACTTTGTTCATGCAATTCGCACATAACAGTTATCAATTATCAGAGGTCGCAGATGCCACAGGAGAAATCTAGATTAACACAGAAGAAAAAAACCCCGAGGTGATTGTGGTGGTGGTGGGGGGAGGGGGGAAGGGGATCTCCAAGCTCCCCATCCTGGTCGTAAGAAGACATGAACAAAGACAGAGGCTACACCAAGCGTGAACCCTGCATCTGATCCATGACTTCGGAAAAACGAAAACATGTCTATAGAAGCAGTAAGATTCTTTTGGAACGCCACAAAATATTCCTAATTCTCCTAATACGTCACACATACTCCACAGCAGCAGAAGGTACGTAGCGCATACGTAGCACACACACCATTGATACGCGAGATACGCCACATGTACGTCGCTGATACGCCGTAGATACGAAAAGAAAGTAGAGGATACGCCACACATACGTCACACATACGTAGCAGATACGAAAGATTCGCTGTACATACGTCACGGTTACGTTGCATGTTAACCGCGACGTACGTGTGGCGTATGAGGGGTATGAGCTACGTATCTACGGCGTACCTGCCACGTTGCTTTCGTATGTACCACGTATGTGTGATGTATGTACGGCGTATCGAACCTGCCACGTACGTGCTACGAATTTTTAAGTGCACACATAAAAAACATAGCACCTCGGCGTATGAGGAGTATGAGCTACGTATCGAGGAGTATCAGCCACGTATGCTCACGTATGTACGACGTACGCGTGACGTACCTTTCTTGATACGCTGTAGATACGTGAGTCGATACGCGATAGTGTGACAGCGGTGCAATGATGGGTGGTTTGACGGGGGACTCAATTTGCAAGACCTTGCGTTTTTGATGCGTGCATAGTTATGGTAAAGCGTAATGCGATGTAGTGGTTTACTAGGCGGCGAATAGTTCGTAGACCTGCTCGCATACCGGAAACACATTTCTGGGATTCATGGATCAGTCAAATATACGTAAAAATGAATAAACGTAATTTGTAGTCTAACATCGCGTATACAAACGGTAGCGGGGAATAAATTTTGGTGTAGCAATATTGTGGGCGTACGTAAACATCATATGTGCACACATGTTTTGATAGACCACGATTAAGAACAACCGAAGAGTGGTACGTTTTCACTGGGCATGAGTATATTTGCAATTAAGCTTTGGTCTCCAAGATCGTCGTCAAAATTATGTCAGCTAAACTTCTCAAGGTATATGGAAAAAGCAACAGAATCGCGAAAAGACTCAGCATCTCAGCAGAGTCCCTTTTATCAAAAGCGGCTCTATAAAAAAAAAATAACCAGTCCTCTAAACCAATCACTGGGCGCGAAGCTCGGCTGGTAGCATCTCCGATTCATTGAAGCAGATCTGAGGTCGCCTCGGACCTCTGACATGTTCATTCGTTTCTTTCTTGAAAATTGTTTTGGTCATAAAATATTGCTACGACCCTCATCTCTCGCCCACTGAAGAAACAGCGCCGTGCTCTGCGGTTCTGATTTCGTCCGTTTTGTGGGCAATCTATTTCCTAACAAAATGCTTCCCGTCGTATATGGGGTTAGGTTAACTACTGAAATAAATGTGTCATAATTTGTGTCTCTACACGATATCGTTTCAGAAACCGATTTCCAGCTCTTAGATTTCATAAACTTCAATTATTTCATTAGGAAATTTAGCGTGAAACGTGGGGTTTAAGATTAGGAAGCCAATAATTCTAACCGAACTCATATCTAAGGATTTTAGAATTGCTTTCTGTGTTTCGTATACATGTTTGGTAAACAGTTAAAAGGTAAGCTCAAGGACACAACACGGTTCATTCACCCACAGACGTCACCATATTGCATCCTTGAGCAAGATACATTAACTCCCTACAGTACTCGTTAAACCCAGGAAGCGTTGCCTCCGTCCCGATATGACTGACCAATTGTTGACTGGGACGTTAAGCCTCAATACCAACAAACAAAAGGTAAGCGATGATCAGTACATGTATATAACTGGTGCAAGAAAAACACTTCATGAGATTCTCAATTTTTTCTGCCCATATCAGTGTACATGTAATTGACATTATTTATACGGAAATGTTATGTTATTTACTATGTTGAATCATGGTGTCTGTGAGAGGAAATTAGTTCCAAAACAATAGTATAATGGGCTGAGAGAAGTAAATGTTTGACTTGTTTATCACTCGTGGGTCTATCCAACAAAATTCGATTGCATTACAAGAACTTCGCTAAATAACTGCAAATTCGCAGCCGCATAATCAAAGGCAAATGAAACCCTTGAGCACTTTGATGAATAAACAAAAGAAGTATTTTTATTTTCTTTGACTGTTTCATTAATACCATAATTAAGACTCACACAGAGTAATTTATTCCGCCCTTTCATTCGTCAAACAGTTTATTGCCGAAGTGAATCTTAATAAATAACAAAACAAATATAAATTAACACCTGCAGAATTTTGAAGATCTGTGTATATGGCACTCGATGTCTTTGCTGACGAAAAACACGTGGGAATGCAAACAAAAACTAATGCCTAGAATATACTCTTTTTATATCATTGTTTAGATCAAAGTGAATATATTGATATGATTATTCACACCTTTACATAAAGTTGTTTGGACGTGCAGACTCACAACAGGTAAATCGACATGTCGTTTGATAAATGCATCGCTGCTACACTTTCTGGTAGCGCACATTTGCTTGAAGAAATCTTTAAATAATTCGTTTCTGAACCTGACAAGTTAACGACCACGGGATGTCCATCATGCTAACCAGTAGGAATTTTAGCGTATCGTGTCAAGACGATATGTTAATCTGTAGAATTATTTCTAATAAGACACTTAACGGTCCCTAATAGTCTTCATTTATTAAATTTTATCAAGCTCTAAAGAGTTCTGATAAGCTTTGTCTGTATCAGGTCCACTATGATCGGTGTCAATAACAGAACTTTGATAAAATTTTAGTCACATAGATTCACACGAGAGATTACTTTATGTGATAACCGTATACTCAACTTTTATATCCCTTGTGTTGACATGTCATACTTAAACATATAGACCATGGAAGCATTAGAAGAATCAGAATCTGGCGATGAAATGCATTGCCCTGAACTTTGGACTCAAAATGGCCAGAATGTACTTGTATTTGTGTTGGTGCGATTCAATTACGCAAGATATAGCGATACTGCCCCGTGGCTATGTTCATGGTGTTTCATGCCATCTATTGGAGTCACTATGATTTTGTCCAAAAGTTACAAATGACGAAAGGAAGTGTACTCTGCGTAAATTTCAGTGTCTATTTATTTGGTCAAATGCGACGCGTTGTTTTATGTAGTACTACATGTCGTCATCAATGATAACGTCGGACCGAAACTGAATATGAAGAAAATGAGAAATTAACCCGAATGAACAGCTTTTCTCTCACAAAGATGACACCAAACTAGAGGTACATGTACCAAATGTGAATATCAAGTAACAAAGAACCAAACCACAAGGAACGGCTAGTCAATGATATTCTCAAACCACGTACTATATCAAACATGTACGTATGTACATACACGTATCATTGCAAACGTCACATTGCAAATTTTACATACTAGAGTTCTAAACCGACTTGACCTATTATGATAAAATGAAATCAGAATTTCTACCAAGAACTACCTCTAATTTCTCCATAAAACTTACTCGTAAAACTAGAAACAGAATTGGATGATTGAAAATTGCATTTTGTCCGTGTTGAATACAGCCATTTGTATGCGAGAACTTGTTATTAATATAATTGTTTCCAGTAGCCATACATTAATGTGGATTCATTCTTTTCCGTTATTTTACGCTTCTCTAATTAAGCATAGACAGATTACGAGTCCGAAAATAAATCTCTCGTCCACTGGCGAAGTACCTGTGCATCTAATGATTGCCAGATTTTATGCTACAAATGTAAATTCACTTTCATTGCCAGAATATCCCAACTTCGCTTTAAAATGACAAAATTATTGCGGAATCAATATATGCAAACCATAGTTACAGTAAGAGTACAGAACCTAACACCTGTAAAGTTTAAAAAAATAAAAGCATAAAACTTTATACAGGAGAATTTACGTATGCGTCAAAGGTACAAACCTGCTAGAATAGGAAGACGATGAATTTCTGTTCGATAAAATACTTCTTCTGTAAATAGAGCAAATACATTTCTACAGCTTCTGATAAATCAATACATTTCTTCAACTTCTTATAAATCGGATAGGAATCATGCCTTCTTTAAAGCCCTTCTGACCCTTCCAAATTTAGAGCAGAAGCTGGACGTTCCGCAGCATTGTAAACATTTGTTCCGCTCTTTCAGAAACAGTCCCTGGAATAAGTGCCAGTGCCTACAAGCTAGCTGTAGCAGCAATCAGTGGTTATCATTAACATGTCAGTATTTATTACCATTTCACAGCAAGAGATCATTTTAGGGGCCGAGATTAGAACCAGATGTTCAGCACTATGTTGAATCTTAGAGCATTTTATATTTTACTTTCAAATCTAAAACCCTTTTAACCATGATATGCATAACAAAAAAAAAACAAAAAAAAAAAAAAAACAAAAACAAAAAACAAAAAAAAAAAAAACAAAAAAAAAAAAAAAAAAAAAAAAAAAAACGTATACACCTATTCTGACCATAGCTTGAATCACATTAATCATATACAAATTGTGTGATACTTCTGATTGATCATTAATTATGATATGTGACCGTACAGATGATTCACACGATATATATCATTCCTTATTTTTTTTTAAACTTAAATAACATTTCCGAGATATCAAATGGGCAGTTACTTTACAAATTATTCCCTAATTTCAGATATCTATAATTCGTTTTGGGATATCCTAATATCTAATATACAATAAATGATATCCGTAAATGTAGATATCCCGTAAATGTACAGCTGTATTAAGATTTCCTAAAATAAAATTATGTTATCATAAAATCATTGAAATATTGGATATCCTAATTATTCTAGAATATTCAAAATTGTTGTTCTAAAATGAGTTGAGGATATCCAAAATATAAATACCCGCTTTTATATTGGGTGTTGATTAACTATTAATCCCACATTTATGAATTATCCTAAATGCAGCATTTCAAAATAGTCACCAATCATATTTGAATATCCTAAAATATTATCCATAGATGAATTAAGGATATCCATAATTTATTTAAGGATATCCTTAAATTGATTTACATATATCCTTAATTCGTTTTTAATGATTGATATCCATTAACAGATTTTGAGATATCCGAAAATAAAATTTTGGTATCCTAAAATACAATCCTATTTCAGGATATCCATAATATGATTTGAGGATTATTATGATTTAAGATATCCTAAAATTAATTTATGGATATCTTTAAATAGGATTTTATGTTAAGATGAATATAACTCATCTATAGATATCCTTAATTTGTTTGAATGGATTCATGAATCTAAAAATGGATTATTGGTATCCTTAAATACAACCCGATTTAGGATATCCATATTTAGATTCTAGGATATCCTAATATCGGGAGAATAGTAGGTATCTATAATTTGATTTATTGATAGGATCTTAATCCTAGGATTCAAGTAATGGATATCCTTAATTTGCTTTACTAATGGATATCCATAGATTGATTTTAAAATATCAGAAAATTAATATTGATATCCTTTAATACAACACAACTTCAGGATATCCATTATTTGATTAAAGGGTACCCTAATATGGATAACCCTCAAATAGAATTGTATTTTAGGACATACATTATTCAATAATGGATATCTTAAATTGAAACGAATTATGGATAGTTATAAATTGATTTTAGAATATCCTTAAATGAATTATGGATATCCTTAAATACAACCCCATTTAGGATATCCATAATTTGATTTAAGGGTATCCTAAATCCGGTGAATTTTTAGTATGGATCCATAACTGGATTTATGGATATCTTAAAATAGGACTGTATTTTAAGATATCCATAATTCATTTATGGACATACTAAAATCACAAAAATAGGAGAGAAATAAGAAATTCCTTTAAAATTGAATTAAGAATATCCTTAAGTTGAATCATTGATATCCTCAAATGAGCCCATTTAAGGATATTTTGAATTTAATTTGGGAAATTCCAAATATTGAAAAATTGATATCTTAAATTCTAGATTATTTTTAGATATCCCAAAAATACATTTTATGATATCTTTTAAGAAACTGATTATAGGATATCCATCATTCGATTTCATGATAGCCTTCAATCCAATAATTCATTTTCGATATCTTAAAATGTATTTTAGGAAATCCTTATTTATTTGGGATATTCTAATATCATATTGCATACGGTATCCTTTATTCATTTTAGGATATTCTAGTATTTGGTCATGTTGGTAGTTTCTTAAAATCCACATATTGTGCGTGCAATAATATCCTTTAAATAAATTTTGATATTTATAATATTATGAGATTTTTGCATAATGATGTTCAGTCACATGTAAGTCTTTAACACTCAATAAAAATTGTGATTCAAGCTACACAGTTTAAACTTGAAAACATCTGTTTAGCATATCTGAACTTTAATGACCCAGCTATTATAAACAAGGAACTGACAGGTGGGAGATTAGCTGATTTATTGCTACATCAGCGATGTAGGGTCTAGCATTTATTCCATCGACTGGAAAAGCATGTTCGATTCGGTTTCACGCAAATCTTCTGACCATGTGACTTGCGTCTTCTGACAAAGATCTGCTTCCAGAAGCCGCAAAACGGGCCCACTACTGGGTTCGGATTTCTGGATTGAATATGACAGAGGAAACGCCGAACATTATGTTCCTTCCCTGTTCTTCGGAAAGTTCTCACAGCATATGGACTATTTAACCCATATTTGACGAATGGATTCTCCCATCATTATCAATTGGAAGGGTCCACTTTCATTTTAAGGGGCCGCAGGTGTGATTTTTAAATTTTGTTATATTTTTCGATGAAATTCCTGTAAGCAAACAGAATAGCCCCAGATGGGACGTCGCGTTCTGCGGCGTCACATCTGGAGCTATTCTGTTTGCCTATGTCCCACAAAAGGGACGCCAGGCTTAAATGAGTTAATTCCGAGAATTTAGTTTGCTTGCTTTGCTCATTAAACAAACAAATATTTTCAAAGGTTTTCTCATCATGGTACCGGTTTTGTTTGTTGGTATTTTAGACGATTTGCTAGTAATGAAATTACAACGTATAGCCTCCATGGCACACCCCTTTGATGCTGTCCGAGGGAATAAAATGTTGGCCGCGTTTGATTTAGGGTGCGCAGCAATATAAACCATATACCATTTTTATAATAATTATATAAAAGACAGAATTATATATATCTTTAGCAATTGAATGCGCGTGGTTTCATTTCTAGAAGTGTATATTTTATCGAGGTGTCTCCTTTATGGCTTCGTACAAGGTCTCTGAGACCGATGGCATCGTGGAAATTTGGATACCAAAAGAGCATTGCGAATTTTGCATTGGTTGTCATCTAATAATCAAATCTGAATTATTGCGATTTACGCATGGCCATGGTGTCAATGGCCATCTACACGGCTAACAAACCTTTAAATGCGTAACCGCCGGTTAAGAAAGAAAATCCGATTCACGCCCTTCCGGTTTCGCATTTGAAGACCAAGAAAAGGTAAACAAAATATACACTACTAGGATCGATTGATGATTAAATTTTAGTACAGAAATATATCGATTATCTAAGAATGCTATTTTGTCACTTATTTACTATTGTAAGACAGCAACAAAGTAGCTCGCAAAATAATTTGATTGTCTTTGAGTTATTTATTCCCTTCTTCGAACCTGGTGTTACAACACAGCCAAAGTCGGCGAAATACAACTAAAAATTGGACAATATGCTGGTAAAGATCAAATTTTAGTGATTGTTCACGACAAATGTACAGATATATATTAACTAAATTGCAACTGATGTCTGTGCCAGTATTTCGTTGTATTAGTACCTAGCATTACCGATTTGAAGGGAAGGAAAAGCTTGTTACGCATTTAATCATTAAAATATGAAGGACGTATTTCAAGATACGTTTGAAAACCTCTACCGGCTCAAGTTAAGGTATTAATTTTCCCTGTAAGCGTTTGAATGACATAAAACCAGGAAAAGCCAAATTAAAGTATAGAGAATGCTGTAAAATCGTCTTCATGAACAGGAATATCATGCATGTGAACTATTTTATTACATGTATTGCATAGACAGTTTGTATTATTTTATATCAAACATTTTTACTGCAAATATCACAAACACATCAATTTGAGTCAGCACCTATTAATAGAGGACGAGAGATGTGACAATTAAAATGATAATTTTTCTATCATTCTAATGATTAAATTCGTAACCGAAATGTTGACACAGCTTTTAACCACATATGCATAGAATGCAGTGGCCAGAGGCAACGAAATTGTCAACAAACCTCACACAATGTTAAAATCATCTGCGCGCTGTATTGCTTTCCGTTAATATGGACGTAATGAGCGGAAATCTAAAAATATCCGTGCGACTGACCCACATTTTCATCGTGTACAATGCCATGCCAACATGTGTTTTGGAGTAGGGAATAAAAATCATGATTATAAAGAGAAGTTTCTGGAAATCCTTTGGGGTTCAAATATAGCAATGTCTAACTAATAAAATAGCATTGAGAGAATTATAATATCTGTCTTCGAATAAGAATATTTTACTTGGAAACAAGAGCTGCAAAAGTTTGTTTACCTTTTGTTGGTCATCTGATGCGAAACCGGAAGGACGTGAATCGGACTTCTTTTCTTAACCGCGGTTACGCATTTAAAGGTTTGTTAGCCGTGATCTACAAAGTCAGAACGATCTAACAATTTCAGCAAAAACCGGACGTTTCGGGCCTGATCCTCAGCACCTGCTCGATAGACTTATTAATGGTTTCGCAACTATAGCATATTGATTCCACATGCCGGAGTCTAGAGATGTTTGTGCACAAGTCTTTAATAAAACAGCTTCCTGTCTCTTGAAACATTTAGCGACCTTCTAAAATGAAGTACTTCCAGTAGTATCGCTTTAATACGTGGTCCATCCAAATCCATTCCAACAGGTCAGCTTTTCTAAAAATTATGACAATAAAAACATAATAAAAATGTTATTGCCATGTGAATGGCATTTTACTTAGTTGTAAACAATAATTACTGAAAACGCAGATATTTTAGAAATACAGGTTAATTATATTCCAGACTAAAAGTATATAGTTGACGATTTCCACTGCTTCCTGCAATGCGTTTACAAATACTTGAGCATATTTATTATTTAAAGTGAGGTTGGCAGACCCAATCCCTGACTAATCAGTTGTTACTGTTTAACTTTTGTTATAAGTGCTAAACATTTGTCAACGTAGGTGGCTCATCTCATCTAAAACAAAATATACGTAAAGCCATGCCACTAACCAAGATGAAGTAAGTATAGGTTGATATTTTATTGAGGTACTTCGATCGTAACTATGCATGTATGGTTGAACTATGGTTCGCCTAAACATGATCGAAATGAGTCTAGTCTGACCAGAGTTATGTCATACCCAGACCTTAGTTCAACCTAGCCTTCCACTAAGGTTTCGCCGGAACAAGTTTGGCCGACAGTGTTGAAAACATTTCCTGGTCTAGAAATTAATCGATGCAGGATCATTTTGAGCTACTTTTGGCACTTTTAATTGTTTCTTTGATGACGCAAGTTGAATTTATTTTCCCATGTTTTTCAATCTACTGAAATACTCTGTCTTCTTTGTCTTGAAACCAAAAACAATAGAAGACGGCTGTCCATGGGTCACCGCCATATTCACCAGGTCATGGATCAACTAAACATAATTTGATCAGCGTTTAGCAATAGCCCCTTGCGGTACTAGACTATGGTTAGAGATCGAAGTCCCCATTGTTTAGAATAGCATGGCACATTTGATTTATCACCGTCAAACGCCGACGGTAATGTTTTCACTTTCCACTTCACTTTAGCTGAAAAGAAGTCAGCAAACATTTTAATTATTTCCATGATCTTTAATTTGCCAGGTGTAAGGTGAAGGAAACAACAAACACTTTGATGGGCTGAAATACAGTCGAAGTAAATGTTATGAAAACAAGATCAATCTGGAATGCATCATAAGTATAATTCTTCCTCACACTTCATGTGGGGTTGATTTGCAAATTGTTAATAGGTTTTGTGCTGATTAACGCATCCATGGTCTCAAAATGATTTGAACTGCTTCATGAGAAAGCCTGCCTGTTGTAGCATTATATTTTTTCTTTTACCTAGATGGTCAATTTCCACCAAACAGATAGCATATTGTTGTTGTGCAGCTAAGTAAATGTCGGGTTGGGGATTTCAGCTGTGTGAAGCAAGAAAGTCCATGACATTGCCACAATTTTATCCGGTGGTGTAGTGAATCGATTCCTTGCCTTGAAACTATGAGATTGCGAATTCGATCCCCGGTCGATACACGCCGGTCATGTCGGTGACTATTCGACATTTTTGACCTGCATCCGGTTTTTTCCATATGGAAGATGAAAAAGGCTACAAACTGCATCTCTTTAAAAAGTACTTTAAGATGATGTGTTTTTACTACACAAGTCATCATTGATCCTTATTGTTATTCATATTAATCGCTTTTTGTGTGACGAACGCTTTTGCAAAGAAAAATTAAATTAAAAAATCTGTGGATTTTGAAATTTTATTATCCATGCAGGCCATCGTAGATAAGATGCGTTCGGATTTGCTCCATTGAATATAGGCGTGTTCGGATCAAAGGCACTGCTTCACAGAAAGAGTTGTTTCCGCCAGTAAGGGCTCATCGCACAATAACGATATTTTTACTACATTTTTTTATTTTATTTTTTTTTTTGCATCAGATTGATATACAGGAATTTTGGGGTAGGTATATGCATTAAAACTGTCAACGTTAAAACGAATAGGTACAGTTTTTTTCACTGAGCGTTTAGCTGTCAGGCTAAGGTAGTCATGTCATTTTAGCAACAGAGCAAACTAGTCTTGTGTCCATCAAAGATGGATTTTAAGATGCTTAGGTATCACTACTACATCACTGAGCTTCTATGCACTGTCAACAATTTATATTTTAGAATAAAGCATAAATAAAATGTACATCATGCATCCTGTACCCTATTGCAGAACAGATATTAATCTTCGACAATTATCTTTTTTAAAGGTGTTTCTTGTTGCATTATCGGCTGGTTTCCAGCTGAGAAATAATCTATACTGGAAATACAGGTAACCAAAACCACCCTGACCTTGAGGTCAGGTCAGGGTGGTTTGGTTACCTGTTTTTTCCAATAATGATGTTAGAGAGCTGGGAACCAGCCAATAATGCAAAAATGGTGAATTGTTCATCCTGACCATGATAAAGACAGCCCGCCCATAAGCTGACATCATATGAGCCGCGAAGCCAGAAAACCGGTCTTCGGGGTTTCCGACCAGCTCCGACACAAACCGGCCTGTACATAGTCACAGAAGAAAGTTACAGGTTTAACATTTTGCATATAGGGAGCAGGGATATTGTACAATCCGTGTAGCTAAAACACAGGCGCAGATATCCGTGTAGCGAAAACACAGGCGCAGATTAGCTCTGCAATTACTGCACAGTTGATCTGCGTCTTTGTTTTTGCATAGGTAAAATCCGGGTTTTTGCATGACGTGGCGCAATTACAACAATACGATGACTAGCAAGGTGGACATGTGACAAGCTTTATGGCCTGTACAACAGTAAAGGCAAAGATAAATCCCAGTATGACCGCCTGACTCAATGTAAAGCATGATAAAAAGGGTTCAAAATGAAACACTGTAGCTTATTTAGGTCATTTCCTGAAAGTGCCTTGGGTCATTGTGAAGCTAACAACGAATGCGCTGTCCAAATTTTTGCTTACTCACTCGAGTGCACTGCAACTTATTAATCCACTGCTGTTTAATGATAAGGCATAACCTCGCAACATCATAAATAAGCATTTTCTTTGATCATATTTCAACGAAGTAAATCTGGATACTAACCGTTTGGCTTGTCACTGTGCCAGTTGAGGTTCAAAACGCCCGTCCTCCCGAAAAATCATGTTAATCAGCCAGCCAAGTAGCACATAGCATAAGTTGTAGGTATAATAAGAGGCATGACTGTTTAGAAAAAAGTTAAAGTAGACAATGATCAGGAAATGGCGCAATCAGAAAGAAAATCCCACTCCAAAAACCAAGTGGGGAAAGAAACTAAAATAACAATCAGGTACTTATACTAAGAAAACATATTGTTAGCCGAATGGGCAGCAATTTTCCTAGCCTATCAACCTGGCTAACTGTCACTCCATTCTCGCTAGATCAGACGATACCTCATCTTGATCTCTCGCATTTGACGCTTTAAATTGTGGGATATAGCCAATTTTGGCTACAGACGACACACGAAGAAAGCTGGGGCATCCCGCATAAATTTCCCAGATCCCATTGGCCAACTGCGACAGGTTAGTGCGTGAGATGCTACCTGTCAGCGACAATGACTGTCACTCCGCTCCACTTCGGTACCTCGTTCCACTTCCCTGACAGTGCATTCAAACCAATGTCGAACTGATTGCGGATTTCGTAAGCGACTTGCAGCTATAATATTTTGCTATTAATCGTATTTTTTGTCATGTACTTGTAGCAGTACCGAAGATCTTCCAGTAAACACATGAAATTGCCTAAAACGTTTAAATAAATGTAGCAAAACATACAATTTTCGACTTTGAGACGCTAATTCTACAGTAGTCTCCCCTGATCTATTTATAGAGAGAGGTTTAACGGAATACCGATTCTACCATTTTCCCAAAAGGTGGCCACTCATTTATTCAAACTTAACTAAAAATATGAAAACATACATAAGGTGCTTACAGCACAAAAATTCAACACCAAACCATAAAACAATAAGAACCACCACAGAAGTATCGCCTTGAAAGCGGCTCTATCCACTTACCCAGCACGTTCCTAGTGGAGGCTTTTCTCCTTCTTTAGATATTTTATCAAACACTTCATGATTACACATTCATGAATAAACAGAAGGACTTGAAAACGGGACAAAATACTATGTCGGGTGGGAATATGGGCCCTCGCCCATTGGGGCCTAGGAGAAATAGATGGACTGCTTGTGTCTGCAGGCAAAGCTTCAAAATCTACTGACCGACCATCTGATTACTGGTTAACCGCTCATGTCTGAGTCTGTCCAGCAAAAATGGTTTAGTCAAACCATCCAAGCATATAAGCCTTTTTGGCTTAGTTGGGTGGTTATATTTATGAAGCACATTTTGAGTGTCATGACATTCTAATGTTGGGTAAGAGTCCAATAAGATGGAGGCAACGTCCCGACCTGACCACTGCTGTTGACTGAGACGTAAAGCATCAGTTTAAACAAACAAACAAACAAACAAAATACGTATTATGGTTATTATTTTTGCACCCAGGACATTTAAACGGTGAAAATGGCCGGTAACTGTACTCTGCTTCTATTTCTACATAAGATTACAACTTCAGAATCTTATGAATTTATAAGGCTATGATAAAAAAAAAGACTATTTAAAATTGTTTCTTTAAGATTTCTCAATATTTCTGACATTATTTGCGGACATTTTGATGTTTATAGTTATCGCATTTCATTCGTCGAAACGTCATAGAAAATATAAACCAAAGAATGATAGTAGACAATGCTTGTATTGGTATTTTGCATGACTGAAATACTGCACAGCAGACTTACAAATATATTTTAACACAGTCCCCTCTTCCAAAGTCTTCTAAAGATTCAACGATGACAGCAAACAAACTGATTACACGACGCTAAACATCGAATACGAATGCATTTAGGTTGGTTATATGTGTTACATAGCCCACCGGGGTCCAACTGATGTTTTTCTTTAGCTCCGGAGTTAGTAAGTTATTTGGCGCCCAGGGATCTCCATCGTCGGGCAGCTTACTGAATCTGTGAGTCCTGGTTTTTGATTCATCAGGATGTTTATCATGATTTATTTGTTTGTTCTTGATGATTCATTTACTAGTTAGAGATTCACCACGAGGACCGAAGAACTAACTAAATGTTATGAACCACTGCAGAAGCTGAGGGTGAGGTTACACGGCTAACAAACTTTTAAATGCGTAACCGCCGGTTAAGAAACAAAATCCGATTCACGCCCTTCCGGTTGCGCATATGAAGACCAAGAAAAGGTAAACAAAACATACACTAGCTAGGATCGATTGATGATTATATTTTAGTACAGAAATATATCGATTATCTATGAATGCTATTTTGTCACTTATTTACTATTGAAAGTCAGCACCAAGGTAGCTCGCAAAATGATTTGATGGTCTTTGAGTTATTTATTCCCTTCTTCGAACCTGGTGTTCCAACAAGGCCAAAGTCGGCGAAATACAACTAAAATTGGACAATTTGCTGGTAAATATCAAATTTTAGTGATTGTTCCACGACAAATTTACAGATATGTATTAACTAAATTGCATCTGATGTCTGTGCCAGTATTTCGTTGTGTTAGTGTCCGGCATTATCGATTTGAAGGGAAGGAAAAGATGGGTACGCATTTAATCATTAAAATATGAAGGGTATATTTCAAGATACGTTTGAAAACCTCAACCTGTTCAAGTTATGGTATTTATTTCCCTGTAAAGCGTTTTGAAAGACACAAAACCAAGAAATAACAAATTAAAGGATACAGAATGCTGTAAAATCGTCTTCATGAACAGGAATATCATGCATGTGAACTATTGTATTACATGTATTTCATAGACAGTTTGTATTATTTTATATCAAACATTTTCTCTGCAAATATCACAAATACACCAAATTTGAGTAAGCACCTATTAAGAAAGGACGATAGAATGTGACAATAATTTTCAGCGTAAAACAATTAACAAAAACAAAAACTTAAATACACGTGTTCTATAATGATTATATTGCTATCATTCTAATGATTAAATTCGTAACCGAAATGTTGACTCAGCTTTTAACCACATATGCATAGAATGCATTGGCCAGAGGCAACGAAACTGTCACCAGACCTCACACAATGTTAAAATCATCTGCGCACTGTATTGCTTTCCGTTAATATGGACGTGATGAGCGGAAATCTAAAAATATCCCTGCGACTGACCCACATTTTCGTCGTGTACAATGCAATCCCAACATGTGTTTTGGGGTAGGGAATAAAAATCATGATTATAAAGAAAAAAATCTGGAAATCCTTTGGGGTCCAAATATAGCAATGTCTAACTAATAAAATAGCATTGAGAGAATTATAATATTTGTCTTCGAATCGAAATATTTTACTCGGAAACACGAGCTGCAAAAGTTTGTTTACCTTTTGTTGGTCATCTGATGCGAAACCGGAAGGACATGAATCGGATTTCTTTTCTTAACCGCGGTTACGCATTTAAAGGTTTGTTAGCCGTGGGTTACGGCCGTGTAAAATCGATTTTAACCCGCCAGTAACTTTGTGTTACTGATCGTTCCAAGTCGATACTTCTGTGGTGGTTCTTTTTGTTTTATGTCTTGGTGTTTAAAATATTTTTGTGCTGTTGGCGCCTTATGTATGTTTGCATATTTTTAGTTAAGTTAAGGTAACTGAGTGGCCACCTATTGGGAAAATAGCTGATCATTCGGCTTACGAAATGTTTTCATGGTATAAGTGTCTGATTGTTAGTTTGGTTTTTTCCCACCTTGGTTTTTGGAGTGGGAGTCTTTTTCTGATTGCGCCTTCTCCTGATCTTTGCCTACTTGTACTTTTTTTATGTACGATAACCGTTTAAATGACAATAGTGTCATATTATTGCGTGTGTTCGGGGTTCTCCAATGGTACCATTGGTAACATTTGTACCATATTGGTAGTTCTCTCATGTAAGGAAGTCACGAAAATCAACAGCCTCTCCTTTATGGGCTGCGGCGTTGGCATCATTTCAAGTTAACTTCCATTGTAAAAAAAATCTTCCATTGCGCCACCGCAAAGATTGTTCCGCCAACGAGCCACCGCCTAGATAGCTTTGTCTCAGGGGCTTGCGGCCCTGGTCTATCAGGGGGCCCGAAGGGCCCCTGGCTCCACATTAGTGTAGGATTACCATCAGTACTTTTACAAGTTACCTGTCAGTGAGTGAGCAGTTTGCCTCCGTTTTGTCATTAATGAATTAAAGTTAAAACCCTGTCACAAAGGCCTGATATTACAGTTTTATATCTATATACCTTTCATTTTCAATATTATAGTTTTTAATCCGTTTGTCAGTAATGGATGCCTGCAATTAAATATTTAGTTCCATAATTGTTTAAATCTAGGTGGACAGCACAAATACAGTACCTATCTAAACAATACAAATTTTCCCAGAGGAATTTTTATTTTTAAACACTTTAAAACAGGTCAAAGCACTGCAGGATTTGATAGAATATCACAACAAAGAGACCAATTTAAATTTGTGTAAACAGATTTAAACAGTGTATACCCAGATAATCCAAGTTAAAAGGTACAAAAGAACCATTAATTTTAAGTGGCACCTACAACGCCGCCAATGCCGCAGCGCCTGTATGAATCTTCAACGGAAACCTTCTCAAATGCCGCTAACGCCGTCTCGCCATTGGGGGTGTATGCATCTGCAACGCCGCCAATGCCGCAATGCCGCCAATGCCGCAGCGCCTCTACATATCAAGCTTTTCAGAAGTAGTGCCAACGTCGCTGCGCCATTGGGGGTGTATGCACCTACAACGTCGCCAATACCGCAGCGCCTCTATGTATCTTGAAACCTTCTAAAATGCCGCCAACGCCGCCTCGCCATTTGAGGTATGTGCATTTGCAACGCCGCCAATGCCGCAGCGCCTCTACATGTTAAGATTTTCAGAAGTAGCGCCAACTAGAGCTGAACTCTTCTCTGCATCCCACCCACCAACCCACTTTTCGTGATATTCTTACATGAGGGATGGACCACCATTTGTACCAATTTAATTGCCAATGGTACGGTACCATCGGTAAAGACATTGAATTACCAATGGTGCAAATATTACCAAACAATGGTACCAATGGGAGGACCGCGAACACATGCAATGTTTTGTTTCCTCTTGGATTTAATTCGCGGGTCTTTCCAGAAATCTTATTCTATTTCTGAGTCTTATCTTTAATATTTTTGAAATAATAAAAGAAATACAGTTCTTGCTAATTCTGTTTGTATAAAGTTGAAAGACGCTCGGGCAAATCATTCAATTTATTCGTTGGCGTTGAATAGAAACATTAAATATAATTCTGCTAAGCTACATAACAAAAACTAATCTTCTTGCTGCAATTTCCATGTCTCATAAAATTTATTATGTAACTTTTCACATCACAGCGCGTTTTCTTGAGTGAGTTAGGGTAAATACAAGAAATATACAGTTTCAGTCATAAATCACAGATGGCTTAAATCTATGTGACGTAAAACAGTACTACATTACTCATAAACACCTGCCTGCTATTCTCTTTATACCTTCTTCATTAAAGGGTTGCATAAAAACATAAATTATGGTATTCCTTTTCCCGCCTTTTCGATTACAAGAGAAACAAAACTGCATTATTGCATGTGTTCCATTTACTTTTACAATTAATGTTATGGATGTACAATTATTTGTCCATTTGTATCTATAATTCATAAAAAGATAATGCGCAAATTGTATTTGAAACTCACACGTTTTGTTTTCTAGCTTGGCACGCACTCTTGCGTTAAAAATATGGTCGGTCATAAATATGCCGGTCTATGTAATTTTGCCAGGCATCCAACGGTTTAACTGGATAAAGCAGCATCGTGCACTCCGAATACTATTGTATACTGGCACCAACAAATTTACATGCTAGGATTTACAGCCGGAGGGTTTGTTTATAATTAATGTCGAATGTTGTTGGGCAAAGCAGCGTCTTTGTTTGCGTAATGACATTGAGCTGAGACAAAAGTACATGTACATGTATCTTGAAGACAATCATTGAATTTAAATCAACATTAAATTCGCCCGTCAATTTCCGCAGCATGCAGATCCGTGGTCAATTAAGTTTTGCAATAACAAAAGGGCTCATTTTAAACTTTCTGATCTGAGTTCAGTCAGAATGCGAATCATGATATTCGACTTTTCGATTTAATACACAGTCTACAGCGGGGCTGGTGTTCAAACAGCCAATGCGTCAATGGCTCTATGATCAATACTCCCATCTTTGAGACGAATTGTTCATTCTGAAATACATATGAATACAACATTCAGCACGCAAAATTAGGAAACTGTATTGTTTCGATGAAAAATAAAGTTTTAATGTTCAATTTTTACTAGGAACATTGTGCTCCCCCTCGCCATGCATCATAGTAGTCTTTGATTCGTCATGATAATTTGTCCGTGAAATGTTGTTTACAGGGGTGACATTACCGGAATCCTCACGTGTAGTAAAGCGCTTTACTGATGACACACTAACGCGTGTATGTGCTGGCGCCCTTTCCTGTTTGTGCAAAAGGGCTTAGCCTTGTTACAATGCATCTTTGAATCGACTGTGCATGAATATTTTTTAATGATCTCCATCTAGATTATAACGGACAATCAAAATATTGTCTGCATTCTGTTATGATTTACAACAGCAAAATTTTGGGCCACAGAATTGTCCACCACAGCTGTCGTGCTTGTATATCTCAAGAATATTTTGTTTAACCGCCAGGCGCTCTAATGGTGTTAAAATAAACTAGTGTGCCGCGTCACGAGAAGAACTGTCTTAAGTATGGTTTTCTACCAGGTAGGACCAATTCGGTCATTGCAATAAGCTTGAGCATTCGTATGAAGCGGTAAAGTAGAGCGACAAGCACAGTCATGGTCGTGTCATTTTCATTTAAAAGTTATAAAAAGTCCCTTTAAAAGCAATAAATTAAAAGCGTTTGCACGTGGATATTTTAGTTTAAACATCTAACATCTACGTGGTGTACAATGTACATTATGTTATGTATGGTGATAAGAGCTTATTAGACTAATGGGCTACTTGATGGTATTTGTACATATGTATACATTTAACCATTCCTAATTATATTATGTGACGTTGTTGATTTACCATCATCTCCGGCGGGTCCACTCTGGAATTCGAGGACCCCTTCTGAAGTGGAAACAAAGCTTCCTTGCCAACAGAAGTCAACAGGTTATGGTTGAAGGACATGCATCTACTCCAGCTCCAGTCACGTCCGGAGTTCCTCAGGACCTCTTTTGTTCCTGGTTTACATTAAAGACCTCCCCATGAAAGTCTCTTCAACTACCCGCCTATTTGCCGATGACAGCCTGTTGTATCGTAGAATTAGAAGCCCGGAGGATGCTCGGATACTGCAGGAAGACCACTACAAACTACAAGCACGGGAGAGGGAGTGGCAGATGTCAGAGATCAGGGTGACAAACAAAAGAAATCCCATCAGAACATCATCAGATCCATGGCCATGATCGACAGGAAAGTACCTTGGGGTCACCATCTCTAGTGACCTGTCCTGGAATGCTCACGTGGATGCCACTGTCAAGAAAGTCAATAACAGCTTTTCCTCAGGAGAAACCTCGCCAGATGTCCCAAAGATGTCAAAGCACAAAGCTATCAGACAGTGGTTAGGCCTATCCTCGAGTACGCATCTACGTCATGGAATCCTCTCTCCACAACCAACATCGAGAAAATAGAAGCAGTCCAAAGGCGATTATAAGACAACAAGCAGCCTTTTGATCTAGGTTGGGAGACCCTGTATCATTCAACATTTTTGCATTATCGGCTGGTTTCCTGCTGACAAAAAATCAATATTGGAAATGCAGGTAACCAGAACCCCCCTGACCTCAAAGGTCAGTGGGGGTTCTGGTTACCTGTATTTCAAATATTGATTTTTTTCAAGCTGAGAACCAGCAGATAATGCAAAAATGGTGAATCGTCGAGCCAACGCCAAGCTTGTAATGATGTACAGGATAACATACGGACTCATCGACATTCCAGGGCCAGCCTTTCTGCATCCCTCAACACTAAGAACCAGAGGCAACACACTACGCTACCTTGTGTCCTACAGCAGGACAGACGCCTACCGGCATTCATTCTTTCCATTTGCCATAAGACTGTGGAACTAGTGCCGGAGTGTATTGAGATCACCCCAACTCTTGATGCCTTCAAGTTGGGGCTGATCAGCAACTATGTACAGTCTGTTTTTTTTATCCTGTTTTAACCAGCACTTTGTTAACCACACCTCACGACGTCCTTGCACATAGTTCACCACAGTGCGAAGATGCTTCAGAGAAGGTCATGCACTTTATTGGAAGAAGAAGAAGAAGAAGAAGAAGAAGAAGAAGAAGAAGAAGAAGAAGAAGAAGAAGAAGAAGAAGAAGAAGAGAAGGGCGTGTATCTTTCTGTCTTCTTTTTTTCTGTTGTTACGTCTTAACCACCGATTCAGGCTGTACAGAACTTGTGACCTGGACCTCTTGAGAAAAAGTTCTTAATTACATGTACTTATGGTTAAAAATTAAGAAAAAGCGATAATATTTAGGTGGGCGTTGGGTGGGTGTCATTCATACGGTGAAATAAGTAGACTTATTTTGAACCAGATTTATTGTTCATTATGATCATCTTTTTTCAATTTTTAGTTTCCAAATAAGGAGTTTTTGTTTGTGAGAATTCAAAAGGACGAGAAGGGCAGAAATATTTTTGGACCGGAAAGACTTTGTTCTAATATTTCGGTGTTTAGTTGTACTAAAATTTAAACCAATCAAAAACGTTAAAATATTTGTTGCGTTAATAGAAGTTATCCGGAAGCCCTCGGTCGTTATCATTGTAAACAGCAATGTCTGTGTTGTGAAAAATGAAGATTATGGCCGAGATTGAATACTTTAGTATCGGCAGTATAGTGGCCTGTACAACATGTTATCAACAGAAAATTCAAGGCGAGGTCGTCGCCTTTGACGAGGGAACAAAAATGCTTGCCATCAGTATCCTTGAAATAGTGCAAACCACACTAACTGAACCCCCTGTTTTGAGTTGAGTGTCAAAATTTAAGCCACGAAAACACAAAAATTTAAGGGACCTAGATGCCTTTTAAAGTGTTGGAACGCGTTTTCATGATTCCGCTATCCGCTATTCCTGGCCTAGTTGGCACTGTGTTCTCTCTTGTCTGCATCACTCTTCTGTACTTGATCTTCTCATTTGTAACTGATCTCTAGTGTACTTGGACAAAATGATAGAATAGCGGATCAAGGATTCTGAGGCACACTAGGACTTGGTTGGAATCTTCCTGTGGCCCTGATGAACTCTGTCAGCTCCTTCATAATGGTCTCTCTGTAGTTGGGGATATTGTCGCCCTCTTCATTGCCAAGTAGAGTGTGTAGATCCAGGTGGTATAGACCAATACTCTGGCTAAGGTTCAACTCCAAGATGTTACGAGCTGGCTCATGTAGGGGACACCATACATGTGATACCTCCCTCATCATCAGGGAGACTCCAGGAAATGAGTCGTAAACTGATCTAAAATTTTACCAAAATATACCACTTTTTATAGAAAATTTTAAAATCTCCCTGAAATGAACCAAGAATTTTCTTATATATTCTATACATTTTTCAAAAACCTCCCTGAAATGAAAGAAAAATCTCCCTGAAACCACTTTCAAACTCATCACATGTATGGGACACTGCAGAAGGAAATGTTCCACTGTCCAGTTGCGGATTTAGAGGGGGTTCGGGTGGTTCGCTTGAACCCCCCTCTGGGACGAAATTAGTTCAATTTCATGGGGAAATTTATGAAAAACCAGGTACGATGTTGCAAACGAACCCCCTCTTGATGGATTTGAACCCCCCTTCTAGAAATCCTGGATCCGCCCCTGCTGTCTCTGTCTGTCCACACCCACATTTGTCGGATGGTACTTGACCCAACTTGTGTCTGTAGCTGTTCAGCCGAGAATAGCCTGACTGTAGTTGTAGTAACAAGCTGAAGGCTTCTTTATTAGGTTGGTCGAAGAGTCTTTTGAATTCTACTGTTGGGAAATAGTTGTAGTAGTCTCTTCCTGTGTCAATAAGTTTACTGGTGATTTCTGCTATATCCCACATGACAAAGATCTCTCAAGAAACCATATACTTTTTCTGAACAAATCCTATTCTACCTGGAATGTGATTTTGCAAAAATCAGATTTCTTTAAATGTCAGTAGTCTGATTGATCACTGTGGTGTCATCCAGTGCTCCTGGATCAGAATGGTTTACTGGTGACATACCTACTTCACCAGGGGATGCGCTCACAAGAGATGCGAACTTGGACGCACAGTCATCAGACATTTCAGCAGAGGAAATCGGATTCAGAGAATGAAGACCAGGTGGGGTATGAAAGCCCCTGCCAAGCCGAGCTGTAAGAAAGACCCTGCCGAGTCAGGTTTTTGACATAATTGCTAAAAGCTGGATATGTTCATGGCAAATTATATACACAGTGATACTTTGTTGCATACAGAATGATATTTTGTAGCATTTTAAATCATTTTATTATATATAGTGTTTCCTCCAGACCCAAAAAAGGGCATGGTAAGGTTGCTAAAAAGGGGCACTTTTTAACGCGTGGCAGCATGTCAAAAAGGCACTTTCAGTGCGCGGCGGCAAGCAAAGGGCACTTTTAAATGGCCCATGGCATGTTAGAGCACATTTATGCACAGTCATTAAATTTAACACTTATGATATTTTCTCTATAATTTCAAATTTGCTTTTCAGCTAGATTCACTTTTACAACTTAGAAAATTTCTTTTTCCTTTGCCTCACATTACTTTAATACTGAATTAACTCATGTTTTGTTTTGAAAAGTAAACTGTAATTGAAAACTGGCACACTTATATCACCAGGTAGGACATTCAATTTTCACACCTTTTTTGATCAACAGCTCATTTGGTGTCAAATTGGGTATTTATCATGGAGTAATTATAAATCAACATTTGCCGCTGCTTAAGTGACAATAAACAAGGGATTAAAGCAATCAACAACAGTATGGAAGTCATGATCATGAATTTTGCCAAATTTGTTTCTGCAGACTTCAAGCATAAAGTCTTGTAACTTCCTTATTTTTTGTTGGATTTTGACAAACTTTTTACCAAAATGTAGGGCACAGAATGTAGATTCAGAAAAAAGGGCATGGCGCTGGGAAAAAGGGCATGGCGCTGGAGAAAAGGGCATGGCGCGGCGCCATAGTAAAAGTGGCTAGGGAAAACACTATTATATGAATGGAAACCGTTTACATAAACTTTGGTATGATAATTTGCCAAATTTATTGGATTTGATAGAAAATCTCATTTTTTGTACCAATCAAATAGAAAATGCCATCAAATTTTGTTTTCAAATTATTCATGACGAACAATATCTTTAACATCCATGCGATTTTATCAATTTCAACATATGAAATCATTCATTTTTGGTATTTTGAGTTAAATTTTCGATAAACTTGTCAAAAACCCTGCTCGGCAGGGTCTTTCTCACAGCTCGGCTTGGCAGGGGCTTTCATACCCCACCCTCAGACCAGGAAAATCTTGGATTAAGACAACTCTGCCCAATTCATAGGACGACTCGGCCCAGCTGGAAATTATGTTTTTGAAACTGGGAGCATGACTAGGTCAACTGAAATGGGAATCTGTTAAGAAAAGGAGGAATGATAGTAGACTTATATTGCTATAAAAAGGTGTAAAGGGTAAAGCGGAATACCCACAGATGACCTCATTCCTAAGAATAGGCGTTGTAGAAATCAACACTCTCTGGCTTTTCAGATACCTTCAGCTAACAAAGAAGCGTACAAAAGTAGTTTCTTTCCACAGACTATCAGGGACTGGAATGACCTCCCTGATTCTCTGATCTCCTGCTGAATTGTCTGATGACTGTGTGTCCAAGTTCGCATCTCTTGTGAGAGCCAGGGACTAATTTCCCTCTGGGTGAAGTATTGTCAATTTGGCATATCACCAGTAAACCATTCGGATTCAATTCAAAAGACAACTCGGCCCAAATGAGGATTGCTATAGAAATACTTACCAGCCCTTCCATCGGTCTTATGTCTTCTTATTTTTTTTTTCTATTATTCACAATACAGTTTTATATTACTTGTGTTGCACTTAAAATTTCTTATCATCCTAAAAGCAATGAAGGCGGTTCTAACATGTTTGGAGCAAAAATGAGAAAAATATCGTTTTTTTTTTTTTTCTACTGAAAATTTCCATTTTTACAACCTTAAAAATCTCTGTATATTGCATGGGTATGTTTTCATAATGAGATTCCTTAACGTTTTGCTCAGAATCACCAGCCGCTAGTGGGAAACACAATGTACATGATGTAAAGCTAGTAAATCTGTCGTTTGTTAGTGATGTCCAAGTTATCAAAGAAGTAGAACGAGACACACCACCCCCACTTCCAAATCTCAATCAACAGAAGGTTTGTTGCTTTGTTTTTGCTTTAACATTGTTTTATGCTTTAACATTCTTATCTCATACAGAACTGTTGCTGGGTACTTATAAATAATTGCATCAAATGCTGTATACAGGTAATTCGTGTGTGTGATGCTTCTTCATGATTGTTATGTAAACTTAGTAGCCCACTGTTAGAATGCAAATGTATCTGACATTTACCCAATATCACCAGTGAATCCATTTTGAGGACATTATCACATAGATCTATATATAACCTGCAATTTCAGCCTCGTCACGAGAAAACCAGATTTTTGTATATATATATGGTAAAACAAAGGTGCACATCTGATCAAAGCATTTGTTTTCACTACATGGATAGTACAATCCCTCTTCTTCTTAAATTAGAAATTTCAAGGTTCTAGCCTTTTTAGCTCACCTAAGCCGAAGGCTCACAGGTGAGCTTATAGTATACCCATGATCTGGCGTCCGTCCGTCGTCGTCCACAATTTCAAAGATCTTCTTCTCTGAAACCGCTTGGCCAATCAAATTAATATTTTATGTGGAGCCTCCTTGCGTAGTGGCATTGAAATTTCGTTCGCAATATTTTGGTCACATGACCAAGATGGCCGCCACACCCGTATATGGTAAAAACCCTTCAAAAATCTTCTTCTCCAGAACCGGCAGACCGATTTCCACGAAACTTGGTATGTAGCATTGGGGACTCCACCCCATTGTAGTTTGCTAAAATGATGACCCTGGGATGACCTTGACCTATTTTATGGCAAGGTCAATTTTGGAAACATAGGCTTTTACATTGGAAAAAGTGAAAACTATGGATTTCTTGTAAACTATTGCAGCCTGAGTCCTGAAAAGTGGTATATGCGCAGCAGACAACTAATGGAGTACATGAAGGTATATGATTAATGTAGGTCAAGGTCATCTCTTGACCTTGGCCATTCGTCGTTCATACACACTTTTCAAATATCTTCTTCTCTGCAACCGCTTGACCGATCAAAGTGAAATTTTATGTGGAACCTACATGGGTAGGGGGAACGAAAGTTTGCTCGCGAAATTTGGGTCACATGACCAAGATGGCCGCCAAGCCCATATATGGTAAAAACCCTTCAAAAATCTTCTTCTCCAGAACTGGCAAGCCGATTTCCACGAAACTTGGTATGTAGCATCGGCGGCTCCAGCCCATCATAATTTGCTAAAATGATGACCCTGGGATGACCTTGACCTATTTTACGGCAAGGTCAATTTTGGAAACATAGGCTTTTACATTGGAAAAAGTGAAAACTATGGATTTCTTGTAAACTATTGCAGCCTGAGTCCTGAAAAGTGGTATATGCAGACAACTAATGGAGTAGATAAAGGTATGTGATTAATGTAGGTCAAGGTCATCTCTTGACCTTGGCCAATATGTCGTTCATACACATTTTTCAAAGATCTTCTACTCTGCAACCGCTTGGCCAATCAAAGTGAAATTGTATGTGGAACCTCCATGGATAGGGGGAAGGAAAATTTGTTCGCGAAATTTGGGTCACATGACCAAGATGGCCGCCACGCCCATATATGGTGAAAATCCTTAAAAAATCTTCTTCTCCAGAACCGATGGGCGGATTTCAATGAAACTTGATATGTAGCATCGGGGACTCCAGCCCATCATAGTTTGCTAAAATGATGACCCTGGAATGACCTTGACCTATTTTACGGAAAGGTCAATTTTGGAAACATAGGCTTTTACATGGGAAAAGGCGAAAACACTGGATATTTTGGAAACTATTGCAGCCTGATCTGAGACTTGAAAGTTGAATGCAGACAACTGATGGAGACAATGAAGGTATGTTATTAATTAAGCTCATTGTCATTTCTTGACCTTGACCCAAAGCCATTGAAATATCGAAAATATAGACTTGTTTTTCTCGGACGTGAAACTTTGCAGATCAGTGCTTTAGCTAGAATAATTTAGCAGGGCGCATCGCCCTGTTGCCCTTTTCTAGCGCCCTGTTGTGCCCTTTTTCATGTAGTTTGCACCCTGCCCTTTATTTTGGTAAAAAGATCATAAAAATTGGACAAAAAATAAGAAAGTTACAGAGTTTTTAAGTTTGAAGGCTGGAGTAAACAAAAGTGCAGCTCTAGCTGCAGTGTGACTATAGCTTGACCGTCATAAAATGACTGGGTGTTTGGTAAATATTTTGGTTATCGATGTGTATTTATAAATTTGATGACGTATACGGAATCCTATGCGAGTATTTAGACAAGTATTGATTGGTTTATCGGAATTCGTGAACGTGGTATTGAACAAATACTCTCATATCATTGCACCGACTGCATTAGAATTTGGTGTAACGGTTAGACCGCAGGACGTAGTAACCGAACATCGCGGGTTCGAATCCCTTTAGATATTTTTCAGAGTAATTTTATTTTGTTTTATATTTTTTTTTATCATCACCCATACTTTCATGCAGTTCGTGTTTTACATTATAATCTTGATTTTTTTCGCAATTCACATGAGAATGTACAATCAGTCGTTGTCTGGCTCGCGTACTCTGACAAAAATACGTTGACGGCAGATACGCTGACGGCGGGTGGCGATTGTTCTAGTAACGCGACATTGAGCGACGAGGAGACTGATTCCGCAGAGTGAAACTATGATTTAATGCTTGACATGTCATGAAATAACCTAAAAGATGCAGACAATGCGGTGCAAGTAAACATTAATATGGATACCTTCTTTAGTTTCTATGTTCGTAAAAGTTATACTTAGAAATTCAAATATACTTTGTTTAGTCACATAAAGATATCATTTAGCATTGATATGATCTGGAGTTAAAATAAATTAAATAAAATATCAGAAAATATAACACCATAAAAGACAAAGAAAGAAAAAAAAAAGATAAAGAAGAGCACTCTATAAAATAATAAAAATGTCTTTGATGGGATTCGAACCCGGGATTTCAAAAATACATTCTTTTTCAAATGAACTAAACTGCTCCTCTCCCTACTGAGCCAATTCCTATCTCTTATATTATTAAGAACAACATGTCAATACATTACCGTAAATAATCGGTGAATTGTTTGGAAAACACCATTGATAAACGGCGATCTATAAAAAGCTATATGTTGACAAACAATATAACCATAACACCGCCAATTTTTCGTGGTCAAGCTATACAGCATGGTTGACTTCTTTAATCCTTTGTTTGTTGTCAATAATTACTCAAAATAATTTTGACACATCTTTGATTATAATTGCCTCAGGTGACACCACTGCCAGTGAAGTGTGACTTAAATATATCATGTTTAATTAGAGAATTCAGTAACCAAAAATGTTTTGAGTAGACTGGCTTCTTGAAAAGTCAGGATTATCATCATAAAGATTACCATAAGGTTTTTAGTATATTTCCCTTCAAATGTCCAATAGTCAAGAAAAGGTACACCCTGCAGCAAAGAAAGAAAAGAAAAATGTATTTTCCTTCAATGCTACAAGAATATTTGGATTAGTTATTTACAGTATGCACAACTAATAAAGTGATTATCAGCTTTTGGAATTAAAGCTATTTCAAAGAAGCGCTGTGGTCTAAAAGTGCCCTTTTTCCTAACTGCCGCGCGCTGAAAGTGCCCTTTTCAGCATAAGTCTGCCCTGCCCTTTTCAAATCCTAGCTGGAGCACTGCAGATGCAGAGAAGTCAATAAAGGTATGTAAGTATTCAAGGTCAAGGTCATTGCTTCAGGTGAGCGTTCTCAGGACCAATGGTCCTCTGGTTACCAGACAGTACAGGTCGGTTTGTGTCGGACCTGGTCGGAAATCCTGAAGACCGGTTTTCTCGCATAGCAGCTCATTTGATGCTGAGAAAAAGATATGATAAAATTAAAGTTCTTCAAAACATGCGTAACATGCATGTAGTATGCAATGCATCATTATTTCTCTTCTAAGTGTGGTTGTCATAACTCTTCCTTTGTTCCATTCCTCTAGATACAGAGCAGATTACGACAGAACCTTGAGGAGAAGCGGCGACAAGTTAACTATATAGGAGTAGGAGTCTCACAAGAAGGGCAGCGAGTATTTAATGCTATAGTCAAAACGTGAGTAATTGTTACTCAGTGCAAAATGAGAGTGAAGTTTAATTTGCTATTATGACATCCTTCTTGCATTTTGACTGCAAGTATTTAATGCTATGCTCAAAACATGATTGTCCAGTACTCGCCATTTCTGTATACAAATAGTCAATTACCTCTTGACGATGTTATTTAGTTCTAAATACAGTTATTCATAAGTCAGCTGATATACTTTGAAAATTTTTGCATATTTTTACATGCAGCATGCATAGTACTTTTAGGATTATGTTAGTTGCGTAATGACTGTAAATCTGAGGCGTTATACATGTAAGTGTATTTGGAAAACCAAGCAATCGCTGTCAGACGTACATGAACTTTTCAAATTAACTTCCGTGAATGTGAAATTTGCAAGCTGTGAAATTCATTTTTTTCTGGAAGTTAACAAAATGCTCATTGCTATTTCAGAATAAGTGAAGTAAAATGGGATCGCCAGAATATTATTGTGATGGAAGAAATAACGATACGGCCGCCGTACGGCCTAGAGGATATTAGTCCTTGTCGGGGGAAGGAGGGGAGCAAAGCCTTAGAACATGTAAAGAAAATTGTAAGTAATGTTCTTTTTAATGATTTGAATACAAATAAGGACATTTGGCTATATTATTTAGACCAGTAAACTACCTTAATAGTGAGGCTTGCCTAGCAACAGTTTGGTAAGGATAATTGACCTTCTAGACGGTCAGTAGCTGTTTGCCATGGATGTAAAGCTGCGTTTGCACTAAGCCACTAGGAATGTATAATCAAAAGTTTCTTTATAAAAAAAGTTGTGTGTAATAAATAATGGAGTCTAGATTAAATGGACATACTAATTTATATGTGAATAACGGGACAGTTGATTTGTGATAGTATATTTTTGCAATATATATATATATATATATATATATATATATATATATATATATATATATATATATATATATATATATATATATATATATATATATATATATATACAGGTCAACCTCATTATAACGCTATCTTTGGGGTCCATGAAAACAGACCGTGTTATAAGTGAACCGTTTTATAATGAGGTTATTTACAATAGACATATAGCAAAATAATTAATTTGGGAGCCATGACATGGCCGCGTTATATTGAAAACCGCACTATAGTGAGGCGCATAATAATGATGTTGAACTGTATACACACCATCGGAGAACAGATGTCATGAGTAACATTCCTGGTTGATTACGAAAACTTGCCCTTGCAATATACAGAGCTTTTTTAAGTTGTAAAAATGAAAATTTGATATTTTTCGTATTTTTTGCTCAAAAAATTGATTGTGGGTACACATTAGAACCGCCTTGGCGAGGCGGTTCGCTAAGGCAGTTCTAACAAGTATCCACAATCTATGTTTTGGAGCAAAAATAAGAAAAAAAGATATACCCCTCCAAACCCCAGATTTACTGTATAAAAGTAGGGTTTAAGGGGGTATACATTGTTTCACGGACATGTTTTCATGATGAGTAACATTCCTGGTTCACATGCAGTCTGATGTCAGTCAGAGTGATGTTGCTCACATTTCTCTGAAATTATTGTGTTATCAATGCTTTAAAGTTAAAAATCATATTTAAATGGAGACCTGTCACTGTTAAAAAAAAAGTGTGACCATATATTCAATGAATGTAGGTGTCCCAAAATGGAAAATGAGGCTCGTCACTAGGAAACCAGATTTTTGCCTATGCGAAAACAAAGGTGCAGATCACCTGTGCAGTAACTGCACAGCTGATCAGCGCCTTTGTTTTCGCTACATGGATAGCACAATCATTCTTCTTCTTAAATCTGAAATTTCAAGCTTCTAGCCTCTTTCTGAGACTGCACAGGTGGGTTTGTGTCAGACCTGGCCGGAAATCCAGAAATGTTGGTTTTCTGGCATCACCGCTCAAAGTTTAATTATTGTTGTCCCCTGATTTGGGTATTATTTTGTTCTCAGGTACAGAAGCACCTAAAAGACATGGAACAACAGAGAAATAGTGATCTACGAAAGTCATTATCTCCTAGCCCCGCCTCCTCAACCTCCTCATGAATATTCATGAACAAGACAATTTACATAAAAAAAAGTAAAAAAATACCGAAAAAAAAATCAATAAAAAAATAGCAAAAAAGGAGAGAAAAAGAGGTTTGTGAAAGAAATAGATGAAATAAGTACAGAGAAGTATACTTTATAGAGTATAAAAGGCCATATTATGTATAACAATAAAATTGGATTTTAAACAACATGTATTATGACATTTTCTAAAGGTGTTTCAGACCAGTTTTGCGTAAAGCGGGTTATCATTGCGCTCTTCTTAAAGTTGTGACAAAGTTGTGTGATAATGAAGTAAACATCTAATAGGATGGATTTAAGAACATCATGAGAAAAACGGCTGATATCGTCTACAGGAACGTTTTTTCTTGACAGATGAGATCTGTTTTAAAAATCAAGGCTAAAAGATGCACATTAGAATAAATCAGGAACAAGTAGTAATGGTTGATAAATTCTTAGTGGAGTATAAAATAAGCCGCCTCATGAGAAAACCAACATTTTGCATATGCAAAAACAAAGGCACAGATCAGTTTCGCAGTGTCTGCAAAGTTGATCACGCCTTTATATTCACTACATGAATAGTACAATCCCTCTTCTTCTTACATCCAAAATGTCAAGCTTCTAGTCATCTTCTGTGCTTGTATGAAAACCACATTGTTAGTTTTATCATGAAGTGGCTTAAATAATATACACAAGGTTTTTGACCAGTCTTATTGCAGACTAACAGAAGAAAAGTGTCTGTGATCTGATCTGTGATCATCACAACTGTCTCTTGATTCTGAATTTAACCATGTTACCAGACAACCAGATTTTTGCATGTGCAAAAATAAAGATAACAGATTAGATGTGTCATAACTGCACAGCTGATCAGTGCCTTTGTTTTTGCTTCACAGGTAGTACAACCCCTCTTCTTTTAAATCTTAAATTTCAAACATCTAGCTTTTTATGTGAATGCACAGATCGATTTGTGTCAGACCTGGTCCTTAGGTTATAAAACTCTTTTCATGCTCAGCTCAGCTGAGACTAAAATTTATCCTGCTCATAAAATTTAGCATTTTAACATTTATGAGCAAGATAAATTACAGGCGTTGATGATCAAGCTGAAATTTCAGTTCAGTTGGGCTATTTTAGCATTTATGAACTGTTGAAATTTTATGCTCAGCTGAACTAAGCATGAAAAACGTTTTATAACCTCGGGACCAGGTGCAACTGAAGAAAAGTGTTTTCATGTCACTGCTCACTTTGCAAGTTGTAATCAACTCAAGTGTTGCAAAACTCAAGATGTGCTGGTAGGGTACAAAGAGTTTGTGTTTAAGAGCTGCTTCGGTCTCAAATTTAGGTAAAAATGAAATTCTGTTGGTATGAATATTCCTAAAACCAGTCATCTCTTTTAAAATCGCAATTTTTCAGCTGTAAAGAATTAGAGATTTTTTGAAAATTCCACAGGAAAAAAAACTTTTTTTTTTTATTTTTGCTTAGAACATTTTTTTGGGTACACACTAGGCCGAGGTGTTTCTAAAAAGCACCCACAAACTATGTTTTGGATCAAAAATAATATAAATGTATGCCCCTGTAAACCCCAGTTTAACTACACAAAATGGGGTTTAAGGGGGTAATTTTTTCATGGATATGTTATCCTGATGTGATATAAACCCAGAAAAGGACTTGTCAATGGATTGCTAGAGAATTAAATGCACTGCTGAAAAATGTACATGATTGTTTACAAATGATTTTTTACAAATGATCTTAAGAACATCATCATGACCTATAGACCAGATGTAAATCTTTATATAACAACATCAAAAATTTACATTATTCTGTGATTTAGAAGCTATAATATCACAACTAATATTTGGACATAACCAATGTGACTGAGAACATCCAATGCAGATGAAGTCAGTATTAAGCTGTGGAATTCAAAATACCTGATATCGTCTGTTTGTTGATCTCAGTTGCCTTGGTTCTGTGGTCTTCACTGTTTGCTAGTCGGCCAGCATCTTTTTGGTAGTTAATTTATCACAGTTTGAGGATGAATACAGTAAAACTTAAGAATTCTGAAAGTCAAGACAGTTACACATTTTAAGGAAGAAGGAGGGTAAATTGCCATAGTTTTTATCTGAGCTGCATCATGAGAAAACCAACAATCTGCATATGCAAAAACAAAGGCACAGATCAGCTTAGCAGTAACTGCGAAGCTGATTAGCGCCTTTGTTTTCGCTACACGGATAGTACAGTTCCTCTTCTTTCTAAATCCAAAATTTCCAGCTTCTAGCCATCTTTGCTTGTACAGGTCGGTTTGTGTCGAAGCTGTTCGGAAACCACATTGTTGGTTTTCTCGTGACATGGCTCGTCTGTTTTATGTGTTTATTAGAACATGTTGAATCATGTTAAACAAGACTGATGAAATACAAGGTACAGAAAGGATATTTTGTTGCTCACTTTAGAAACCATTTGATCCCCATCTTTGTTAGCTTGCAAAGAGATTCTAGGATTTTTTTTTCCTTTTCTAAATAACAGTAAGAATAGGTTCACTCATGGAAACATCTCCATGTGAGTTTGGCCCTATCAATCCTCCACTTATATGGTAAAATGTGGTTCGACAGTACAGAAAGGGTTATTTGTTTTCACTTTAGAAACCATTAGAACCCTATCATAGTTTGCGTGCAAAGTGATTCTAAGTGGTCACAGGTTCGATCCCGGGCTTCTCCAGTCTGTTGGATGAGACTATAAACCGAGGTCCCATCTCCATATGACCTTAGCTGTTGGAGGTATGTTAAACTCCGAATCAACCAACCAAAGAGATTTTAGGATGTCCCATTTAAATAACAGCAATGTGTACCCCCTCAAACCCCGCTTTTATATAGCAAAACTGGGGTATGCAGGGGTAAACCTATTTTTCTTATTTTTGCTGCAAAACATAGATTGTGGGTACTCGTTGAGGCGGTTCTAACGAGTACCCACAATCTATGTTTTGAGCAAAAATAAGAAAAATATCAAAAATTTTCTAAAATTTTCATTTTTTCAACTTTAAAAAATCACTGTATATTGCATGGGCAAGTTTTCGTAATGGTAAGAATTAGTCCACATCATGGAAAACATCCCATATGAATTTGGCCAAGTCAACCCCACACATATAATTTGGGTTGAGGGGATGTAGGTAAAAATCAGTAATGCATAAAAAGTTGGATATCAAGTGTTATCTATGCTTATTTTCAACACTGATTTGATAAACATTTAACTGAGTGGCTGCCTATTGGGGAATAGCTGCTCACTCAGCTTACAATATGTTTAGTGTTAAGTACCTGATTATTTTTTTCCCACTTCGGTTTTTGGAGTGGGAATTTCTGATTGCGCCATTTCCTTATCATTGCCAACTTTTACCTTTTAATACACGTAAACATGCAAGAAAATGAAATAAAAGCATATTTCTAATGTACATATGTGTTAAGTATGTCATCTAGGAAAATACCACAGATCAGTATTGTAGTTTATTTTCGTTTATAAAGCCACCATCTTGCAGAAGTTTTTGTCATAGACCTGGCCCTAAGGATATAAAACATTTGTTCTTATGCTCAGCTCAGCTAAGACTAAAATTCATCCTGCTCAGCTAAGACTAAAATTCATCAGTTGCATTTTAACATTTATTAGGAGGATAATTTTAGGTATGTCATGTTAGAATAAGGCAATCTGTTCACAGATCTTTTTAATGTTTTTGCTATGTATGAGCATGGCAGCCATCCAAGTCCTGTGAGCTGGACCATTCTACATTGTATAAACTTTAGTTCCCTCCTCACATGAGATCTGGCTTTGATTGGCCTATCCGTTTCAGTCTTTTTGAAAAAGGTTGAAGTACAAGACAGACGCCATAGCCTGGGCATACTGTTCAGGTGAGCTAAAAAGCTGGTTTGAATGAATAAATCAACAGGTTACTTTTCAACATTTTTCTAGTTTTCAGAAATTAACAAGCACAAATGAAGTAATACACCAGTCATTTATCACACTGGTAAACGTAAACGCAGTGGCTAAGGCACGAACGCATTGGCTAAGGCAATTTCAACGCTATGGCTAAGAAAGAAAATGGCGGACAATGATACACATGTGCAGGTTTGTTGTTGTTTTACACTTTCATTTTCCGGTTATCAATGATGACAGCTACTGGCTTGGCGGCGCGGGACCCACAAATGAGTCACAAACCTACGTTCGATGGTCAGATGTCGCCAGCTGCAGCCAGTAAAAGTGTAACCTCGACAAAGTGGAGACAATGAACCACGAAATCTCATGATGTTTCACGAAATACTGTTTTTCTATGATATCATACGCTGTCTTGTAGTTTATACACATGCAAATGATAAATCGGACGCATTCGAGCACGATTCGTAAAAAAATGAAATTGTAGGAGCCTCAGTGTGTCACAATACTTGAAGTTTCATTACAACGCTACTGGCTAAGGGACTGGAAACAACGTAGTGGCTAAGACCCCAGTGTTTCTCGGTGGGAAAAATGTTATAATATGGTAGTAAGACTCGTAAGTGTCTTTCTCAAAGTAGGTTTTGAGGTCTAAATTATTGTTCAAACATGGTCTAGAGCTGCGTTAAACCATTTGAAGTTCGTTTGAGGTTACGCCCCCGCCCCCCGAAAAATATCAAAAATTGCCAAAACGCATTAAGAATAGTCCCTTTTTCGACATTTAACACCCAAAACATATACGATGTTTTATGAGACCCCCAAAACATCTCCAAAAATCCCCCTGACCAAAAAAGAAAAACCGATTTTTACAGAAAACTCCCCCAAAATATTGACATTCAAATTTTGATACCCAACCCACAAAAAAGAAAATGAAAAGAAAATAGACCGAGCCTATGTACACAGAAAATGTCATGGTACCCCCCCCCCCCAGGACCTCAACTATAATTAAAATGATTTTAAGTAAACTATATAAGATGTTTACGAATGTTTTATAGATACTCTTCTTACACCATCCTTTGGAACTCACCTTTTTCAATACCCCATTGTTCATAAACACCAGAAGAAAAGTATTTGGTCGTCATCCTTTTACAATACAAGAGTCCCCAAAACGGCCAAAACTGCAAATCGGTTCACAAATAAAAAAAATATCCCCGTGGCCGAGTGGTTAAGGTCGCTGACTTCAGTGCTCTTGATCATTCGATCATCTCACCGATGTGGGTTCGCGCCTCGCACGGGGCACGAATTCATATGTGAGACAAACCATGTTCTGCTTGCGGGTGTGTCCGGTGATTTTCCCCGGGTACTCCGGTTTTCGCCCCACCTACCGATTGATTCGTCTCGATATGAGTGAAAAAGCTTGAAAGGGACGTAAAACTGAATCAAAAAAAAAAAAATAATAATAATAATAATTTTGAATAGGGTTTTTTTTTTGCACGTACAAGGTAGATAGTACATTTTTTTTAAATTGGATATATCTAGCAGATTTAGACGGTTTTTGTTGAAGTGTTGTGCTCTCTATCAGGCATAGTTTACCGTTTGGCATTGATTTGCAGCATTTAAATGAAAAATTATTACTTTTATCCTTTTTTTAGGAATGTTCTTGCACCCATTTTACAATGGAAAAATACCCTATTCAAAGCTACTTTTGGTCATAAAACTTCTATTTGTGGACCGATTTTCAAAATTTTTGCGACAAAATTTAGGTAACCTCAAACGAACTTCAAATGGTTTAACGCAGCTCTAGACCATGTTTGAACAATAATTTAGTCCTCAAAACCTACTTTGAGAAAGAAACTTACGAGACTTACTACCATACTATAACATTTTCCCCACCGAGAAACTCTGGGGTCTTAGCCACAACGTTGTTTCCAGTTCCTTAGCCAGTAGCGTTGTAATGAAACTTCAAGTATTGTGACTCGCTGAGGCTCCTACAATTTCATTTTTTTCACGAATCGTGCTCAAATGCGTCCGATTTATCATTTGCATGTGTATAAACTACAAGACAGCGTATGATATCATAGAAAAACAGTATTTCGTGAAACATCATGAGATTTCGTGGTTCATCGTCTCCACTTTGTCGAGGTTACACTTTTACTGGCTGCAGCTGGCGACATCTGACCATCGAACGTAGGTTTGTGACTCATTTGTGGGTCCCGCGCCGCCAAGCCAGTAGCTGTCATCATTGATAACCGGAAAATGAAAGTGTAAAACAACAACAAACCTGCACATGTGTATCATTGTCCGCCATTTTCTTTCTTAGCCAAAGCGTTGAAATTGCCTTAGCCAATACGTTCGTGCCTTAGCCACTGCGTTTACGTTTACCAGTGTGATTTATACCATAGGCCAAGGAAATTCCTGCTATAAATAAACCCTACACTGTAGAGACAAAGTGTTGGTCTGCATATGGAAAAATAATAGCAGAAATCAGTTGTGTAGTGACTGTGCAGATTTGCTTTTGCTACATGTATATGGGCTGCATCATGAGAAAACCGGATTTTTGCCCATGCTAGAACAAATGTGCAGATCAGCTAAGCAGTAACTACACAGTTGATCAGCACCTTTGTTTCAGCTACACGGATAGTACAATTCCTCTTTTTCATAAATACAAAATTTCAAGCTTCTAGCCATCTTCTTTAGAGGCACAGGCAGGTTTGTATCAGACCTGCTCGGAAACTGAAGACTGGTTGTGGCTCATATGCGAAAAGTATAATCCCACTCTCCTTTCCCATATCACAAAGATCAAGCCTGAAGCTGTTGTTGTGCAAATCTTCTTTACCCATTTATGATGAATGGATTTTCCCATCATTTGGATAAGTCCACTTTCATTTTTAAGGGCATAAGAAGCGATTTTTAAATTTTATTCCATCTTTTGATGGAATTTCTCTACTGGATACTGCAGCATTGACTTGTACCTGCCCTATACGTTTATAGGGACATGTATATGCTAATGAAAACGGGTAGAATTCTGCCCGTGAGACTTCAGCGAGATTTCACGAGATTTCGAGTAAAATTACATAATTCTGTAATTTCATTATTTCGTAACATAAGTCTTAGAAATTGTTATAAAATAAAGAGTAATGAAATATATGGCGATGAATAGTAAGAAATAATACCAAAATGATTTGCATATTATTTGAATTTATGTAACGCTAGGTTTGATTGGATTATCGATATTTTAAGATAAGCCAATCAAAACCAACGAAACAGTTACTTATGCCAGTTGTCACTTTTGGTGATAACGGGGTACCAGTTAAACTGCAGCATCTGGGGCCATACTGTTTGCCTATGACCCATAAATAGGATGTCAGGCTTAAATGAGTTAAGACACTTGGATAAATCTATGACTGGCTGCCTTGTACAATTTTAATCAATTTATAGTAAGGATGTCAACCGGAGTGACAAATTATGGTTACAAATTATGCAATTTATTGAGTTACTGCACAGCTGATCTGTGCCTTTGTTTTCGCATAGGCAAATATCCGTTTTTCTCATGATGCGGCTATGATGTAGGAATATGTACATACATGGTTTAATGATTTTCACACAAAATAATAATGTTTTATGGCAAATCTCAGGTCACAAGTTCATGTACTATAAAAAGAACACAGCTGTTTGGTGTTAACATGTGAGTAAATAGCTAACAATATCTTTTTAGAAAGAACAAACATCACAAGGTCCATAATTTTCCACGCAAGAAATAATGCAGTACTACTGGTTACCTATCGACAGTAATAAAACATGCAGTGCAAAGCATGAAACACAGATGTCAATTTTACCAAATACTGTGCTTTCAAATTCATTGAGAGGTATATTAAAGCAATTTTTGTCTGGATGCTTATTTCACAGTACATTAATCTATATTTTGCTTTGCTCACATGCTACTAATGTAACCTGAGATTAAAATAAAGAATAACCTTAAAGTACTGAAAGCTCAATCACATATGACATGCAAACATATAACATAAACAAACATTGTACAAAATGCATGTCAACAATAATTTAGCTGCATCATAAAAAAACCAACAATGTGGTTTCCGAACAGGTCAGACAAAAACTGGTCTGTACCGTCACAGAAAATGACTAGAAGCTGAAAATTTTGGATTCAGAAAGTAGAGGAATTGTACTATCAGTGTAGCGAAAACAAAAGCTCTCATCAGTCACTGCGAAGCTGATCTGCGCCTTTGATTTCGCATATGCATATTGTTGGTTTTCTTATGAGGCGGCTCAATTTTCATTAGGATGGCATGGGCTTATAGTGCTTCATAGTGTTATTTAGAAATATTTTTTTATGCCTGAGAACAAAGGACCTTCAGTGTTTATTTCTTATCTAAATAGACTATTTGATCGCATTTTCTTTGTCAAAACTGGTTTGTTCCCCGATGACATCCAATTTGGTAGTTTGCGCTTAGTACCGGAAGACTGCGATGCACTTCCTGTAGACTGGGACTGTTGTGAACTTCCTGTGTACTGACTGGTTCCTTGGTTTGGTCCAGGGGACTGCAAATGTAACAGGAAACATTTATACAGACAAGCCTACATATGAGAAAACCAACAATTTGGATTTCCCAACAGGTCCGATACTGAGCTGTACAAGCACAGAAGATGGAGAGAGGCTGGAAATTTTGGATTTAGGAAGTAGAGAAACTGTACTATTTGTGTAGCGAACACAAAGGCACTGATCAGCTTCGCAGTTACTGCGAAGCTGATCTGCGCCTTTGTTTCCACATCTGCAAAATGTTGGTTTTCAAAATCTACATGTAATACAGACATTGACAAGTCTAAAATTTGAAAATTACTGTACAATTTAACTTGCAGCCCTCATAGTATCTTTATCCAGATACACAAGGTACAAGCAGTGAACTGTACCAGATTAAACAGAGAACAGCTTTCCATCTGACATGATCTTGAGGTTATAAAACTTTTCTTGCTCAACTCAGCTGAGCATGAAATTTCAGCCGCTCCTAAATACAGGAATAAGCAAAATTGGTAGGAAATTCAGGAAAAGTCTGTAATTTATCCTGCTTATAATTTTAATTGTTGGCATTTTAACATTTATAAACAGGATAAATTTTAGTCTCAGCTGAGCTGAGTATGAAAAAAGTTTTATAATCTCAGGGCCTGGTACTGTAAGAAAGGTAAGAGTATCTAAAATTCATAATAACTATGTTTCAAGCTTTAATATCAATTCAATTAATATCAATTCAATTAATATCAATTCAGATGTGACAATAATGAGTGACTAATTATCAAACTGACCTGTATCTCTTGCAGAAGTCCCGAACTATCAGTCTCCTGACTACCCTCTAGGAGCCTCTCCCCCGTCGGTAGCACTGTCTGTCCATATTTCTGTACCAGTACTGCTATAACTATCTTGATGTGGTTGTACCCTAACAATGTAACAAACTGACCTGTATTTCTTGTAGAGGCCCCTGACTATCAGTATCCTGACTACCCTCTAGGAGCCTCTCCCCCGTCGGTAGCACTGTCTGTCCATATTTCTGTACCAGTATGGCTATAACTATCTTGATGTGGTTGTACTCTATGTAGTCTGGCAAAGCATCCTTGATCTTGGTCAGCCGGGATATGTCTGGACGAAACAAAATTAATTGAGCCCCCGCATCAGAAAACCAAAAACTTGTATATGCGAAAACAAAGGCGCAGATCAGCAGTGCAGTAACTGCACAGCTGATCAGCACCTTTGTTTTCGCTACATGGATAGTATGTAACATTCCTCTGCTACTTATATCCAAAGATTAAAGCTTCTAGCATTCTTCTGTGACTGTACAAGCCTGTTTGTGTCAAACCTGGTCTGAAGCCCAAATTATTGATTTTCTCAAGCAGCGGCTCATTTCATAAATGAGAAACCATAGCTTTGCAAATGGTAAGCAAGCTGATCAGTTGTAACTGAGCATCTGTCAAACATGATAAACTTCTTCTTTCTTGTTGTTGTTGTTTTTACAAGTGCTTAGATAGTACAAATGCATATAGATTCTTCACAAACCAAGATATTTCCATGGCCATTCTTTCTTTTCATCTGATTCAAGAAGAACATCTGTTACTAAATTGCGAAAGAATACATGCATTAAGTACTGGTAGCCTGACTCCAGTAGGCCTATCAAGGAACAGTGTGATCAGGGTATCTAACAGTAGCAACACTGCCTTGGACCTTTACTGCTGATGATAAGAAAGAAACCAGATCAACTACTGACTCTGCTTCTGGAGTTCACCATGCTGTTTGACTAAGCCCAAAATTATAAAAAGAAAGCATCAGGATAACATGTCCGGGTAATGTATATCCCTTTACACCCTATTTATATGTAGAAAAACTGCGGTAAACGGGTACCTGGTATATCTATTTTTTTTCATTTTTGTTCTATTACACAGATTGTGAACAATTGTTTTCATGTTAACATCTTTTAAAGTGGAAAAAATGGCTCATTGTTTTCGTAATGGGACTATGTACTATTCACCAACCTGATTTGATTGTGTCTCCTCTGATTGTTGACAGCACAAGGTTTTTGATGTGATTTGTCACCCCTAGTCTCTCTATATCTACTGGCAGACCAAGCTGTATTGCGTCACACAGGTGACTCACTATGGTCGTGGTTTTCAGCCCTCGCAGAGAAGCAGCCGTTTCCTAAAGCAAAATATGTAACATAATATGAGCCACATCATGAGAAAACCGGTCTTCAGGATTTCTGACCAGGTCTGACACAAACTGGCCAGTGTAATTGTAGCTACAGAAGATGGTTAGAAGCTTGAAATTTCGGATTAAGGAAGAAGAGAAATTGTACTATCCCTGTAGCGAAAACAAAGGCGCTGATCTGCACCTTTTTTTTCCCATAGGCAAAAATTAGATTTTCTCATGACAAGGCTCATATACAAAACACTGTCTATATTTAGGTATGATTTTTGATGTGGTTCATAGCCACACTATCTCCTCGGGCAAACCAAGTTGTAAGCTACTGACTATTGTTGTAGTTTTCAATCCTCACAATGAGGCAGCTGTCTCCTGTTATACAGAAATATGGGAACATTTTCATATCCATGTATGTATTTCTGACTTGAATTTCCAAATTTACAGTATATCTAAACGCAATTATTCTTACACAAATCCTCAACATACATGTATAAGAAAAATATATAAATGAAAAATAAAAAACTCACTTTTCTCTGGGTGTCAAGTTGATGTGACAGGTTTTACTTGCCCAACCTATATCCTTTAATTAAGAAATAGATCAGCTCTAGCAGTGAATTGTTGAGTAATAATTCACTGTTTGGAGGTCAGTTGTAAAGAAGATCAAATCACGAGCGCGTAACACACAATAAACGGAATAAATGTTGCTGAAACCGTCGATATCGTTCAGCTTTCCGCCATTGCATTCCAGATATCCCGCCAAATATTTGACTGTAATGCTAGTATTTACACACATTTATTACGTTTCTTGTGCGCCAAAACGACGTTTCACCGTCTAACGCTGCTTTGTGGGATAGCTGACGTCACAAATGCCGCAAAGTAACGTCACGCTTATTCGCCCAGTGAAATTGTTGCACAATATAACACGTTTTTTTACCATTGGCTATATGGGCGAGGTGTGTTAGAATCAGGGATGAGAATCAGATTTGGCGAAAAAAAAGCTGTAACCCTCTTACAAAAACATCAAATCAGAACAGATCAGATTGAACTTGTAACACTGAAATCTCAAATATTGCTGAAAAAAGTTGAAATTTGCCAAAATGCTGAAGATTCTCATCCTTGTTTAATTCAAAGGATACCTTACCAAAGGTTCTTTCTGCACCTGGAACAGGAGGTAGCTGTTTCTCTTAGTCTCACTCAGATTATAAATCTCAGACTGGAAATCTACGCCAGGCTGAAAAAAAAAAAGAGTTTAAGGATAAATTTTATACAACAGGGTAAACAGGTTATCAATAAATAACTTAATCGCGTTATATTTATTTTCTCCAGAATCGGTCAAAATCTGTAACTGTTTCTTTCATTTATTTGAAATTCACACGGTTTTGCGTCATGAGACATACTCACAGGATACCTCGAGATGAAGGCTTTATTCCAATATGGTGGACAGTCATTGAAGAGTGTTGCGAGGTTGGTAAACTTCTTTTTTGTGTGCCATTTTGGGCCTCAGAAATGTGAAATTCATCATTTTAAAACATGTATCCCCATCTCAGTAAGTTAGCCGAATTTCGCCACATCACGACAATTTTCCTTGGCAGATATGACTTTAATTCTTTGATTACAATAAAAATTCTTGGTAGGCATCGTCTAGAAACTGGTACGCACGTGGTTTAAAAGATGAGTGGGGTAGCAAAAGTAATAACACATTCAAATTGTCTTTTATTTTACAATGGAACATTTTCAGAATAACTTAAATGAGTTAGAAGAAAACTTGTAACAACCAAGAAAGAGAGATAATTTTGAATGTTTTAATAACATGATTCAGTTATTTTGATAACCTGTTTAGGTTTCATCCCTGACTGGTAAAGGTAACATATCAGACTGAAGATTTGAATCTTTATGAGACAGACTTTGCAAACACACCTCGTTTATTGAAAGAACACAGCTAAGTGTTGAATTCGAAAAGCTCATTTAGACTCAAATCTTCTTACATTGTTTAAGCACAGCTTGGCACTTCAAATTGGCATTGTTGAGAAAACAAAGGCACTGATCAGCTGTGCAATTACTGCACGGCTGATTTGCTTCTTTGTTTTAGCATATTGTAAAAGGCAGACTCAAATACCTTGACAATTTCATCCTCAGGGAAGTTATTCATCTTGAGACTATGTTCTTCGCAGAACTGCTGTATGACCTTGACAAAATCACTGCCAAATTTCTCAACCTTCGCCTCTGGGAAATCCTCAAGCCGCAACATGCCAGCTTTGGAATTGGGTCTAAAAATAAAGTGAGAAAGATTTTGACTGGAAAGAACTTCAATATATGATTCACACTCAACTTTCCGTAGATGATATTTGACATAACTTCTTAATACAGTTGCTTTGGAATTGGTCTGAAAAACAGAATATTGTTCATTTACTTTGTTTAATGTCCCACTAAATTAATTTTCACTTACGTGGGGACGGAGCCACTACAAAAATAAAGCGTTTTTAGATGTATGACTACAGTGAATGGATGGACTATATTGCAGTTTTCAATATAATGCTGTCATGTTATGGCTCCCAAATTGATTATTTTTATGAGTATGTTTTGTCCTACACTCCCCCTATGTACCTGTTGATTAAATTTTACCTTGTTTTAAACACAATGGTCCTCTCAGTATCAAAGTTTAGGCCTTTAATGGCTACTTACCTGACTTTTGCCATTTCAATGAGAACTTTGTTACTGGCTATAGAATGTGGAGTGTATCCTGTATGCTGGGCCAACTCATTCCTTTGTCGGATCAATCTGGTGTACAGATCAGACTGAAAATAAAATAAGCCTGTACGTGAGAAAACAATTTGTGTTCAGACCAGGTCTGCCACAAACCGGCCTGTACAGTCAAAGAAGCAGGCTAGAAGCTTGAAATTTTGGATATAAGTAGAAGAGGAATAGTACAATCCATGTAGCGAAAACAAAGGCACTGATCAGCTTCGCAGTTACTGCAAAGCTGATCTGCGCCTTTGTTTTCGCCTATTGCTGGTTTTCACATGAGGTGGTTAAATTAACAAGATCCGAATGCCACGCCATTTTAAGACCATGGTGCCGCATAGGCGGCGCACACGAATTTTTGGATATCTCCTGTGTCTGAATCTGAATGGTTTACTGGTGACACGCCAAATTGAAAATACCCCAACGAAGGCACATCTGGACAAAGAACTGTTCGTGTGCCATATATGTCTCGATAAAATGAGCTGCGACGCGAGAAAATCAGTCTTTGGGGTTTCCGACCAGGTCTGACACAAACCGACCAGTACAGTCACAGAAGATGGCTAGAAGCTTGAAATTTTTGATTTAAGAAGAAGAGAAATTGTACTATCCGTGTAGCGAAAAAAAAGGCGCTGATCAGCTTCGCAGTTACTGCGAAGCTGATCTGCGCCTTTATTTTCGCATAGGCAAACATCCGGTTTTCTCATGATGCGGCTCAAATGTTAAATATGTGCATGAATCGTGCCAAACTACCTCCCGCAGTTACTGAAAATCTGATCTGCGACTTTCGATTTTGCATATGCAACTAGAATTTGTTTTCTATGTGAAAACTGATGTCTCCCCCCTTTCTAAGTGCATGTCCAAAATATGCATGAAAGATTTATAGTTCTTAAGCATCACATATACTGTCATTCTGTTTTATAAGTGTACCAAGTTTCATTGAAATATCTCTTACGGTTTTCAAGTTATAGAGGGGGCAAGGAAGTGTTTGGAAAATAATCAAAGGGAAATAACTCCAAAGATATGAAAGCAAGAGTAATGATTCTTGTGCATCATGCTTTATAAGTGTACATGTACCATGCTTCATTGAAAAATCTGTAATGGTTTTTGAGTTATAGAGCAGACAAGAAATTGAATGAAAAATAATCAAAGGGAAATAACTCCAAAGATATGCAAGCAAGAGTTATGGTTCTTTAGCATGACACATCATCTCATCGTGCTTTATAAGTGTACCAAGTTTCATTGAAATATTTCTTATGGTTTTCAAGTTATAGTGGACATGAAATTGTATGGAAAAATAATCAAAGGGAAATAACTCCAAAGATATGAAAGCAAGAGTTATAATTCTTGTGCACGACACATCGTCTCATCATGCTTTATAAGTGTACCAAGTTTCACTGAAATTTCTCTTACGGTTTTCAAGTTATAGGGTGGACACGAAATTGTATGGAAAATAATCAAAGGGAAATTACTCCAAAGATATACAAGCAAGAGTTATGGTTCTTTAGCACGACACGTAATCTCATCGTGCTTTATAAGTGTACCAAGTTTCATTGAAATAACTCTTACGATTTTCGAGTTATAAAGCGGACACGAAATTGTATGGAAAATAATCAAAGGGAAATAACACATAAAATACTCAAGCCAGAGTTATGGTTCTTGTGCATGACACATCGTCTGATCATGCTCAATAAGTGTACCAAGTTTCATTGAAAAATCTTTAACGGTTTTCAAGTTATACAGCGGACACGAAATTGTATTGAAAATAATCAAAGGGAAATAACTCCAAAAATACTCAAGCTAGAGTTATGGTTCTTGTGCATGACACATTGTCTCGTCGTGGTTTACAAGTGTACCAAGTTTCATTGAAAAATCTTTAATGGTTTTCAAGTTATACAGCGGACACGAAATTGTATCGAAAATAATCAAAGGGAAATAACTCCAAAAATACTCAAGCTAGAGTTATGGTTCTTGTGCATGACACATCGTCTCGTCGTGGTTTACAAGTGTACCAAGTTTTATTGAAAAATCTTTAACGGTTTTCAAGTTTCAACAATATGTCTCCCGACCCTGTCGGGGGGAGACATAAATATCTGCTTTTCTCATGACGTGGCTCAAAATGTATGGTACCTGAAGTTTAGCAGTTTTTTCGTCCACATCTGGTTGTCGAGGTCTGTACTGTGTTGACTGTAGGTCAGGTTTATCACTGAGATCATTCATCAGCTGAGGTCGTCCTGGTGATATATGCTGCTGTGGCTTTACAGCAACAACAGGGGCTGATGGTCTGGAAATAAATTTATGTTCTTCAAAAAAATGCATCAGTATTTGGTATAAATCAAGCAATCCATTGTAAGGCCATGTAGACATTCATTTGAAGCATTTTTTTATGATTTATGGCTATAACTTCAAGCACCTGTGCTCTTACTACTATGGAATAACTGTCAGCATGATCATCTTTATTTCATGAATTTTCTAAATTCCATATTATTCTTAAGTAATTGATATAATTGCGTATTGAGGAAGAAAAACTGTGAGTCAGTAATTGATAGCTAAAATACACATTCCTCCAAGTTTGTGTTTCTTACTAATCAGAGTATTCCCGCAGTCCACAAATATGATACATGTAAGAATAATTTGAGCTGCCTCATGAGAAAACCAACAATCTGCATATGCGTAAACAAAGACGCAGATCAGCTTCGCGGTAACCGCGAAGCTGATCAGCGCCTTTGTTTTCGCTACACGGATAGTACAATTCCTCTTCTTTCTATAGCCAAAATTTCAAGCCTCTAGCCATCTTCTGTGCTTGTACAGCCCTGTTTGGGTCAGACCTGTTTGGAAACCACATTGTTGGTTTTCCCATGAGGCAGCTCATATGATACATGTAAGAATAAGTTAAAGATACAAAATTTAAACTTAAGCATGAAATATACGCTCTGTCAGCATAAATTTAAGCTAACACATATAGACTTACTTCAAAGTTATTGAGACTGCAGGTTTATCCTCTGAAATCAGCTCTTGGTTGGGTACGAACTCCAGGGCCACAGAACCCCTGTCCCCGCCCCGCTGCAGCCATTTCTGGGCCTTCCTGGACAGTTGTATGGTGGCCCCAAATGTCCCTTCACATGCCACCTCGTCTAACCAACCTTCATTAACTAGACATTTACCAAAGGCTTTCCACCAGTTTATCTTCTTGTACCTATGAATGTGTGTAATCAAAATTTTAATTTGGATAACTGGGAATAGTCTTCAGATATTTTCTTTTTATGCTGATGCAAATACAGGGTGTACATCAGATGTAATAATACATTTGAGCCACATCCTGAGAAAAGCAGTCTTCATGGTTTCCGACCAGGTCTGACACAAACCAGCCTGTGTAGCTACAGAAGAAGGCCAGAAGCTTGAAATTTGGGATTTAGGAAGAAGAGGAGTTGTACTATCCGTGTAGGGAAAACAAAAGCGCTGATCAGCTGTGCAGTTACTGCACCTGTTTTCCCACAGGCAAAAATCTGGTTTTCTCATGACTCGGCTCATTTTGTCACCGCCTATATTGGTTGTACACGAGACATAGAATATGGCTTCTTATAATAGATTTCCTTCTTGCCAAGATTGGGCTATAGGTAGCACAAGGGGCATTTCATTTCCTTACACACTTATCTACTAATTACCAGTTTGTTATGGAATAATGTGCACTGCGAAGTGTCAATAGATTACGCAATTAACATTTTTTTTATCTGTCATGACAGCAAATTGATACAAACTTAATCCATTTACAACAAATGGACTTGCCCATCATTATCACTTGGGTGAGTCCATTTTCATTTTGAGGGTAATCCGGAGTGATTTTAAATTTTATTTCATTGTTCAATCAAATTCTGCTAAGCAAACAGAGTAGCCCCAGATGGGAGGCAGTGTTCTGGGGCTATCTGGGGCTATACTGTCACATCTGGGGCTATACTGTTTGCGTATGTCAAAAAAAAAAGGGCGCCAATCTAATTCAAGTTAAGAATAACTCTTACCTTCCAACTCCAAATGTCCCCAATCTGGAGAACTTCTGAACTTTTTGACTAGTTGACCCCGTCAGTACCAGAATCGTGGTGTTCTGACCAAATCTACTATTTAGAGCCTGAGGGTAAACAAAGAATTCCATAAAATGGAAATGAGCCACCACATGAGAAAACCAACAATCTGCATATGCGAAAACAAAGGCGCAGACCAGCTTCGCGGTCACCGCCTTAGTTTTCGCTACACAGATAGTAGAATCCCTCTTCTACTTTATCCGAAATTTCAAGCTTCTAGCCTTTTTCTGTGACTCTACAGGCTGGTTTGTGTTGGACCTTGTCGGAAACCAAAATTGTTGGTTTTCTCATGCACAGGCTAAAATGTACTTCTAATGTGGTTCTACAACTTGCATTACTGTACAGAAACAATTTGAGCCCGTCATGAGAAAACAATGACTTATGTAGTTCCTGAACAGGTCCGACACACACCCAGCTGTGCAAGCACAGAAGATTGCTAGAGGCTGGAAATTTTAGATTTAACAAGAGGACCAATGGTCCTGTAAAAGCTCACCTGAGATTTGCTGTATATACGAATGTTATAGAAAATAGTCCCAGTATAGGGGCAGATGAAGCCTTGGGCCATTATTTTTTCAGAATAATCAATATACAGTCCATACAAGTTTTTCCCTTCAAATGACATTTTAACAGTTTACCCATTCAAATACATAGGCAACCCATGTTGACCTTGCCTTAAAATAGGTCAAGGTCATCACAGGGTCATGATTTATATATAAATTGTAGTACTTGAGTCATCGATGCTTCATGCCAAGTTTCTTCGAAATCGGCCCACCGGTTATGGAGAAGAAGATTTTTGAAGGGTTTATACCATATATGGGCATGGGGGCCATCTTGGTCATGTGACCTTGATTATTTATATACACATTGATTCCCCCAATCTATAGATGGAACATGAAATTTGGCTTTGATTGGCCAAGCGGTTTCAGAGGAGAAGATGTTTGAATATTATGGTAATATACATGTAAAATGCCCTGGGGCTGGGGCAAATGAGCCCCTGGGGTCCAATTTTTTTCAGAATCATTAATATTCAGTCCTACTGCCCATTTCCTGCAAGACTTTCACTTTAAATGACATTTTAAAAATTTTCCACATTCAAATGCATTGGCGACCTATGTTGACCTTGCTGTAAAATAGGTCAAGGTCATCCAAAGTTCATAATTTATATATACATTGTAGTACTTCAGTCCCCGATGGTTCATGCCAAGTTTTGTTGAAAATGGTCCATTGGTTCAGGAGAAGAAGAATTTTAAACGGTTATTACCATATATGGGCATGGCGGCCATCTTGGTCATGTGACCTTAATTATTTATAAACACATTGATTCCCCCTTCCCATAGATGCTACCTATAAAATTTGGCTTTGATTAGCCAAGTGGTTTCAGAGAAGAAGATCTTTGAATATTTTTGTAATATACATGTATATTGCCCCGGGGTGGGGGCAGACCAACCCCTGGGGTCCAATTTTTTTTTCAGAAATACCTACCTTCAGTCCATTTGCCCATTTCCTGCAAGATTTGCCTTTCAAATGACATTTAAACAATTTTCCCTATTCAAATGCATGGGTGACCTATGTTGACCTTGCCGTAAAATAGGTCAAGGTCATCCAAAGGTCATAATTTATAAACACATTGTAGAACTCTAGTCCCCGATGCTTCATGCCAAGTTTTGTCGAAATCGGTCCAGTGGTTCCGCAGAAGAAAAATTTTGAAGGGTTTTTACCATATATGGGCATGGCGGCCATCTTGGTCATGTGACCTAAATTATTTATAAACACATTGATTCCCCCTTCCCATAGATGCTTCCTATAAAATTTGGCTTTGATTGGCCAAGTGGTTTCAGAGAACAGGATCTTTGAATTTTTTTTGTAATATACATGTATAATTTTTTTCAGAATTACCTACTAGTTAAGACAGGATTTGAGAAAATTTAACAAGTACAGGCATTTTGTGAGGAAAAGGGTTTGACAATTGAACTAGGGGTAATTTGGTGTGCTAAATCCAAAAACCAATGTTGGCAAGTTGAGAAATGACGTCTTCATGCCCTAATTTGCATATTTTCAAAATGGCCGCCAAAATATTTAGAATCTGTTATATTGATGAAACATTTCATTTGTTTGTCATGCTCTGAGTCTAAAAACACTTAGAATATATTGGTAGATGATTGCTTGACTAAATAACATAAATATAAGAGGAAAAAAAATTTGCCCGCAAAGATAAACTCAATTGCACTATGAAAAATGCATGGTTTCCATGGCAACTGTTAATGTGATTCTTGACGTGGGGTGAACCTACAAAATTGATCATATGGCCACTGTTGCTCGTTCTAGACCACCAAGCCTTGTCTCGTTCTTAAGCTTAGACATATCCCTTTTATCCTGTGGTAAGTATTGCAAATTATCTAATTTGCATATTCATGAATTTTAATGAAAACATTAAAATGGGTTAAAATCCATAAATAAACAATTTTCAGGCCCAAACCATCCTTATGACACTGTTATTGCACTAGTTATAAATCATGTGACAAATCGATTTCTTTTTCAATCTATTTGAATTTTTTTTATCTCATTTGCATATTCATGAATATTAATTATAATGTTGAAAACCAGGGGAAAACCATTGCCATTGAAAGGTTTTTGGTGGACTATAAGATCTTTCTTGCTTTTTGGACAAATTTTCATGGCTGCCAGTTTGGTCAGAGGGACCACTTAATGTAAATACTTTAAATTTTGTACTCAATAATGAACATATTTACATGAGGTAAAATCATTTGTTTCCGCGGCCATCCATTGTGTGATTCTAAAGAATAGGATGCACTAACAGAAAAACCCAATAGCTTGCTCTAGAACACTATGATTTATCTGATAGTAGATAGTAGTGCTTGGACATAACAATTAAATGGTAATCCTACTATTCAAATCATTGAGTTTGCATATTCAAGAATATTAGTGAAAATCATAAGAAATGGGAGGAAAACTTGGGAAAAAAAGTGGGATGTACATAACAAAATCACAATAACCTGGGCAGTAAATAAACACAGGACCTTGAAAATGGTATCAAATAAATGCTAAGGTATTGTACTATCCTTTTGAAGTGTGATATAAGAAAAAAATATTTTCTATTTCATGGATATCAATGAAAACTTATGAAATTGGGAGAAAAAAATGGAAAATATTAAACAGATACACCTTCAAATTCACATGTATCTTGGCAACCAAAAGCCCCAAAGTGCTGAAATGGTTGCTAGGGCAATATTATACCATCCATAATGTAAAAGATACGTTATTTGAGTTTCATTTTCATGACTATTAATAACGTATTTCGGAATTGGGGTAAAATGCAGTAAAACAAGGAGGTATACATTTAATTAAACACATGTAACTTGGCTATTGAAGGACCTAAAGAGCCGATGTTGAAATCAAATGATTGCTATGACCACGTACTATGACTATATGATCTGATATATAAGGCATCTAGATATTTTTGTTGTATGGACATTTATGATATCTTTTAAATTAGAGAAATATCACCGAAAAGTAAAGGCGGTATACCAACAAAGTTGCTTATATATCCACTGCTTATACCCTTAGAGGGATGAAAATGGTACTCATAGAATGTTACAACAATGTAGTCTGATAGATAAACAGTATCTGATTAAAAGCCATCTGATATATAAGCCATATCTTATAAAAAGCCATGAATGTTACGAAAAATTGTAAAAAAAAAAACACATAAAATTGAAGATTGTGCTCAAAAATCGCTTGTATATCTGGTTGCTAAGACATATGCTTTATAAATCTGAACAAACGGCAATAATAGATTGTACGTATACTAGCAATAATTTGATGCCACTTTGAACTCTCTAAGTCTATTTGCAGTCCAGATATAAGCGATTTTATTGGTCAACCCCCTTTATTTTCCGGTTATTCTTCTTATTTGTAAGTTCTTATAAATTTACATTCATACAACAAATATGTCAGATAAAGCAAATAGCAGATTATATGGTTATAGAACATTGTCTAAACAATCATTTGATACCAATTTCAGCTCACTAGGTCTAACAGTAACCATGATATGTGAGTTTTTACTTGTATGCTATTAGCATTTTTGTTTCATTTTTGTTTCTTTTTGTTTTATGTCTTGGTGTTTGAGATATTTTTGTGCTGTTGGCGCCTTATGTATGTTTGCATATTTTTTAGTTAAGTTAAGGTAACTGAGTGGCCACCTATTGGGAAAATAGCTGCTCATTCGGCTTACGAAATGTTTTCATGGTATAAGTACCTTATTGTTAGTTTGGTTTTTTCCCACCTTGGTTTTTAGAGTGGGAGTCTTTTTCTGATTGCGTCTTTTCCTGATCTTTGCCTACTTGTACTTTTTTTTTATCCAAATTCCTAAAGATGTGATTAATATTCATGAAAATAAAAATCAAATGACTTATAAATTGTAATGTAGGATGGCATAATATTGCCTTAACAGCCATTTGATACATTATGCAGCACTTTAGGGCTTTTGGTTGCCAAGATAATGCCATTTCTTACGTTTACCCCTTTAATTTTTCCATTTTTTCTGTCCTGTTTTTTGAAGATTTCATTAATAAACATGAAATTTCAAATCCGTTTATTCTTATACTAGAAAAAGTGCCTTGAGAGGCACGTATACCCCCGGCTGGTAGCACCCTCCAACCCCCCCTCCCCTAGCCCCCCCTCCCGGCCCACCACCCAGACATGCTCACTGACACTGATACAATCAACCTGCATTCCCGTATAAAAGAGAGCAACCTCAACAAGTATAACTTATAAATTTGTATTTGCAAAAAGCACTGTCTAAAACCATGGGAAGGGGGGGGGGTGGGGGTGGGGAATGTAGTAGAATGACAGATCTATTTTAGAACAGTATACAGAGCTGACTTGTATACTCAATCTAGGTCTTGATCGCGGACATTGAGGGTCAGGTCCTCGGTCCTAGATGTAAAGTAGAATGTCATTCTTCCATAATATTAAAAAAAAAAAAAAAAAAAAAAAAAAATAAGATGTCCTAGATCTTGACCTCTAGCCCCACCCTGGGCACGGACCCTAGAGTCTAATGTCATTAGGAACAAGGCAAACCTTATAGAGTCCTTTGGTGCATGTACAAATCATTTCTAAACATAGTGGTAGAGAAAAGTACAGAAAATATAATTTTTAAAGAAGTTCTAGATTTTGACCTCTAGCCCCACCCCCCGCACATGGACCCTAGTGTCTGAACCTTACATGGTACCTATGGTCTAAGTATGAATGCTTTCTGACAAGACTTTGTGGATGTCAAGAAAATAGACTTACAGAAAATTTATCCTGGTATTTATCATATTATAAATAAGTCCTAGATTTTGACCTCTAGCCCCACCCCTGGAGATGGTACCGGGCATGAAATATGAAAGCAAACCCTATAGGGTATCTAGGAACTAAATAAGAATACATCCCTATGATTGTTTGTTAAGATATGGACTTAGAGAAGAAACATTAAAATTGTAAATAGTTTATTTTAAAGGTGACCTAGATTTTGACCTCCAGCCCTACCCCCGGGCATGGGCCCTGGGGTCCGAACTCATGGAAACAAAGCAAACCCTATAGGGTACCTATGGTCCAAATATGAATGGTTTCTGACCATTGGTTCATGAGATATACACCTCTAGAGAAACTTTAACCAAAACTTTGACGTAAATTCCACGAACGTTCCAGAATTACGAACGAAGAAACGAACTAACTAACTATCATACGAACGGACGAACGGAAAAGCAAAAGCTATATACCCGTCGGCATAAATGCCGGGGGTATAATAATATTTCAGAGTGATATTACATTGCCACAGCATTCATTTGATATCTCTTTCGGCATCCTAGGTTCATTAACAGCCTGGATACAGGTGTTTTTGTACGTTTATCTCCTTTTTTTCACGATTTTCTCCCATTATAATTTTTATTAATAGTCATGAATATATGTAAATTCAATGAATTAAATATTAGTTATGAAGGTGAAATAGCTATGTCAATGCAATACTATCGGACCAATCACAGTTTTCTAAAGTATGCTTTTAATGGGACATTGGTATTTTTGTAAGTTCATCCCATTCTATAGTATCACACTACGGGTGGTTGTGGAAACAATGTGATGGGAATGTGTTCATTGTTGAAGACATTTTTTATGGAATTTAATCGGCCAATCTTAACAAACTGGCAGCCATGAAAATTTGTCCTAAAATGCAAGAACGATCATATAACGCACCAAAAACCTTTCAATGGCAATAGTTTTTCCCTTGGTTTTGCCCCTATATTTGACATTTCAATCAATATTCATGAATATGCTAATGAGATGAGTCTCATATTGAGCCATGACATCAATATATTTGTCATATATGGTATTACTGGTGCAATCAATAGCAAGTTGTTATGATGATAGCTTCGGTCTGAAATTTGTCTATATATGGATTTTAAAACAATTTTCAGCCGTTTTTGATGTTTTCATTAAAATTCATGAATATGCACATTCGATAATTTGCATTATTTACCAAAGGATCTAAAGGCTATATCTATGCTTTAGAGTGAGACCAGGTGCAGTGGTCTAAGACTTGTTACAGTGGAAATATGATCACTTTTGTATGTACAAGTAGAAAAGCCCACACCCCTGCCCCCTCCGCACCCCCACCTCAGCCTTTAATTCTTTTAAGGATTATTTTTATTCATTGAAGACCTTCCCATTATTATGAAATGTTATTTTTATTAATTTGTAGCAGTTTGGAATCCTAAACAAAAACCAATTTGCAGCAATTGATGTTTTTTCTTAATTTTGGCGACCATCTTGGAAATATGCAAATTAGATGGTAAAGGAGCCATTTCTCAGCTTGCCAACATTGGTTTTTGGATTCAGCATACCCGAATACCCCTAAAAATGATCTCAAACCCTTTTCCTCACAAAATGCCTGTACCTTCATAACGAAGCATCTTTTCTCATTTTCTGTCTTAACTATACCTTCAGTCCATTTGCCCATTTCCTGCAAGATTTGCCTTTCAAATGACATTTTAACAATTTTCTCCATTCAAATGCATTGGCGACCTATGTTGACCTCGCCGTAAAATAGGTCAAGGTCATCCAAAGGTCATGATTTATAAACATTTTGTAGTACTCTAGTCCCCAATGCCACATGCCAAGTTTCGTTGAAATCGGTCCACCGGTTCCGGAGAAGAAGATTTTTGAAGGGTATTTACCATATATGGGCATGGCGGCCATCTTGGTCATGTGACCTGGATTATTTATAAACACATTGGTTCCCCCTTCCCATTGATGCTTCATATAAAATTTGGCTTTAATTGGCCCAGTGGGTTCAGAGAAGAAGATCTTTGAAAATGGTGGACGACGACGACGACGGACGGACGACGACGGATCATGGCCATCATATAAGCTCACCTTGTGAGCCTAACGGCTCAGGTGAGCTAAAAATATAGAGGAATTGTACTATCCGTGTCAATCAGTTACTGCAAAGCTGATCTGCGCCTTAGTTTTTTATAAGCAAAATGTTGGTTTTCTCATGGCATGGCTCATTTATTTAAAATATTGAAACACAGAGTTGTCATTTTTTTCAGTTTTCAAGCTTCTTATAACATACACAAAGGTCTACATCTATCTTTCTGGACATGTAACTATGGAACGAACATTCCATAGATTTTTTTTCTCTTTCACTTAAGGATTATACCAACATCCAGGCCAGAAATTCTATTGAGAGCTGTCGGATTTTGAAAATGGAGGATTTATGCAAAACAAACTTGTCTACTAATGGTCTAAATAGCGTCTGTATAATTTGACATTTTTTTAATATGAATTACGCCTATGACGTCATAATAAAGGCGACGCTATGTTGAATTACTATCAATTTCGTGCAACGTTTTTGGCGCCATGACTTTGAAATTTGCAACACTGTGTTGATTAAAGCTGCATATATAATTAAACAAGCACAAAGTATGTTCTAAACTTTTACTGAATATCAACATAGAAACTTTGCGCTACACATTCAGGTTCACCACCACAATTTAAAACCTACAGTGGTGATTTAAATAAGTTTTCCATAATTATAAAATCACGAAAAGCGTAAGCAAAATTAAAGGGGGTGGGGGTAAAATAATTGTATGTAGTATTTTTTTTCATTCTGGTAACCACGTTTTTCTCTCATCAAATTACTTCTTATAAGATGGTCTATAACTGAAAGATTTTTCGTGGAAATTTATCGGAGGGTTGTTGAATAGTATTAGATTTGCTACGTAAACGAGGATTAAAACAAAATAACCAAAAAATCACAAAATTACCAAATATCTGTTGATAATACCATTTTAGGCAAAGCTCACACCTGATAATGGTTATAGTCATTCAATAACGTCTAGTCTTATTGAAATGTATGGTATTTGGAAAGTACTTTTTGTACTTTTCGAATTTTTCATTGCCAAACAGGGCCGTCGTCGGCTTTTGAAAAGTGGTCCGGCCATGAAACATCAAAAGCGTTTTACGAGTGCCGAAGGCACGAGTTGGGGGAGAGCACGAGAGGGGGCATTCCCCCTCTCGTAAGGGGGTGGGGTGGGGTTTGGGGGATCTCCCCCGAGACAATTTTATATTTCCGGATGTCCGTAGAGACGATTTTAATGCGCTTTGTGACAATTTGCCCTTGAAGCGCTGCTTATTTTATAGGTTTCATTATAATGAAGCCATGTCCTGGTCGATAAAGCCCCTATTCACAGGATTTGCCTTGCCGAAGGAACGCTGAGGTTGATTAGGAACCGGCGGTATATCCATGATAGAAGAATAACATGCACGTTTTAACAAATTTTGGAACATGGGGAAAATAATGTTTACGAAAATTTCATACGTAAACGATTTTTTCGGCATGTTGTTTGATTTAATGCAATAATTATAAACAGTGATTGGGTTATTGAAAAATTATGTTTAACAAAAGTATTTTCAACTGTGAATTTATACAACTTTACACTTTTTCTAATTCTTTTAAGATCACCATGATCACAGAGAATCGGTTTTATTCACAATGAATTAATGAACACTTTGATGCACCTTCACTTCTAACGATAATCCGTCAAAATCCAATAATGACAATACCTGTCTTTAAAAGAGGTGTCATTTTCATGATTGTTTTTATAACGACCGTCTTTCACACCCTCGGGATATTGACCGAGTACGCTCACGCTTCAAAAAAGTCGAAAGGCTATAACATTTTCGGCCGAATAATCGAAAATTGTGGTCCGGCCGAAACCATTTTCGGCCAAAAAAAAGTGGTCCGGCCATGGCCGGACCGGCCGGACTGCCGACGACGGCCTTGCCAAAGGCAAAGCTCACACCTAATAATGGTTATAGTCATTCAATAACGTCTAGTTTTATTGAAATGTATGGTATTTGGAAAGTACTTTTTGTACTTTTCGAATTTTTCATTGCCAAAGGCAAAGCTCACACCTAATAATGGTTATAGTCATTCAATAACGTCTAGTTTTATTGAAATGTATGGTATTTGGAAAGTACTTTTTGTACTTTTCGAATTTTTCATTGCCAAAGTGTAGTAGCAACTAGCAGAAAACACCTTTTTCAGCACATGCAACGGGCATTCTTTCAACAGGTATAACTCAAAATTAAAACTGGTGACCCCCATTTTTTATTTGCTCAGTACAAAGAAAACATTCTAAAGTAGCTTCAAAATAAAAATTAGAAAATTTTATCGAGCCGTTAAAATCACCTTTGGGGTCGGTATCATCCTTACATCTTTATAACAATACCTAAGATAAAGTTTCATTTATAATATTACGATAAAATTACGGCAACATGTCCATGTAATGAATACCCCCTTATACCCCACTTTTATATAGCAAAACTGGGGTATGCAGGGGTATACCTATTTTTCTTATTTTTGCTCCAAAACATTGATTTAGGGAACACGTTCGAACTGCCTCAACAAAGAAAAATATCTAAATTTTTCAGTTAATTTTTTTTTTTCAATTTTTAAAGCTAAAAAAATCTCTGTTTATTGCATGGGCAAGTTTTTGTAGCGAAAGGATCTAAATGAATACCTCTACAACATCAAAGAAGTGTTTGGCTTCTTTTCTGAAGTCCACTGGTTTATTTTTGTCTGCCACTTTATGCATTACAGATGACCAATTTTTGGAATCATAATAACTCTTCTGCCGACCTGATTCAATACTGGAAGGAAAAAACACAAAATTAATGTCACCAATCGATGTAAATAACTAGATAATCTTTAATAATAATGTAAATAAAAACAGTTGACAATTAATTGAGAAAACGTGCACTGGGTACCGACAAAAAGGAAAGAACAAAATTATGCTACTAATTATAATGACCATTGAAAGCTGTCCGCCAATAAGATTTATCTTTGCCATTTCGAAAACAAGCCCATGCAATATACAGAGATTTTTAAAGTTGTAAAATATGAAAATTTTCAGTAGAAAAATTTCGATATTTTTCTTATTTTTGCTCAAAAGATAGATTGTGGGCACACGTTAGAACCGCCTCGCTGAGGCGGTTCTAACGAGTACCCTAAATCTATGTTTTGAAGCAAAACTAAGAAAAATAGGTATATCCCTGCATACCCCAGGTTTACTATATAAAAGTGGGGTATACGAGGGGGTATCTATTTCACGGACATGTTTTCCAGATACTGTGCAATGATTCCAGATACAACATTTACAGGTATGCTTTCTTCATCAAACAGGTGAGGCAATGATCCCAACATTGTTTGAGGAAGCAATTTCTTATTCTCTATAGATTCCTATATGAATTTAACATTTGCATTTTCTTAATCTTTCAATTTCTAGATAAACTCACATTTGCAACTGCATTCTACAGATAGCTAAAACGGAGTTAACATATGAGCCGCCTCATGGGAAAACCAACAATCTGCATAAGCGAAAACAAAGACGCAGATCAGCTTCGCGGTTACCGCGAAGCTGATCAGCGCCTTTGTTTTCGCCACTCGGATAGTACAATTCCTCTTCTACTTAAATCCGAAATTTCAAGCTTCTAGCTCTTTTCTGTGCTTGTACAGGCCGGTTTGTGTCGGGCCTGTTCGAAAACCACATTGTTGGTTTTCCCACGAGGTGGCTCTTATCTTACATTTGTCTACAGTTATCACAGCAATTCTCCGTACCACCGACCTGTTCCAGATTCTTACTCTCAAAGTGAGACAACAGGATTCTGTAAAAGAATAGACATAACAAGTTAGAGATAATAAAACAAAACTATCACAAGATTCTATACAGGTAAACATTGACAAACAATGAGGATTCTGAACAGGCTGCTGCATAGTTTGAGAAAATCAAAGAAAATTTCACTTTTCCACTCAGCCACAGGGACGGCCAATAAAAAAGGAAAGTTCAACTGAGAGACAGACAGAATAAACAGAAACCAGAGGACCAATGGTCCTGTAAACGCTCACCTGAGATCAGCTGCATATACCAATAAACATGTTTGAATATTATGGTATTTAACTCCAGTGCAGGGGCAGATAAGCCCTTGGGCCATTTTCTTTTTTCAGAATCTTCAATATTCTGTCCATTTGCCAATTTCCTGTTGGCTTTTTCCTTCAAATGACATTTTAACAGTTTTCCCAATTCAGATGCACAGGCAACCCATGTTGACCTTGCCATAAACTTGGTCAAGGTCATCACAGGGTCATGATTTATATATACATTGGAGTACTTTAGCCATCGATGCCTCACGCCAAGTTTCCTTGAAAACAGTCTATTGGTTTCAGAGAAGATGATTTTTGATGGGTTTTTACCATATATGGGCATGGCGGCCATCTTGGTCATGTGACCTAGATTATTTATATACACATTGATTCCACCATTCTATAGATGCTTCACTTAAAATTTGGCTTTGTTTGGCCAAGCGGTTTCAGAGGAGAAGACGTTTGAATATTATGGAAATATACATGTATATTGCCCCGGGGTGGGGGCACATGAGCCCCTGGGGTCCAATTTTTTTCAGAATCATTAATATCCAGTCCTACTGCCCATTTCCTGCAAGACTTTCACTTTAAATGACATTTTAAAAGTTTTCCCCATTCAAATGCATTGGTGACCTATGTTGACCTTCCCGTAAAATAGGTCAAGGTCATCACAGGGTCATGATTTATATATACATTGTAGTGCTTGAGCCATCGATGCTTCATGCCAAGTTTCGTTGAAATCGGTCAACCGGTTCTGGAGAAGAAGATTTTTGAACGGTTTTTACCATATATGGGCATGGCGGCCATCTTGGTCATGTGACCTGGATTTTTTATATACATATTTCTTACCCCTTCCTATTGATGCTTCACATAGAATTTCGCTTTGATTGGCCAAGCGGTTTCAGAGGAGAAGATGTTTGAATATTATGGAGATATACATGTATATTGCCCCGGGGTGGGGGCGGATGAGCCCCTGGTGCCCAATTTTTTTCAGAATCATTAATATTCAGTCCTACTGCTCATTTTCTGCAAGATTTTTCCTTTAAATGACAATTTAACAATTTTTCCCATTCAAATGCATTCGCGACCTATGTTGACCTTGCCGTAAAATAGGTCAAGGTCATCATAGGGTCATGATTTATATACATATTGTAGGGCTTGAGCCATTAATGCTTCATGCCAAGTTTGGTTGAAATCGGTCCAGTGGTTCCGGAGAAGAAGATTTTTGAAGGGTTTTTACCATATATGGGCATGGCGGCCATCTTGGTCATGTGACCTGGATTATTTATATACACATTGGTTCCCCCTTCCCATAGATGCTTCATGTAAAATTTGGCTTTGATTGGCCAAGCGGTTTCAGAGGAGAAGATCTTTGAAAATGGTGGACGACGGACGACGGACGGACGGATGGACGACGGAGCATTGGTATACTATAAGCTCACCTTGTGAGCCTGACGGCTCAGGTGAGCTAAAAATAAAGATAAATCTGTTTCTTGCACACCAGATAGAGAAATCCTACGCTTTACCCCATGTGAGAAAAAGAATATCCATCATGTGTGTCAGGTATGGATAGACAAATCTGTCCCTCAGGTCACAGTTTGGGAAGCCTCGTGATGCCAAAATGTGACCCTCGGGACAGATTTGTCTATCCATACCTGACACTCATTGAAGATTCTTATAGTCTGTTACCTTCTTCTACATGTTGCAGCAGCCAGGTATTGCTGCATACGAGACAACATGTTTAGCTTGTGTTGTTTAAACTTTACATTCTTGATGTCTTTCAATAGAAACCTGCAAATAATCCATGATAATACATGTATGTAAACCACAGTTCTTTGTTCATCTGTAAACAATGATAATTTTCCATAGAATTTTTTTTATTTTGTGTTTGAAACATTGATTGTGGGTGCAAGATAGAACTGCCAGTAAGAGAACCGCCTCTTTCAGATCAAAGATTGTATACCCCTCTTCACCCCAATTTGCTACATAAAAGTGGGGTGTAAAAGGGGCCTTTTTTTTAGGGTATGTATTACATCAACATGTATATGCGAGTGTGACAATTTTTTCAATTAAGCTCCCAATATTGATGATCTATAACTTTACAGTAACTGCGAAGCTGATTAGCGCCTTTGTTTTCGCTATTCGGATAGTACATTTCCTTTACTTTCTAAATCCATACTTTCCAGTTTCTAGCCATCTTCTGTGCTTGTACAGCTTGGTTTGTGTTGGACCTGTTCAAAAACCACAATGTTGGTTTTCTCATGACACAACACAAATGTGGTTGCCTAATGCAGCTTTATGCTTACTTTTCTAATATTGTCCCAGGAAAGAACATCAAACAGCATGCATGTTACTATGTCATTTGCTTTTCACATATTACCCAAATTTTATCACATAAATTAATGCATTTGGAGCAGCCAACTACTTTAAAACTTGCTTGTCCGCTACCAATTGGATTCAATTACTTACTTCCACATTCTATTCTAGGTTTTCATGAGCAAACCTGACATACCTTGTGGTATTAAAGTCACTATTTGTGTAGAAAGTATGACAGCTACTAGGTAGACCATCTCTTCCAGCTCGACCTACTTCTTGGTAGTATGACTCTATGTCTTTAGGGGCTAGAAAACATACAAGTAAATATAAGGCCCGAGAAAAAACACCTGGCATACCCACAAGCAGAACTTGGCTTGTCTCACGTGAGCCCCGTGCGTGGCTGGAACCAGCACAAGACACCGCGGTGAGATGATCGAATGATTAAGCATGGTAATGACCTCTCAACCACTCAGCTGGAGTGGGGGGGGGGGATATTTTATTTTCGTCCTCCTCACGGAAACAACTTGTCTCCATGTGAGTTCATAATCCCCGACAACCTACATGCTACCACTAAGGCCACCTATTCTTTCTTTGTTTGATCCCAGACATTTTTTCAGTTCAGTTGAGACAAAGCCATAGCTTCCTAGACACTACAAATCAGACTTGTAATATAGGGAGCTAAATATGAGCATCGTCATGAGAAAACCAGTTTTTTGCCTATGCGAAAACAAAGGCGCAGATCAGCTGTGCAGTAACTGGATAGTACAAGCCCTCCTTTACTTATACCCAGACTTTTAAGATTCTAGCTTTCTTCTGTGGGTGTAAAGGCCAGTTTGTGTTTGACCTGGCCGAAAATTCTGAAGAGCAGTTTTCTCGCATCATGGCTCATATTGTCTTACTCAAGAGCACTACCAAGCAGCACTTTGTCCCAAACCCTATTGCTTTACTTGAAGCCACCATACTCCCAAATATCTAAGCTATACAAACATGGCATCCCAGTTGCGGGACATAGATAACTAGAAAAAGTGCCTTGAGAGGCACGTATACCCCAGGCTGGTAGCCCCCCAGCCACCCCCAAGCCCACCACCCTCATACCCGGATATGCTCACCCCTGACACATTGAATCTCAATTCTAGAATCAAAGAGAGCACTCACAACAAGTACATCTTATTTGCAACAATTTGCATTTGCAACAAAGCATTGGGGGGGGGGGGGGGAAGGTAGTAGAATGACAGATCTATTTTAGAGCAGTATACAGAGCTGACTTGCATACTCAATCTAGGACTTGATCGCGGACATTGAGGGTCAGGTCCTAGGTCCTAGATGGAAAATAGAATGTCATTCTTCAAAAGTAGTATTAAATATAATATGTCCTAGTTCTTGACCTCTAGTCCCACCCTGGGCATGAACCCTACAGTCTAATGTAATTAGGGACAAAGCACACCTTATAGAGTACCTATGGTCCAAGTATGAATGATTTCTAAAGTTGTAAACAAAAGTATAGAAAATACAATTTTTAGAGGTTCTAGATTTTGACCTCTAGCCCCACCCCCCTGACTCCGACCCAGTGGTCGGATGTCATTGAACCTAAAGTGTATGAAGTATAAATGCTTTATGATAAGATATTGTTAAGATTGGACTCTTTGTAAAAGTTACACAGCAGTACATCCATTTTTTCCAGTGTTCGAGTTTTTAACCTGTAGCCCCACCCTGGGCATAGACCCTGGGACTCGAACTCATTGAAACAAAGCAAACCCTATAGGGTACCTATGGTCCAAACATGAATGGTTTCTGACCATTGCTATATGAGATATACATCACCAGAGAAACTTTAACCAAAAAACTTTGACACAATCTAAAGGTGACCTAGATTTTGATCTCTAGCCCCACCCCCAGGCATGGACCCTGGGGCTCGAACTCATGGAAACAAAGTAAACCCTATAGAGTACCTTTGGTCCAAATATGAATGGTTTCTGACCATTGGTGGATGAGATATACACCACAAGAGAAACTTTAACCAAAAAACTTTGACGTAAAATGTAGTGAACTAACGAACTAACGAACATACGAACGGAAAGACGAAAACTATATATCCGTCGGCATAAATGCCGGGGGTATAAATAGTATAGCCCCACATTAAGTATAATGATGGACAATAAAGGAAAATCACATACCTCCATAATGAATAACTATTCTCACGTCAGGTTTATCAATACCCATACCAAATGCTACCGTTGCCACGACAACCTGTATGAGGTCATTCACAAACTTCTTGTGCGCTTCAGTACGCTTTTTAGGGGTCAAACCAGCATGATAGGCAAGACAGGGCACTCCCATACCTGAAATATGGAATAGATATTAGTACTATGGTGCCATATAAACATCGCCTTCTTTATTTTGTTTATTTGTATTGACATTTTAACATCCCAGTCAACAATTTCAGTAATGTCGAGACAGAGCCACTGCTTCATGGGTATTAACCAGTACTAAGAATACAAAATTCCAGACTTCTTGTGATACTGTTCATTTTTGTTTCCTGAAACCTTTAGGCATGCTTTGTACATAGAATGCTACAATAAACCACTAATATAATCAGGCATTCAAAATTTCAAAAGTAACATCTAAAGGTTCTATCTTGGCGCACTACCTTGAAAAGATGTAGTCTAATAGAAATAGCATTCAGGATACACTTTGATCAGATTTGATCTGGGTCTCCTCTGTTCCACCAATATTGTGACAATATAGAATCATTATCATTCCGTTATTTTTATATATATACATTTACAGAATTATACAATTACCATTCACAATGGTAGCAATCTGGTCCGTAATTTTCTTGGTGGGACAGTAGATGATGGTTGGCCCCTCAAACTGGTATTTGTTCCCCTGTTGTACCATCACAGTCTGGAGATCCCTTCTCACATCGGCCCCTTTGTTACTCACAGATAGGAAAATATTGGGCCTGAATAAAAGTCAATTTAAAGACATGGCTTCCACAGAAACAAAAGTAGTACCCCTGTTAAATAGCTTTATGGCACTCTCTTGGTTAAAATATCCTGAAATCAAAGGGTTATGATGATACAGAGATGTAAACAGGCTCCACATGGACAATTCACCTTTTAGACCACTAACATGTTTCTCCTTTCTTACTCTGAATAACAAGTCTCTATCTATCGCCTGTGACTATACAGCCAGCTTAGTGTCAACCCTGGTCTGAAACCTGTTTTTCAAAAAAGAGGCTTTAGATACTCAACAATTTTCATCTACACTAGGCCCCCAGGTTATAAAACTTTTTTTTCATGCTCAGCTCAGCTGAGACTAAAATTTATCCTGCTCGTCAATGTTAAAATGCCAACCATTGCTTTTGAGTTCCAAACCTTTATTTTCAATATCTTTAGGTTATTTCGGTATTAATGTGCAGTTTGAATTTTATGCTCAGCTGAGTTGAACATGAAAAAAGTTTTATAACCTCGGGGCCAGGACTGATTAACCACTTCCTCTGTATATATCAGTAATTTGTGGAGTTGATGTGCCTTGCTCAAGGAGACAACTGGGCGCCGGTGAGTTTGAACCCCTGACATCTGGATACAGAGGAAGTACTAACCATTAGGCTACCATGCTACCCTTAGTAAGTAAACTACCGACCTGTCAAATCCTGTACATGTGATGACTGGGTTGTGGAGACGTAAACTTCTACAGATATCTAGCCTCACTTCAGGAGTCGCAGTAGCTGTCAATGCAACTATAGGCACCTAAATTTAAATAACAACACATGAAAGGTGCTGAATATCTTTTTTTCTAAAAGAGCTATTTTTTTCTAAAAGAGCTATCTAATCAAGGCTCCAATTTTTTTTTCTTGTACCTGCATTAATTAAAGACTATTCTCTAATCCCATGCTTGTTTCTTTGACCACAGGACAATCTATGCTTAACAAAAACTGAGCCATGACAAAAGAAACAGTCTTCAGGGTCTCCGACTTGGTCTGACACAATCCAGCATGTGCAGTCACAAAAGGCTAAAAGGAGAATTTTGGATTGAAGTAGAAGAAGAATTGTACTATCCATGTAGTAAAAACAAAGGCGCGAATCTGATCTGCGCCTTTGGTTTCGCATATACAGATTGTTGGTTTTCTGATGCATTGTCTCAAATCATGATATCATACAAAGCTGAATATATCACGAAGAAGGAATTCATAATAATCAATATTTATTCATCATATGACGGTATGGAAAATTGGCATTCACAGTAAACACCTAATATTATATTTGAAGTTACTACTGACCAACCATCTGATTACTGGTTAACCGCTCATGTCTGAGCCTGCTCAGGAAAAGTGGTTTAGTCGAACCATCAATACATATAAGCCTTATTGGCTTAGTTGGGTGGTTATATTTATGAAGCACCTTTAGTGTGTCATGACATCCTAATGTTGGGTAAAAGTCCCATAAAATGGAGGCAACGTCCGGACATGACCATAGCTGTTAACTGGGACGTAAAGCATCAATTCAAACAAACTATTCTCACCATCATACCTTAGGGAAAGCCTTCTTGAGTTGCCCCAGGGACCTGAAGGCAGCTCTGAAGTCATGACCCCATTGTGACACACAGTGGGCTTCGTCTATAGCTATCAGATCAATACCTGAAGAATGGGCAATAAAAATCATTACAAAATGTTCTATTTATCATATGCAATCAGCCAAGGCCAATCCAATTGATGTTAATTCCCTCACAAGATAGTGCATGCTCAACATTACGCATTTAATTTCTTTATTAAGCATCATTGCAAAAAAACTGTTTTTTCGCATATGCAAAACAAAGGCCCAGATCAGCGCCTTGGTTTTCACTACACAGATAGTACAGTTCCTCTTCTTTCTAAATCTAAAATTTCAAGCTTCTAGCCATCTTCTGTGACTGCGCAGCTCGGTTTGTTTCCGAAACCACATTGTTGGTTTTCTCATGACACGGCTCATATAATCTCTGTTCTTCCCTCCCAAGATAGTACAAATGAGCTGCATTGCAAGAACAGTTGATTAGCACCTTTATTTTGGCTGCACAGAGTAAAATTCCTCGTCTTCTTAATCCAAAATTTCAAGCTTCTATACTTAGGAAGATCAGTTTTCTTGCATCACCGCTCAATTTAAAAGTACCTTATGATCTAACAGGGCTTTTTGCGTTCAACCCTATGAGGCTATGACTGCACCTGTTAAGTATGCTCAGACATTCTATGTAATCATATACAATTATTGACTATTGGGTCATTGAATATGATGTGATATCAAACAGAGACTACCAATATTGACTGAGGCGAAGCCGAGGTCAATAATGGTAGTCTCTGTTGGATATTACATCATATTCAATGACTCAATAGTCAACAATTGTTTTATTATATAACACTCTTTTTATACAAACATGATAAAAACAATTTTAAAATAACTATTTTTATCTGTAAATGAATTAGTGTAGAGTTTACATATAGTCCCAGCATGACTGAAAAATGTTCATTGGGACATTAAGTCTAAATTCAAATAAACTAAACAGTAATAAACATCATCATTACTGCTTGACAGTAATCAATGTACATTTCCAATGACAGAGAGTTCTAAATTTAGTAACATATATTCAATGGGAAAAACCCCAGGTCATAGAATGACAAAATATGCAATGGGCTGAAAGCATTGTCTGCAATACTGTCTATTTATTGTCTACGCGCCAGCGCGTAGACTACTCTAAGGTTTGAGATTGACCTACTTAAAAGACAACTCATACACCTCTCTACAACTGCAACTGCACGTTTGAGTCTAGTGGCTTGACCATCGTGTTAGTAGGATTCCGGGTCGTTTCGCCAAGGACCGTGTAAACACCCCCAAACACCCATGCAAACCTCCCTTTGGTTGGTAACATTTGTACCATGAATGGTGCAGTCGGTACCAAAAATGGGGCAAATTGTTAAATTCGTGAAACTGGTGCATGATTGCATTCTATCATAGCAACAACAGAATGAAATGAAACGACGGTATTGTGACGCTATATGGTCAGGTATGAAAGCTTTGACCGCGCGCCACCTGCCGTGTAGCCAATTACATTCTATCCAAGCCACAACGGAATGAAATGAACCGACAGTATTGTGACGGTCGATTGTCAGGTATGAATGCTTTCACCGCGCAGCGTTTTATTTCTGTTCAGTCAAATGCACCACGATGAAATGGGAGTACGGTCAGATTCTTTGACATTCTAGTTTATATATGCGAAGCGTAGACCAAGCTTTTTGTTAAAGCTTATACTTGTAGTTATATAATAATTAGTTTTATAACATCACTTTGAAGTATATCTTTAGCTATTCCTGGCATCAGTTGAGACCTACCATTGTTAAAAGTATTATAAGGAAACTTAAATAGATGGGCATACAAATAGTGGAAACCTATGGAACAATCTGATCTGTTTACAAAAATATCAAAACTTTTGTGTGGGAAAAGCTGTACTTACCCACTTTATCGTCCAGGTCAAGTAATATATTCTGAGCCACAGTAGCAAACTCTGGAGTGATGTACACCACCCTGTACATACCTCTGCAATATAATTATTAGAAAGTAAATGTGCTGCCTCGTGGGAAAACCAACAATTTGCATACGCGAAAACAGAGGCGCAGATCAGCTTCGCGGTAACCGCGAAGCTGATCAGCGCCTTTGTTTTCGCTACTCAGATTGTACAATTCCTCTTCTTCTTAAATCCGAAATTTCAAGCTTCCAGCCCTTTTCTGTGACTGTATAGGCTTGTTTGTGTCGGACCTGGTCGGAAACCCAATTTGTTGATTTTCTCATGCACAAATATTTTTGATTTTGTGAGAGAAAAGTAAAGAGTAACAAGGGGTGATAAGGCAACCGTATCAGGAAAAAATGTCTGTGCAATGAATACCCCCTTATACCCCACTTTTATATAGTAAAACTGGGGTATGCAGGGGTATAGCTATTTTTTCTTATTTTTGCTCTAAAACATAGATTGTGGGTATTCGTTAGAACCGCCTCGCCGAGGCGGTTCTAACGTATCCACAATCTATGTTATGAGCAAAAATAAGAAAAATATCAAATTTTTTCTAATGAAATATTCAATTTTTTTCTGCTGAAAAAATTCTCTGGATATTGCTTGGACATGTTTTCATAATGAGTTCTATGTTTACCATTCCCGATGCATCACTCTGACATGTCGCACCTTGGTAGAACCTCTTATGTTATTTGTACATCCAGCTCTTTTCTGATAAACCTATGTAAGAAAACACTGGACCACTAGCATATTGGTTTTCTACACCAGTTTTTGTTACCCTTGATACCTTTATATACCTTATAGGGTACATTATATACCTTATAGGGTACATTAAAGTCAAAACCAATCCGTACTACTACAGTACTTACTGCATAAGATTTCTTTTCACTTCATTTGTATTCTCTTGAGCTGAGCCGAGAAAACAGGAGGGAATATTGGCAACCCTGAAAATGAGGGACTCATAATGTTTAACATACACAATAAAATCAACCCCGAGTGAAAAATTCTCAAATCAAACAGGTTTTAAGCCTACATAGGAAATATATTTCAGGAAATATCTTGATTTGCCTTTATAGCAATATATAGACATTTGGGTCCAAAATAAATAATGAAAATTTTCTTATATGCTAAATGTGTTAGGCTTAAAATTACTGGGGCAGAATATCGGCAATATCCTCCATTTATCCAAAAGAATTGCCAGTGATAAAACTTTACAAGCTGGTTTTTGTCTGACCTGATCGGATAATCAGATTGATTTTTTTCACACTAAGGCTCATATCAATTAATTCATATATGTTGGTGCTTTTTATTGGCCAAACAGTTTTGTGATTGTCACCATTGAACTTACTGTAGTCCCTGGACCTGGTCCTGCATTAGAGATATAAGTGGTGATATAACAACTGTTGTTCTACCGGTCATTACAGAGGGGAACTGGTAACACAAACTCTTACCATAACCTATAAAATAGAGATTATGAGAGGTGATATAACAACTGTTGTTCTACCTGTCATTACGGAGGGGAACTGGTAACACAAACTCTTACCATAACCTATAAAATAGAGATTATGAGAGGTGATATAACAACTGTTGTTCTACCTGTCATTACGGAGGGGAACTGGTAACACAAACTCTTACCATAACCTATTAACAGAAATTTTAAATCCTCGTCATTTATACATCCTTAACTTCTTACAGTAAACATGTAATTTAAGCTAGCAATCTTTAAAATTATCATCGTATCAGCACACACTTAAAAATAAAAATATTATTCAGCAATATTAGACAAATTCTCTATTATAAGACAATGCTCTGATAAAATAAATGAGCCTTTGTATGAGAAAACCAAAAATCAGTGTTTCCGACCATGTCTGCCACAAACAAGGCTGTACAGCCACAGAAAATAGCTAGAAACTTTGTTTTTGCCTATGCATGTTGTTAGTTTTATCATTGGAAGCTCAATGAAATTGAATATGATTTGAGCTGCTCCATGGAAAAACCAACAATTTGCATAGGCGAAAACAAAGCCGCAGATCAGCTGTGCAGTATCTGTTTTCACTGCACAGATAGTACTATCCTTCTTCTTCTTAAATTCAAAATTTCAAGCTTCTAGCCTGCTTCTGTGACTGTACAGGCTGGTTTGTGTCAGACCTGGTCTGAACCTAAATTGTTGGGTTTCTCACACACAGGCTCATTTACCAGTTGCCATAATAACACAGTTATCTCTCTTGTCAATCATCACTGACTTCAGTATACTCCACTGCATTCTGAAATAAATGATAAAAATAATTTGGTCGCTGGAGAAAGTTTAAATCCAGAAACTACAAATTATCAGAATATCGTAACATTCATCATATGAGGGGCTTTCAAAAAGTTTGCAGAAAAGTGCTGCCAAATTTTTAATTTTCATGGGAAATTCACGCACTCTGTGCATGTTGTAAATTAACATAATGTTAACATATGCACAAAATTTGAATAAAATCGGATGAAAATTAAGCGCTAAATCATGTGCATGTCTAGGGTTACAACAGTAAAACCTGCCCAACGTCGTAACACATCATGCTATATGTATAATGCAGCTTTCCCCATGTTTGCTAGATCTTAAGCATTTTTGGAGTCCATCTGGCATACGGCATCTAATTGTCAATTCTGTGTGTATAATGTGTTGAATTGTGCCGAAACTACAGCTCAATTTATTGTGTATTTCACGAATTCTACTTTTTGCTATCACAACGACCATTATCGACATTATGGCGTTATTTGATTATACACTGCTTGAATCGACATGGACACTTTTCTGGTTATCTAGAAATAACACATAATAATAATTGTATATTGCCGTTTTCTTTATTTCCTTGTTGTCATGTGTTGTATTCATGCCTGAGCAGCAAAATTTGCAGTATATGTACATTATGTTTTCCTATATAACTGTACGAGTTTAATTCAGCTAATTTACAAAATAAGAACATGATGGCACTTTTCCACAAACTTTTTTGAACACACTTTTTAAGTATAAAGTGGAAAACAAACTTACAGACTGGACTGCTTTTCAGATTGGCATTCCCGAACATATTATAATTTTATGTTTTGCTTCGCTTTTGTTTTTCAAATTTCAAGAATCTTAATTCTCAGGCAGAACCCTCTGTAAATCTACTGTATAACTTACAGTCTCCTTGTTGTCATATGTTGTATTCATGCCTGAGCAGCAAAATTTGCAGTATATGTACATTATGTTTTCCTATATAACTGTACGAGTTTAATTCTGCTAATAAAATAAGAACATGATGGTACTTTTCCACAAACTTTTTGAACACCCTTTTTAAGTATAAAGTGGAAAACAAACTTACAGACTGGACTGCTTTTCAGATTGGCATTCCTGAACATATTATAATTTTATGTTTTGCTTCGCTTTTGTTTTTCAAATTTCAAGAATCTTAATTCTCAGGCAGAACCCTCTGTAAATCTACTGTATAACTTACAGTCTCCTTGTTGTCATATGTTGTATTCATGCCTGAGCAGCAAAATTTGCAGTATATGTACATTATGTTTTCCTATATAACTGTACGAGTTTAATTCAGCTAATAAAATAAGAACATGATGGCACTTTTCCACAAACTTTTTGAACACCCTTTTTAAGTATAAAGCGGATAACAAACTTACAGACTGGTAGGGGTGTAACGATAGTCCAAAAATGACCATTGCGATAGTATTGACATTGCAGGAATCACTATTGCGATATTAGTACTATTGCAGGGTACTATTGTAATACTATTGTGATACTATTGACTTTAAGAATATTTTCCTGTTTTAGGAGGAATTGAAAGGTATTAAAGCATTCAAACTGTGTTTCTGAATGTATTACATCCACAAAAGCATAAACAAGACATTTTATGCTTATCAGTTGTGTTTTAGTAGCCCATTAAATCATAAATTTTTTTTTTTCTTTTTTTTGGGGGGTGGGGGTGGGGGGGGGGGGTAGGGGAGCGGTTGGTGGGGAGAGAGTGGGTCCACATCTACATGTATGAGTTGAGTGTAAATACAGTGATGGACATTATCATCATACAAGTCTCTGTAAGTAAGTCACTAAGGAGAAGACTCCAGTTTGAGGTGTGCCACTATAGGAGGATAATATATATGCAACAATAGATATGGTCTATTATGGCAGCCAAAAATTCAACGTAAAAATAGAGCGTTTCATTGGAAAATTAAGCCTGGAAAATGCATTTGAATCGGGATTTTTGCAAGGAAACACAATTACAAGCCTACTGAATGTTAAAAATGCGGCTAATGGATGGTTGTAACGTATTTTGCTCATAAAAACGAAACCGTTTCACAGCGATCGGTTCTTCCAAAGTCTAGTTCAAAGGCTAACAGTAGATAATTTGCAATTATTACATCACAGTAGCGTGTCTTCTTGTCAATAATTTATGACTCCGCCCTCTCAACCGCCCCCTGTCAAAGTTGCTTTCGACATGTGACGCTATAAATTAGCCAATCAGCATTTGTGACGAAGCGGCTGACACTTGTATACATGTCGGCGTGAAATTATGACTAACGGTGATGTGTTGATTATTGAGGCAATTATCCAATAATTGCATAAGGATTAATCAATAAAGGTAATCTGTTTTATGTCACTTGACAATCAGCTGTGTCGCCGTGGGCACTTTCGCTTTCATGTAAACGAAAATAAACATTCAAACTCGCCGAAAAACTCTGAAAATGCGGGAAGAAGAAAACTATCGAAACTATCGATAGTTCAACACACTATCGGCGATAGTCATCGATGTATAATTTTACCATCGATGCAGTACAATTGGCACGGTCACTATTGCAATACATCGATAGTCCGATGCATCGTTACACCACTACAGACTGGACTGCTTTTCAGATTGGCATTCCTGAACATATTATAATTTTATGTTTTGCTTCGCTTTTGTTTTTCAAATTTCAAGAATCTTAATTCTCAGGCAGAACCCTCTGTAAATCTACTGTATAACTTACGGTCTCCTTGTTGTCATATGTTGTATTCATGCCTGAGCAGCAAAATTTGCAGTATATGTACATTATGTTTTCCTATATAACTGTACGAGTTTAATTCAGCTAATTTACAAAATAAGAACATGATGGCACTTTTCCACAATCTTTTTGAACACACTTTTTAAATATAAAGTGGAAAACAAACTTACAGACTGGACTGCTTTTCAGATTGGCATTCCCAAACATATTATAATTTTATGTTTTGCTTCGCTTTTGTTTTTCAAATTTCAAGAATCTTAATTCTCAGGCAGAACCCTCTGTAAATCTACTGTATAACTTACAGTCTCCTTGTTGTCATATGTTGTATTCATGCCTGAGCAGCAAAATTTGCAGTATATGTACATTATGTTTTCCTATATAACTGTACGAGTTTAATTCAGCTAATAAAATAAGAACATGATGGCACTTTTCCACAAACTTTTTGAACACCCTTTTTAAGTATAAAGCGGATAACAAACTTACAGACTGGACTGCTTTTCAGATTGGCATTCCTGAACATATTATAATTTTATGTTTTGCTTCGCTTTTGTTTTTCAAATTTCAAGAATCTTAATTCTCAGGCAGAACCCTCTGTAAATCTACTGTATAACTTACGGTCTCCTTGTTGTCATATGTTATATTCATGCCTGAGCAGCAAAATTTGCAGTATATGTACATTATGTTTTCCTATATATAACTGTACGAGTTTAATTCAGCTAATTTACAAAATAAGAACATGATGGCACTTTTCCACAAACTTTTTGAACACCCTTTTTAAGTATAAAGCGGAAAACAAACTTACAGACTGGACTGCTTTTCAGATTGGCATTTCTGAACATATTATAATTTTATGTTTTGCTTTGCTTTTGTTTGTCAAATTTCAAGAGTCTTAATTCTCAGGCAGAACCCTCCTTAAATCTACTGTATAACTTACGGTCTAAACTTTGAGTAGCCAAAGTACTGCTTCAGCACTTCCAGATACCTCTTATCTTCAGGCTGATTTTCAGAATCTGCAAAGATAGTGGTTTTTTTGTATTGAGGCTTAACGTCCCAGTCAACAATTTTTCAGTCATGTCGGGACGGAGCCAACGCTTTCTGGGTTTAACAAGTACTGTAGGGAGTTAATGTGTCTTGCTCAAGGACACAACACAGTGCCACATGTGGGGATCAAACCCCGGACCTCTGGATTCGGAGTCCTATGCTCTACCACTAAGCCACCGCGCTCCCTACAAAGACATTTAAACAACAAAATATATTAGTACCTCACTAGTTGCTGTAAAACCCCTTAAAAATTTTCACTTAAAAGTTTATATCATGCATTTAAGCTTATGCACCAGTAAGATGGGAGCTGATACAGCTCAAATGAGCCATGTCATGAGAAAACCAACAATGTAGTTTCCGAACAGGCCCGACACAAACCGAGCTATACATGTACTGAAGATAGCTAGAGACTGTAAATTTTGGATTTAGAAAGTAGAGGAATTGTACTATCGGTGTAGCAAAAACAAAGGCACTGATCAGCTTCGCAGTTACTGCGAAGCTGATCTGCGCCTATGTTTCACTTATGCAAAATGTTGGTTTTCTCATGATGCGGCTCAAATCACTATGAATGTGAAAAAACAATTGTACACTGTTCTATGTTATAATTGAGCTGTGTCATGAGAAAAACATTTTTTGGCCTATGAGAAAAACATTTTTGGCCTCTGCTGGTCTACGCCTTTGTTTTCGCCTATGAGATTGTTGATTTTCCCATGCGGCGGCTCATATCATGTAAAAAGCTGGTTTTCTAATAACAAACCATCATCATCCTGTTCTACGACCTCTGGTATAGATGGATCATCAGCTGTTGAGGTATCTTCAGTCACTGCATCAACTGTGTAGGATCTCTCAGCTTCTTCGAGTTCCTGGTGGAATATGACAAAGTACAAATGAGCCGCAATGCGAGAAAACAGAACTTTGGGGTTTCTGACCAGGTCTCACACAATCCGGCCTGTACATTCTCAGAAAAAGACTAGAAGCTTGAAATTTTAGATTTAGGAAGTAGAGGAATTGTACAATCTGTGTAGCAAAAACAAAGACGCTGATCAGCTGTGCAGTTACTGCATAGCTGATCTGTGCCTTTGTTTTCACAATTATCCTATTTCCTCATGACACAGCTAAAATACTACTTTAAAACAGTTTTTTTTTTCCTGAATACATTCAACCTTTTTATAGCACAGTTCATAAGAACAAGGTTTTTGCATACAACACGGGTCATTGCAGGACCCCAAATGATTTTTTCCTTACACATTCTGCTCTTGTTATACCACAGACTGGTTGGTTAACACAGAAAATGGTTTGGACCCCAACAATAGGTTGTGGTGCATCACATTTACAAACTTTTTTGTAAGTTTGTGACTGTATACTAACTATCATATGAATTTCAAACTTAAGATGGAATAATTTTTTGACACATCCATTAACTACATGCTGACCACTATATTAGATCAACATTACGAAAACTTGCCAATGCAATATACAGACAATTCTTTTCAGCTGTAAAAATTGAAATTTTAAATGGAAAAGTTTTGATATTTCTAATAATTTTGCTCAAAACATAGATTGTGGGTACACGTTAGAACCGCCTCACCTCTAACGAGTACCCACAATCTATGCTTTGGAGCAAAAATAAGAAAAATAGGTATACCACTGCATACCCAAGTTGTAGTATATAAAAGTGGGGTTTATGGGGGTATTCAATACACTGACATGTTATCCTGGTCAACGCAACTGGCATCAGACAAAGTGGGGATAAACCATGATCAGACCTTTTCACCTACCTGTAAATCATCCACATCAAAGTCCTCATCACTGAAACCATCATCACCATCATCCACACAGGCCTGCATTAACTCTTGTTCTTCGCTACCTTTGTCAGTATTGTTAACAGCAACCTGAAACAAGGCCAAAGTAGTCTAAATTTTGCTTTAAATAGTAATATTATTTACATATAATTATTAGATGGCTTTCATTCAATGTCATGCAAAGTCAACAATATATATAAGCCCCATCGTGAGAAAACCAACAATGTGGTTTTTGAACATGTCCAACACAAACCTGCCTGTACAGGTATAGAAGCAGGCTAGAAGCTTGAAATTTCAGATATAAGAAGAAGAGGAAGTGCACTATCCCTGTAGCGAAAACAAAGGCGCTGATCAGTTTTGCAGTTACTGTGAAGCTGATGTTCATCTTTGTTTTCACCTATGCAAAATGTTGGTTTTGTCATGATGCGGTTCATATGTATGTTTTTGTTTGTAATGAAGTCATTTATTTTCACTTGAGTCTGGATGGAGCCACAAGTTCCCACATACTTATTTAAACAGTGCTAATTATGTTGAGTTTTCTTTGTCTTGCTCATTTTAATGTCATTAATACAATGCATGCCCAATTCAAGTCACCGACTTCTGCATCCAGAGTCTGGCACTCTACCACTAGGCAGACATTATTTCCCTACTTAATTGAGTTTATGGTGAATATAGTAATATTAAGTTAACATTTACAAATTTAAGACTCCCACACTACCAAAACCAATGTTTTAGCATTGAATTCAAATGATTACTACATTTAAGCTACACTAACAAGTACCTCTGGACTATTTCTCTTCTCCTGACTTGTAGCTTTCTGGCTGGTAGTTTTCACAGATGGTGTAGATCTGGACAAGTCCTCCAGGTTGAAATCATCAAAGTTTTCTAGATCATCTGTATTATCAGAGTCCCAATCTTCTTCCTTATCTTTATCAGTAACAATCTTTCTTGAAACTACATGTAGATCTGGTGGAATAGCAGCAGATCCATCAACAGAATCTCGCTTTACTGGTGTAAATTTGTATTTTTTCTTTCCTGAGCTAGAACCACTTAAATTCTGCAACTCAGAGGTAGATTTTTCATTGTCTATATTTGGAGTTTTTGATCTCTCTTCAGCACTGTTGTTATTATCATTATCCAGGTCAACAGTAACATCAGAGTCATTATCATCATCATCATCAATATTTACTGGATTCTTCAGTGAACCCCTCGGATCACCAGCATGTATAGAGTCTGAGAAAACATCACCACTATAGTTTAGGTCTCCATTCACCTTGTTATCTCCAAAACATAAACTTCTTTCTGAATTCTCACCAGTTTCCTCAACCATTTCTTCCAGACTGAACAATCTTTTCTTAACAGCAGCAAGCTGTTTTCTTGACTCCGCTTTCCTAGCATTGTGTTGTTCTGATCGTGAATCCTGAACAGCCTTTTCTAGCACATATTGTTTGAGTTTCAATGCCTGAACCAAGGCAGGTAAGACAATGTCTTTTCCACATGTGTTCAAGTTGTGGTTTGAATCTTGTGTTATAACATTGTCAATGTCAGTTACAGTGTCCAAAAGTTCCTTGATGTAGTCTTTGAATGGCATCTTCTTGGTTGTCTGTGAATAGAGTAAACAAAGAAAATTTGTAACACATAGTTTCATTTGAAGGTAGTAAATTTAAATGCACAGACTGGTTGTTGACAGCAAATAGATATGAGCCTGTGCTTGAGAAAACCAACAATTTGGGTTCCAACCAGGTCTAACACAAACAGGGCTGTACAGTCAAAGAAGTAGGCTAGAAGCTTGAAAATTCAGATTTAAGAAGAAGTGGAAGTGTACTATCCATGTAGCGAAAACAAAGGCCCTGATCAGCTTCATGGTTACCGCGAAGCTGATCTGCATCTTTGTTTTCGCACGTGCAGATTGTTTGTTTTCCCATATGGCGGCACATATGTATATTATTCAGTTAAGACCATATTATTTGGAATTTCTAAGAAAGATCGTTGAGGAACGGAGGTGATGTTTCTTCATTTTTTTTCCTTTAAAAATACATCCCACTCAACAGACAAGGCCATATGGAGATGTCTTTTAAAACTGGAACTATCTTCATGATTCAATCAGACATTGCAAAATGCTTCTTTTATGTCAAATCTACCATATTCAAGAACATTAATATTATACAGTTTTTGTTTTATTTTTATTTATTTTTTTTCATTTATTTACTATTTTTCATAATTTTTGTTTATTAATTTACTTATTATTTTTTTAGGCACTTAAAAATGGCATTTTTAGAGAGAAGCTTATCCTGTTCCGTTTCTGCTTAATGTTCCCCCGTTGTCTTAGTGGGGCACCACCATAAGGTGAAAGATTAAAACTTTGAGCTTAATAGTCTTATATAACGTGCTGGTGAATTTTAATATGTACAGTTTGTGACACAATTTTCGTACACTCTTTAACACCACAGGGACTTGTAACAATTCCTATTAGGTTGGTTATCTATTGTCGATAGTAAGTCTAGATAATAAGCATAATAAGCATTTTTCAAAAATAGTAGTAGTTGTTACAAGTCCCTGTGTTTAACACTGTGAAATCTCGGTCAGTCTTGATATTCTCCTCCTATGAATCTGGTCGATGAACTCTCAAAGAAAGTTTCAGAAATTCTATATTCCCTTGAACCTGTCCGCATACATGGAACAATCCAGGGTAAGCTGAGTAAGGAAAAAATTCTCAGTTCTGAAAGTCTGAACACACATTTTCAGGGAGAACTGGGTTATTTCTCAGCTTCTCAACATAAACATTCCTTTCCTGGGTATAGGCTGAGCATTGTGATATAAAATGTTGCTGAGTTTCTGGGGCAGCCAGACACAGTTTACATGTGGCACTAACTGCATATTGATTAAATGCAGCTCTATTGCCTTGTAATGTGTATGTGTCATTGAGAATCTTGCATGTGAGTTGTGATCTCTTATTATCAGTTATGCCAGTTCTTACTGTTGGATAAGATAAGATTTCCCTACTTTCAATGAATTGTGGTTATTGAATTTCAGTGAAAATTTTGCCTTCAGGTCATTCTGCCATTTAGCTTCATTGTGTTCATTTACTGCCTTGTTTATCAATGACTTCCATTTACTTTTTGGGATTTGTTGATTAGAAAGAGCTGTCGCAGGAAAGCTTAGCTCGCCTGACTTATGCTTTGCCACTAAATCTATTAAAATCTATGACCCATGACCTTGATCTCAAGGTCTCTAAGGTTCGCCATGATGGTACAGCTTAAAACCAGTACATGTATATACTGTTATGTCCCATTGCACCACTCATTCATTCGAGATTATCTATGATGCGTAGCTTCTATAAATAGCACAGCTATTCGATACAATGTATCACATATGTACAATCTCTGACATACTGCGTCAAGGAGTCGACTCTTTGGCTCAGTGGTTAGTGCATTGGATTTCTACCCCGGCGGTCCGGGTTCGAATCCCATCTGGGACGTGGGATTTTTTCAAGCTATGCATCACTTCTTAGTTACGAATTTTCATATTCGTAAGATGGGGGCTCGTCCGGGATGGACCATTTGAGTCATTTAGTCAATATAATGACATTCTCGTAATCATAAATGATTACTTCCTCGAAATGGGGGTGTGTTATGTCCCATTGCACCACTCATTCATTCGAGATTATCTATGATGCGTAGCTTCTATAAATAGCACAGCTATTCGATACAATGTATCACATATGTACAATCTCTGACATACTGCGTCAAGGAGTCGACTCTTTGGCTCAGTGGTTAGAGCATTGGATTTCTACCCCGGCGGTCCGGGTTCGAATCCCATCTGGGACGTGGGATTTTTTCAAGCTATGCATCACTTCTTAGTTACGAATTTTCATATTCGTAAGAATACCAACATGATCCATCAAGATATTCAAAAGATATAGACTTTATAAAATTTAACCCAAAATATTTTTAACATAACATTTCTAAGTCTGTGACCTTCACCTCAAGGTCACTCAGGTGGGTATGGTACAGCATAAAACTTCAGACCAATATCTATCAATATGCAAAGTATCAGCTTAAGAGATACAAACTTACAAAAACTTTAACACAAAATTTCTAAGTCTGTGACCTTGACCTCATGGTCACTCAGGTGGGTTGTGATGGTACAGCATAAAACTTCAGACCAATATCTATCAATATGCAAAGTATCAACTTGATCCATCTATATACTCAAGAGATATAGACTTACAAAAACTTTAACCAAAAACTTTAACACAAAATTTGTAAGTCCGTGACCTTGACCTCAAAGTCACTCAGGTGGTCCATGATGGTACAGCATAAAACTTCAGACCAATATCTATCAATATGCAAAGTATCAACTCGATCCATCAACATATTCAAGAGATATAGACTTACAAAAACTTTAACCAAAAACTTTAACACAAAATTTCTAAGTCCGTGACCTTGACCTCAAGGTCACCCAGGTGGGTCATGATGGTACAGAATAAAACTTCAGATCAATATCTACCAACATGCAAAGTATCAACTTAATCCATCAACATGTTCAAGAGATATAGCCTTATAAAAACTTTAACCAAAAACTTTAACATTTTGAGCAACGCCGATGCTAACGCCGACGCTAACGCTAACGCCAGGGTGATTGCAATAGCTCTTCCTGTACTTTCGTACAGGCGAGCTAAAAAGGGAAAAAATATTGATGGGAGATTTTGTGTCTCTAAAATGGTTTTAACAAGTTAAACCAACTTTTTTCTTCACAACCTTTCATGACAAGTTGGCGCTCAGCTATATCATACTCAATGAAGTGATGATTACGAGAAATGTTGACAAAAAAGTTCAGTGAGATTTTGTGTATAATGGATTCCAATGGGAGAATGCCCAACAACATGGCTGGTAATGTCGATAGGGGCAACCGGAAGGTTATGCAAATCGAATCTTCACGGGAACTTCCGAACATGATTTACGGGATCAGACAAAATCATGTCAACAGGCAAGTGAGTTTTTTACGAATTGTATTTTTTCACAGTATTACAGCTTTATATATACAAAATGGAGAATACAATTCCATTAGTATTTATGTCTGCATTCGAAACGAATGAATCAAGCACACAAACGTCAATAGATTACTTGCGATCCACTTTCTCATGTGTGTGATGTTTCGGTGTAATTAGATTTCGTGGTTGCAACTGAGGGGGTTCTGTACAATAAATGCTTTAAAATACACTTTTGCTAAATATTACCATATCCTGATCCATTTTGTATTGCAAACAAACATTGTCAGGATTTATTGTCAAGTGTCACTTGTGAAGAAGCTTAGTTTTTCGTTTATGTTGCCCCTATCGACATTTGTTGCCCCTATCAACACTATTGCACCTAACGAGACGAATTCCTGTCATTGCAGCAAAGTCCCATTTAAAGATTATTTTATGATAAAGCAACAACCGAAAAGGGAGATTTACTGAAAAATCGGCGGTTTTATTCCAGTAACTGATTGAATTGCGGTAAACTTCAGTGGTAAGAACACTGACCTCTGGTGCTAGAGGTCCTAGGTTGGATCATTCAAAAACACCCATAAAACCCCTAAAAACCTGACCATTTCATCTATGTTATAGCTTGAAAAATTGATTTTCCCACAGCAACACACGTTGTGCGACCGGTTTTCGATTGCATATAAAATCGGTATTACTATACTCTTTTTCGAGTTAAAAATACAATGTATGTGCATGATCGCACATGGCATTGTTCTTGTTCTGGCTTTTAGCTATAAAGGCAAGAAAAGTTTCGCCCAAGTGATATCGTGCTGGTTAGGTGGCCTTTTAAAGCAGTAATTCTGGCATGCTACTCATGTTAGTTTTGAGTAGGCTCTGTCATATTTCATATCTCCTATTGCACTAATAGGCGAGGTTTTGCGATTAAATTACTTCTTCTATTAACATGATTAACGAGCATTTTAATGTGGTTTTCTGTTTTGGAGGTATTCCTCTTTCTCTTGGTTTTGGGCGTTCACTGCACTTTCCTATCATAATGTATAACACACATTTGCCTTTAGAACAAAATAATTTATTAGTGTTTAAGCACAGAACCCAACATTGGCGCAGAAATTGTTTTTTGCTAACCGAGCACGTGGATTTTAAATGTTCGGGGTGGTTTTGGATGTTTCCATGAGCCCTTCCGCAGGTCCACTCGTTAGGGGTAACCGGCCCGATAGGGGTAGTCATGTCGTAAGTCATAACTTTTTTTCCCGTTTCTTCTGTAGCAACGTTTTTAAGCAGAATTTCGATTGCAAATTCTTTGGACATGGCATTATACAGTGAAAGACTTGAATGAATTATGTTTGTCTACATAAGCTCGCCGACAATGCACCAAAACATGTCCAGTAACAGCTCAAAACAGAACAAACAACATACCTTGCATCCAGGAAAACCTGGATTTTAGAGACACAACAGCATTTCCCACTCCCACGATCGCAAAAAAGTATGCAGAAATAAATACTATTTGGAATAGTATTGCCCGATTTCAGAATATTTACCTCCGAACAAAGAAATTTGCGTAAACATTAACAAATGTCACATGTTGTTTTTCGTGTTCTGTTCCCGTTACTCATGTCCGGAAGCTCCCATAAGGCATCCGTTTGCATAACATTTGACTGCCCCTAACGACATTACCAGCCGTGAACAACTGTTACAAAATTTTAACATTTATAGGATAAAATCACATTGAAATTCCTGATGGTCTCCGAGCCCCTCAGACTAGAGGTATTTGCGGTATCGAGCAGAAATCTGAGGCTTCTCTGATGTCAAGGCCAAAATTAAAAAACTGATTGTTTGCCGCTTGCGCCGACCCGACAATTTTACCCCCGACTCAAATTTTTATTTTGCCAAAGCTCAAGATATTTTTTTTTCCATTTCGATCATTATTGGTCGATTTTCGTCCATTCGGTTTTATACCTAAACTTTCTGACTGGTTCTAAACAGTCAGGGACATAACCTAAACAGGTTATGAAAATAATAACTGAATCAAGTTATAAAAGCATTTAAAATTATCTCCCTTTCTTGGTTGTGAGAGTTAACTTTTCTTTGTTTGACTCATTTAAGTTATTTTGTAAAGAACTTTGCAAGTATTACAAAATAACTTAAATAGGTTATAAAGTAATTTTTCATGAACTTTAGACCCCCTGTGTAGTACTTTCTAGACGATGCGTAGTAAATTTTATTGGCTATGTAACAGATCTTTCATAGAAAATTGTCCACTTGCCCATGAAAATTGTGCTAAGGCTACAATTGGTGAAAAATGGGTGAATAACTTAAACAAGTTATTTAAGAAAAACTAAAAAAAAATATAACTTGATTCAGTTATGAGTCAGTTATTATTTTTATAACCTGTTTAGGTTATGTCCCTGACTGCTAAAATGTAGCAAAAGATCAGGAAATAATCGATGCAAAAGCTTGTAAACCAGTCTCATCTATGCTTCGAGGAGCTTGCTTGTATTCCGGTAAGGGTAAAAGCGCTGTTTTCTCTTGCATTCATAAAGCTCTAAAATTTGTGTTGACTCCATTCTGACAGCTGGCTGGTCAATTCGGTGGCTGAACCAAAAATTTTTTAGTGTCAAAAACGATCCAAATTGCACCCAAAAGATCGTATAGTAGACCAGCATCTATCTAATTCTGAACAAGTTGAGAGAGTGGGTCGTCACCTAAAATACTTCGTTTTAATGTGCAAATTACATTATAACCATTTATTTGCCGCTATTTTAACATTCAATAGGCCTGTAATTGTGTTTCCGTGCAAAATCCCCGCTTCAAATGCATTTTCTAGGCTTAAATATCCAAAATAACAATGTTAATCTACCTGAAATATTACACAATGTTGTTGTTGCATATTGTTATTGTGCCAGTCAGGGCACACCTTCAACTGGAGTATTCTGCTTATAGACTTATTTACAGGGGCAAATATGGTGCTTTTATCATCAATCCATTTACAATCACAGATGTAGACCCAACACCAACCATACGCCCAAGGCCATACCCCCACCCCCCAATTTTAAAAAAAAAAAAACAACAAAAAAACAAATCTAAACAAAACAAAAAAACTTATGGTTGAATAGGCTAGATCTACATAAAAAAATGCTTTTCTTCATTTTTTTTTCTTCATCATTTGGGCACTAAAATATTATATAAGCCACTTGAAATTAGATTTTAGAGGCCCAAAATATGTATCTGGGCCACCTGACAAACCCCATGAAGATTGGCAAAGCTAGTATGTTTATTTATCCCAATTTTAGTCAAAACACCTCTAATTTTCCCAATGCTAGGGGTCCTGGCCCCATTCCCCAAAATGGTAGTGAGAGCCCTGAATGTATATAGGGGCAATAAGCACATTCTTAAGAACAGAATCTACGGTTTCTACCAAGATTGGACATGGGGCGACATTATTCACGATTTATCCTCCGAGTTTATGAAACCTATTTCAAAGTCTGACACTGTAGAGGTGTCAGTTTCCTCTTCATTAAATGCAATGTCGATGGACGTTATTCATCCTGATCTGTCTGAACCAGTGAAAATAGTCCACAGTTTTGACAAATCTCTTAAGATTTGTTGTATTTAAGATAAATGGAGATAACATGTAACAATGATGACTCTAAACAACAACCACCACCAGTTAATGCCCTAGTAATTTTAATGAGTGAACCCGGAAAGCTGAATGAACTAGCTTTGCAGTATTTCACACAGTATATTTGTCATTATGTTCAAGACCAAAAAAAAAAAAATTCCCTACCTACCTACCCACATGTTCAGACCATGGGTAGGCAGTGGCAAACCAACAATTTTTTAAGCCTGGCCCAAATAGCCTTCTGTTATACTGCATTTACACTATGTTCCCGGTGGCCTCATTTGCTCGAAACGTAGCGTGCCGTGGAATTTTGGTCAAACATGTCTCTGTTTTCAAGATCTATTACGTCTTGTTACGTTTTCTTACGTTGCATGATGATATCCGTAGCAAGCCATGGTAGTGATAAGCCGGTGTGTCACGGAGGCGCTAAGGTACTTTATGGCTGTCCACGATCTATCACGGTCATTAGCATGTTTTATTACGGCCTGTTACATTATGTCGCGGTCAGTTGCGTACCAAGGTGTAACACGTTTTTTCGTTCTGTCAAGGTCAGCTACGGACGAAACCTAGACAACATGCAATTTAAAGCGTTTTATGTGCCTTTTATATAACAATAAGCCATTTGAAATAATAACAACCGGGCTCCTCAACAACCGACTGCAGAGTTGATTAAGAAAGTTCGGGATTTTATTTCTTCCATCAATGGCATAGTGCAGCACATGGTCTCTATTGTTCACTATAGTTATTATTATTATTTATTTTTTCATCATCTGAGGGTTGGACTTGTTTGACAAGTCTCCTTCTTAGACAACCTCTCCACTCTGAATGATTCTGAGGATCAGCAGTATCCATTCCTAGCTTTTTTCTGTCGTCTACCAACACTTCATCCCATGATTTCCTTGGCTTGCCAGATCTTTTCTGTGCAACTATGTTTAGCTTGCATATTTTAGCAATCCAGCCTTTGCTGCGCTCTACGTGTCCATACCATCTCATTCTGCTGGAGCGAAGCACCACATCTATATCCTGGAGTCCAAGCTTTGAGAGAAGGTAGTCTGAGCTTACTTCATCATTCGCCTTGAAATTACAGATCCAGCGGATCATCGCACTGTCCTTGCGCCGTAGGCGGTTAGTGTAGCCACAGTCAAACATTGGAACAGGTTGAGTGCGCCAAATACTAGGGCTGCAACGATACACCTGGCTCGCGATACGATACGTATCGCGATACACAGCTCACGATACGATACGTATCGCGATACATCTTAAGCTAGGGAAATCAAGGGAATAGTTGAATATTGACAGACACTTGTACATAAAACAATGGAAAATTTAATAGAACAATTAAAAAAGACTTTTTTTTAACAATTGATGAACAGTATTAAGGGGCTACGCCTTTAACTGATGAGGCAACACCTTTCACTGACTGAGATGGCTTACTGCCTTTAGATTTGCTAGCCTCAAGTTCTTCGTGAAGTTTAGGATGTTTTCTCTGAAGATGAGTGAACATGTTTGTGGTGTTGCCTGTTCCGTAGGCGATATGAGCCTCACAAACTTTAGAAACAGTTTTTGTTTTGTCCAAAGTTTTAATGCCATTTTGATCTGTGACCCCCGCGAAACCAAAATATTGCCAAACTTTCGATTTGAAATTTGCAGGGGCATCAACAACTTCAAAGTCCGCCATTTTGCTAAACAACGCCGCTCGCGAAATGTAAAAATCAAATTTATTTTTACAAGATTTTTGTAAATAAAAGTCATTTGAGGTGTAACCAGAGGACCATTGGTCCTGAGAACGCTCACCTGAAGCCTGATCCTGCAGTATTAAGTCATCATGAAATGACCTTGACCTTAAATACTCACACACCTTTATTGAATTCATAAGTTGTCTGCATCTGCAAAGTTTCAGGTCTCAGGCTGCTATAGTTTCCAAACCCAGTGATTTATGAGAAAACCACAATTTTAATTTTGATATTTAAATGACTTTGGGTCAAGGTCAAGAAATGGCCTTGGCCTTCATTAATTACTTACCTTCATTGACTCCATTGGTTGTCTGCATTTAGCAACTTCCAGGTCTCAGACTGCAACAGTTTCCAAAATATCCATTGTTTCCGCCTTTTCCCATGTAAAAGCCTATGTTTCCAAAATTGACCTTGCCGTAAAATAGGTCAAGGTCATCCTATGGTCATCATTTGATCAAACTAGGATGGGCTGGAGTCCCAAATGCTACATACCAAGTTTCGCGAAAATTGGCCTGCCTGTTCTGGAGAAGAAAATTTTTGAGTGGTTTTTACCATATATGGGCGTGGCGGCCATCTTGGTAATGTGACCTGGATTTCGCGATCAATCTTTCGTCTCCCCTACCCATGGATGCTCCACATAAAATTTCACTTTGATTGGCCCAGAGTTTCAGAGAAGAAGATCTTTGGAAAGTGTGTATGGACAACAGACTGGCCAAGGTCAAGAGATGACCTTGACCTACATTAATCACATACATGTACCTTCATCTACTCCATTAGTTGTTTGCATCTACCACTTTTCAGGCATCAGGCTGCAATAGTTTTCAAAAAATCCATAGTTTTCACTTTTTCCCATGTAAAAGCCTATGTTTCCAAATTTGACCTTGCCGTAAATTAGGTCAAGGTCATCCAAGGGTCATCATTTTATCAAGCTATGATGGGCTGAAGTCCCCGATGCTACATACCAAGTTTCGTGGAAATCGGCCAACCGGTTCTGGAGAAGAAGATTTTTGAGTGGTTTTTACCATATATGGGCGTGGCAGCCATCTTGGTCATGTGACCTGGATTTCGCGATTAAACTTTTGTCTCCCCTACCCATGGATGCTCCACATAAAATTTCACTTTGATTGGCCCAGCAGTTTCAGAGAAGAAGATCTTTGAAAAGTGTGTATGGACGACAGACTGGCCAAGGTCAAGAGATGACCTTGACCTACATTAATCACATACCTTCATCTACTCCATTAGTTGTTTGCATCTACCACTTTTCAGGCATCAGGCTGCAATAGTTTTCAAAAAATCCATAGTTTTCACTTTTTCCCATGTTAAAGCCTATGTTTCCAAAATTGACCTTGCCGTAAATTAAGTCAAGGTCATCCTAGGGTCATCATTTTATCAAACTATGATGGGCTGGAGTCCGAAATACTACATACCAAGTTTCATGAAAATCGGCCTGCCGGTTCTGGAGAAGAAGATTTTTCAGTGGTTTTTACCATATATGGGCGTGGCAGCCATCTTGGTCATGTGACCTGGATTTCGCAATCAAACTTTCGTCTCCCCTACCTATGGATGCTCCACATAAAATTTCACTTCGATTGGCCCAGCAGTTTCAGAGAAGAAGATCTTTGAAAAGTGTGAATGGACGACAGACTGGCCAAGGTCAAGAGATGACCTTGACCTAAATTAATCACATACCTTCATCTACTCCATTATTTGTTTGCATCTACCACTTTTCAGCAGGCCTCAGGCTGCAATAGTTTTCAAAAAATCCATAGTTTTCACTTTTTCCCATGTAAAAGCCTATGTTTCCAAATTTGACCTTGCCGTAAAATAGGTCAAGGTCATCCAAGGGTCATCATTTTATCAAACTATGATGGGCTGAAGTCCCTGATGCTACATACCAAGTTTCGTGGAAATCGGCCCACCGGTTCTGGAGAAGAAGATTTTTGAAGGGTTTTTACCATATATGGGCGTGGCGGCCATCTTGGTCATGTGACCTGGATTTCGCGATCAAACTTGAAATGCCACTACCCAAGGAGGCTCCACATAAAATTTCAACTAGATCGGCCAAGCGGTTTCAGAGAAGAAGATCTTTGAAATTGTGGACGACGACGACGGACGGACGGACGACGCCGGATCATGGCCATCCTATAAGCTCACCTTGTGAGCCTTCGGCTCAGGTGAGCTAAAAAGGCCATGTTTGAGTCTTATAAAATCAATCTTGCATTTCGAAGGGAAGAAAATGCATTTTTTATTTCTTCTTTTTTTTTTATTTTCACCATTTTTGGCATAAGCAGCACAAAATTGAGATAAACCGAACCGAAAATTAAGGAAAACGTATCATGGGGTCCACATGTTTCTGAAATTTCTTCTAAATCAACTAAGACTTTGGGTTTTCTTCAGGGCAATTTGGCTCTTGCACCTCAGCATACGAAGGAAGTTGCATACCAAACATTGGTTCGCCCTCAGCTCAAGTATGCAGCTCCTATTTGGCATCCCTATAATGAAACTGAGACGAAAAAGGTGGAGAAAGTGCAGAAGACAGCAGCTAGGTGGGTCTGCAGGCGATGGCATAATAAAAGTAGCGTTGATGACATGCTTAATGATCTTGACTGGCCATCCCTGGAGGACCGCAGGCTTAAGTCTTCCTTAACTTTCTTTTACAAGATTCACTCCGGTACAGTGTCTCTTGACAAAGATAAATATCTGACCCCGGCACCCAGATTAAGATCTACCAGGGCATCTCATGATTCACAGTACATAAGATACATGTCCTATAGTGATGCCCTGAAGAATTCATTCTTCCGAAGGACTATTCCATTGTGGAATAGTCTTCCTTCTTCAGTGGTCGCATCTAAGACCACGGAAGAATTTAAGGCTCTTATTTAGAACCAAGGGTCCAGAGGTATGCGTTTTAGTATGCCTCTGTCTAGCTTCTTGTAAATAGTTTTAATGGCCCATCCCGAATGCTTCCCCCATTTTGCTAAATTCAAAATTTAGCCACCCACCCCACACCGGGAACAAGACAACTCACCGACAAGACAACTCACCGACATGGTTTTTGAGACAATTCACCGACAGATTTTGAGACAATTCACCGACACTGCTGAAGACAATTCACCGACACTTTTATTCAAAGTTAATGACTTGTAACTGATGATCTTGATTGGCGATCATACATTCCCCATTATTGCAAAGACATTTGTATCACGTTTTCACCGATAAATCCAAGTTTGAAGGCAATTTATCGGCAGATATAAATTTGAAAGCAATTTTAAGACGATTCACCGACAGATAAAATTAAGATTTGATAGAAAATTCTAAGACGGTCTACCAGCAAATTTAACTTTAAAGAGTATTTCGTTACCAGATTTGAATTTTGAAAGACAATTTAAAGACACAATTCACCGTCATTTTTAAATATTGAAAGGTACTTTTAAGACCATTTACTGACAGATTTAAGATTTCAAAGACAATTCACCGACAGTTTTAAGATTTAAAAGATTTATAAGAATTCAGAAACGTTCACGGACAAAGTTTAAATTCGAAAGACTTTCATATAAGATAATTCACCAACAGTTTTAAGATTTAAAATATTTATAAGAATCTAGAAACAAAAATTTGAAAGACTTTCATATAGGGATTTAAAGGCAGTTTAAAGGCAATTCGGCGACAGATTTAAGATTGTATTTACAAGTGTAGCCATTTACATAGTTACATGTAAGCGACACTAAGGTTCCTTCAAGTCACCTCATATTAATCAAATCTGTAATTGTCTTAAAATGTGTCGGTGAATTGTCTCAAAATCGGGAATCTGTAATTATTATTTTTTCTTTCTTTACATAATGCCATACGCCCTCGCGGACATTCTAGGCATGTTGCGCTGTCGAAAAAGTCCAAGTATGTTAATAGGATGAGGCTAAAAGCTAAAAAAGTGTGACAGTGAGGGAAAAGAGTGTGATAGTGAGGGGATGATAGATTAAAATAGTTAAGAATAGCTAAAAGCAGGTTAAAAACAAACTATACTTGGGATCTAAGGTTTGGAATGTTGCAGCTTGCCAACTGCTGCCTTGAATATGTCAAGGCTTGGGGAGCTAACAACCTCTTCTGGAAGCGCATTCCACTGCACAATTACGAGGGGGAAAAAAAGTACTTATAGTAGTCTGTTGGGGTGTACAGTTGGCAAAATGTCATAGAATGACCGCGTCTGGATGGGCGAGTGTTTGGCTGGACATAATCGGGGAGGGGCACAGCTACAAGATTGTTTATTATCTTGTAGAAAAGGCAAAGCCGTGCGTCTGCACGTCTTTGCTCTAGAGTTCGCCAACCCAAAGTTTCAACCATGGCCGAAACACTAGAAGTCCTGTCAAAGTTGCAAACAGTCCAACGTGCAGCCCGCCGTTGGACTGCCTCAATCTGTTTGGTCTTATCTTTATGGTTGGGGTCCCATACTTTATGTACCTCAATGCCCATGCCCTGACATTCAATATGATGCCAGGTACTACATTTGTCACACTGAATACCATTCTGGTTATTCTTGACAGCCTTTCCACAGCTGTCACATGGATACTTGGGAGGCCTAGGTCCAGGATTCAATTCAATGTCATTGGACATGGTAACAAGGTGGACGGAAAAAAAGTCACAGGAAAAAAAGTCACGGAAATAAAGTCACGGAAAAAAAGTCACAGGAAAAAAAGTCACAGGAAATAAAGTCACAAAATTAAAGACTAAAAGAAAGTATGGTACATATAATCTGTACATAAATGAAGTAGGCTATAATTTTCAGGTTTAAAGTAAGAAATGATGAGAAACTTTCATAATTAAAACTAAATTCCTAATCTAGAAATTGAAAATAACTGAAACAAATAAATGATGGGAACCATCCTAGATTATGGGGCACGGTGGTACAAATGTAAACCATGGAGCCAGAGGAAAGGGGCTGGAAACCTAATGCTGCAATGTATACATGATGTGCACTTGAACAAGACTCTAATAAGCTCCCAGAGCACTGGTTTAGTACTTGGGAAGCATTAGCTCCATACTGGCATGACCGAAAAATGATAATCGGGACGTAAACCACGAACCCAAAACAAAAATATTTTTCATAATGTTAGTAATAATAAAAATAATGTCAATTTCTAACATAATGTAGAAAAAAAAAGATTTTATGTTTGTGACTTTTTTTCCTGTGACTTTTTTTCCTACCCAAATCTGTGACTTTTTTTCCGTGACTTTTTTTCCTGTGACTTTTTTTCCTACATTCGGTAACAAGCAGTAAGCTTATATATAGAAGACATGTACTATCCAAATTTTTGTGGGGGAAACGGTACAGCTTCTTTAGTCTGGTGTCTTGAGGGAATCTGAGACGAACAAAGTAGGGAGAATGGATCCTTGTTGGTCTCAGGCTAGTAATTATCCTTAATTGCTCATGATTACCAATGATAATCATCAGTTTACTGTTACAAGTCATTAAATTTGAACAAAAGTGTCGGTGAATTGTCTTTTGAAGCGTCGGTGAATTGTCTCAAAATCTGTCGGTGAATTGTCTCAAAAACCGTGTCGGTGAGTTGTCTTGTCGGTGAATTGTCTTGATTCCCCCCCACACCTGAGGTGATGATCAGAAATTGATCAACTCGGTATCTGAAGAAAGAAAGAAAGAAAGAAAGAAAGAGAAAGTCATTGCACATGTTTCTGCCGCATGCAGCATTACACTAGAATTAGTTAACAGTGTTAACTTTGCACTTTGTTGTGCAGGAACCTGTCACATAAACATCTACATCAGGGTTGTCTACAGTGTCAGAGAGAATGACAGTCTCCCGCCATTAAATTCTTGGATCTATTAGCATGATGAACGTGTCTTAGATATTCCATGTCTTCTCGACCCAAAACAAACCATCTCGACCCGGGACACCTCGGACCATATCGATCACCCATGCCCTGAACACATGCGTGTGTATCCGAGGCCTAGGTCCGTAAGGCAGATTTGAAGACTAGACCGGGATACCAGGGCTCCGTTGTATTCAATATCTATCATGCACAGGACTCTCCAATCGGTTTGTTTTAGGTCCCTTCGGCACAGCATAGTCTCCAGCCTCGCCACAGTATGTCCTTGTCATTAGTTTGTCTTGGAAAATTGTCAAAAGGACCTCGGTCTATGGTCTAATCCGAATGATCTGAGCAGCCCGAGATCGACCGGTTTACAAGTCGAGTGGCTTAACCACTGCTTCACGGACGCTTATGCCAGGACACATCAGCTTCAGGTATCTTTGTGGTTGCGAATAGTAAATTTGTTGTCGATTTACAGATACCTATAGACTGTCAGACTGATACCGAGTTGATCAATTTCTGATCATCACCTCCAGAACTATTTACATGAACCAGAGGACAGATGGTCCTGTAAATGCTCACCTGAGATCTGAGATATGATACCAATCAATTTCTTTGACTATTGTTACGCTCCCCGGTTACAGATTCCTGCACTCCGTCGCACCAAATTCCGGTTCATCGTTCCACCTCTATCGACCTTAACCTACGACCTCTGAACTCCCGTGAAGCACGGACGATATTCCCGCCACGAGTGACGTCACCAAAGCCACTGAGCCGTTTTTCCACTTTAGTTTGCCTTCCACCTTCAGCTGAAGCAGTCGAGTTTATCTCCTGAACTAAGCTGGACTACAGGTAAGCTCACGTCTCCGCAATAATGGCGCTGCGAGTAGGCTTCGAGGCCGTAAAAAGTCTATGGTTGTGCATCATGACCGATTGAAGCTATGCACTGACTCAACATTTCCTCTGTGGCTGCAGAGACAAAGACACAAACTTTTAGAAACTGCACCCCCAGAGGAAATGAGGGATTCAAACATAGATCCTGATCTAGATGGTCCCGAACCACCTCTGGATGATCACCCAGATGTAAGTGTGCTATTTGATCCTGATGAAACATTACCTTACATGTTGGGGGATGACCCAGAATTGTTGGAAGATGACAATCAATTTGACAATCAATTTGATATTCAATTTGACGATCAGTTTGACAGTCAATTTGACCACACTCAGCAAGAGAGTCAGATACCTTTTGACATTACATCTCAGGCTCCCAGCGACCTAGATCTCCTATTAGACCCAGGGGGCCAGTCCGAACCCTCATCTCTACCCCGTACATCCCGGAGGGGCCGTAGAATAAACCTTCCGGCTCGTTTTAAGGATTAAAAACATTTTTTATCTTTCGCATCTGCATGGGCAACTGTAGCTGGTATGCTTGTTGTCTGTGTAGGTGTGAAAACATTTTTTTATCTCGCATCTGCATGGGCAGCTGTAGCTGGTATGCTTGTTGCCTGTGTGGGTGTGATCTGCACACTGGCAGGGACACGTAGAGCTGGTATGCTTGTTGTCTTTGCGGGTGTGTACAGATTGTTTTTAATACAACGCCCGGGGTGAGCAGTCGTGGTCTGCCAGGCGAGCTGGTATGCTAAATGGTCGATCCGGCTGTTCGCGCTGGGTAAGTTGGCATGCATGAGTCTGGTTCAACTATGAGCCCGAGTTATGTGTGACAAATGCTGCATGTGCCGACGTATGCCGTCATGGGGGTTGCCTAGAGCAGGTTTGCTGTGCGATCCCTGGGGCGGATGCGTCGAGCTGTTTTTAAACTCCTGTCGTTCTGTTGAATGGAGTAGTAGAACTTACTGCTGCTCTAGTCAATGGAACCATTTGTATATATATATATATATATATATATATATATATATATATATATATATATATATATATATATATATATATATATATATATATATATATATATATATATATATATATAATATGAGATTTAGGTAATATACATCAAACAATCAAACCCTGTCGGTAGCACTGGATCCAATTTGGATGCTAAAATGATATGCGGTAAGTATATATGGAGATTTTATCATCAACAGTGCAAAATCCTATTTGTGCCTGAGCGCGCTTTCGCCTTTCGGCTTCTTCAGAGGCTTACTAAATACTACATAATAAGAGTGTGATATCTACATCTGCCTGTCATAGGCAGTCCAAAACTGGGAGACAAAATGTAATCTAAAAATTCTACATACTACTCATAACATTGTAAAACCTTATATAACTACATAAGAAATAAACACACCGCTACAAACTTGAAAAATGTAAATACAGCAAAATGGCTACGGAATTTTGAAAATGAAGAAATTTGGAAAATTAAACAGAAATTTAACAAAATTATGATTTTTGTGGGCTAATACATCTTGGAGAGGCTGGAAACAGTGTTAGAACTGTCAAAGTTGAAAATAAAAAGTACTAAATGGCGTAAAATCGTATAACTGAAATTGAGAGAATTTCGTGACCGTTCACCTGTAGGATTATCGGAAATCTGAAGCGTCACCTCAGGCACAAATAGGATTTTGCACTGTTGATGATAAAATCTCCATATATATATATATATATATATATATATATATATATATATATATATATATATATATATATATATATATATATATATATATATATATATATATATATATATATAGATCTGTACACAGCTGTAGGGAATGTAGAGCCCATTTTCATCTGGTCACTGCCAGCATGGTCATTTTTCGGTCATGTGAGTGTCCGGGGGCCCTCGGGGCACTACATGGCTTTGTCCGTTTAATGTTTTAGATGGACAGTCATGTCCATGTAAGACATTTCCACCTACCATCAGATGATTTCCGTCACAATGGTAGGGAAACCAGCACCCCCACAGGAAATTAGAGCATGCCTGCCATAGCAAATTGTAAAAACCTATTTTTATCATTTATTTTTACTAAGATTGTGCTTTTGATTTTTAAGTTTTAGAAATTATTCATCACTCTGTAAATATCCAAATGTCAATTTATTTTACTCGTAAGTGTTAATATTTAACACTTATTCATTCCATATACTCACAGTAGAAAAATATATAAAAAAAATATATAATAAATTCAAAACTAGTCCAAAGGACATATTATAAAAAAGAGAGAAAACAACATTTTATAACTCATTGTATTATAACCATTAAAAATACAAAATTCATTGAAACACATAAAAATAGATAAAAATCCATTTAGTTAGCATCTTTCATCCTTTTATAAAATAGTAAAAAGATTTTATGTATTTTTTTAATTGCAGAATGTCTCAACTGAACAGCAATAATCGTTGCAATGCCTGTGGCAATAAAACCTCCCGATTAAGGCGGCATGCTCTGCGGGTCCATATGCCCTGGTATATGGATCCGTCCACTGCTTGTGTGGACTGTCAGCGGAACGAGGGAACTGGGTTGGACCTCAACAGGTTTCATCCGGGGCACCAGCGGGTTGTTGGGGAGACCCTCCTGCAGGCCTGGGTTCTTCTCATGAATGGAATTTTTCTGTTCATGATGAGGAACTTGGGATTGGGGTCCCCTAATGATCTTCTGGGGTTCGTGGTGGCCAATGAGCTCCACCCCAGGTCTTTTCGTTTCTCTGAGGAGGAAATTTTCTTCTTCAGAGAGTTCGATCGGAGATCAGGTTTGGAACCGTTAACGGCCGATGAATATAAATCAATTCCTCCCACCAGGCTTATTGTGCTATCAAACTATTCAGTCGTACTGAAGATGTGGACCCATCTGAGTCCTATAGCTCAGTCCAAGTTCCTAGCTGAGTGTCGGTATGTTCGATTGGATGGTTCCTTTCCTCCCAACGGTCATCCTAAACTGAAAGTGGGAATAATCGATTCACACTTTCATTTAGATGGTTTCTTCGATCGATATCCCACTACATTGTCCGCCCTGGAGCGCTCGGCTAAGTCAGAAATTGATGTTCATCTTTGCTATGCAATTCAAAATTTTGTGTTTCCAGCAAGGTGGCCAAACATTGACAGGCACTTGGCGGGGGACCCAAGACTAAGATTTACTCTTGGAATTCACCCTCATGTGCTTGCCAAGGGGAGGCCACTGGATGAATTTAAAAGATTACAAGATATGTTGGAAAATTATCCCGAGGCAGTAGGGATAGGCGAAATTGGGACCGATCACACCACTCGATGCAAATGCGCTACGTTCCATAACACAACCCGTTGCCGAGAGGAAAAACTCGAAACCCAGCGTCAATTTCTGCGTCTCGTGCTACCGCTAGCAAAAGAACTAGGCAAAGTGATTGTACTCCACGTCCGCAGCAAAGATAAAGATGAGCAGGCTACAGCTGCTCAGGAGACTCTTAAAGAGCTCCTAGACGCCGGATTAAGCAATGCGCCGATTCACCGCCATTGTTTTATAGGGGGGATAGAGGAATATAATGACTGGAGCTCTAAACTCCCGAATTGCTATTTTAGCCTTTCCAGTAAGTCAGTTAAGGATAGTAAAACGGTAGCTTGTTTGAAATCCGTGGGAAGGCCTGACCGTCTTATTCTAGAGACGGACTCCCCATACTTGGTTAACACTGAAAGACCATGGATGGCCTATAAAAATGGGGAGAAAGCAGCTCAAATAATGGGAATTCCAACCATTGAGCTTATAAGAGTGTGCAATAGAAATGCTGCTAGGCTATATAACTTACCCTGGTAAGCCACTCTTATTGGGTTGGAGTGCGTCACGTTGAATAGTTCTCGATTTATATTAAGAAAGCTCTTTTTAGTTAACATTGCTTCAGTGGTGAAGAGCTGGTATGTTGTCACCACTGGATAGAGTGTTCTTCGCGATATTTTCAGAGCTCGCGTTCAGATTACTTGATTTCACTAAATTTATTCTTGCGGTAGTGAAGAGCTGGTATGTTGTCACTGCTGCAAGGATTCTTCCACTTTTTACTATTTTGCTAGTGTGGGATTTCCAACAGTTTAATTCATGTTTATCATATATATATTTATTCTTTTTTCAGGCCAGAAAAATCTATCAGTTCTAAAAAGTAAGTTAGATACAATTGCATGCAAATGAGCATGGTTTAGTTTCAATATAGCTGAGTAGCTATTTTTGATTTCTTTATTATGTTTAGTTGCAATTCTTCCAGAGATTACCAATGTGAACACGGTTCACAGAGTTAACCCTACCTTTAGAATAGTTTTCTCTGTTGTAACGGAAAAAATAGGATAGGTTTAGACGAGATTTTGATATTTTTCACAATATTTAAATATAACCAAATTGTACTATTATACAATACAAGGGGAACAACTCTGGGAACTCTCATTATATTCATCTTCCATAGTTGTCATTCATACTTCCATAAAAAAAATATAAAGAAAAAAAATCATTCTATTCATGCTACATTTTGTAAAATTCATGCCACCTGACACGGCAGTAATCTCTGGAATTAGTTTAGTTTATATTTAGTTTCTTTTGAGTTTATTAGTCGAGCCTTCAGGACGTACTATGATCAAGTGAATGTCCTGCTACTGTGATATTAGAAACCCCTAGTGGCTGACTATACACACAGGTAGTGTGATATATTGTATGTAGTATTTCATATTGTACACTTTATATATAGCACCATCCAGTCTCATCCAGGTGGCAAGAATTCCGTCCAAGTATGTATATATCTTTTAAAGTTCAGATTTCAATTCAACACATATCTGTAAATTCATTGTCATTAACTGTGTATAGTATAAATAATTTGTATAGTATAAATAATTTTATATCTTATTGATGTTAAAGAAAAAGAAATTAAGTCATCTTCATCACCTCATTGCTGCATTCTTCATACACTTTAAATCTAAAAATTAGTAACTAATAAGATCAAATTTCAATTAATCACGAATTTATAAAGTTAGGATTAAGTCAAAATTCTAGAAAAGTTTTAAGGACAGAGCATGCATTGTGTTTTTGTAAAACTATGCCCAGGACTTTTTAAGGTAGGGGGAGAGTGTTACGCTCCCCGGTTACAGATTCCTGCACTCCGTCGCACCAAATTCCGGTTCATCGTTCCACCTCTATCGACCTTAACCTACGACCTCTGAACTCCCGTGAAGCACGGACGATATTCCCGCCACGAGTGACGTCACCAAAGCCACTGAGCCGTTTTTCCACTTTAGTTTGCCTTCCACCTTCAGCTGAAGCAGTCGAGTTTATCTCCTGAACTAAGCTGGACTACAGGTAAGCTCACGTCTCCGCAATACTATAATGGTCATATGGTCATATACATGTATATCGCCCCAGGGCAGGGTAAGAATAACCCCTGGGTCAATTTCTTTTTCAAAACAAACATTCTGTCTATTTGCCAATTTTCTGAAGTTTTTCCCTTTAATGACATTCTTCAAAAGGGCATTAAAAACTACGGTTCACTTTATTTGGCATGTAATGAAAGAAAGGTTTTTTTTTCACTTCCTCTGACCAAAGTCGGTATACACTTTGGTCATGTCAGAATGTGTGCGACGCCTTGTCCTATCTCCTTGATAATATTTATATTAGATTTGGGACCAAGTTATACAGACAAATTGTTGGAATTCCGATGGGTACAAATTGCGCACCTCTCGTAGCTGATTTATTTTTATACTGCTACGAAAGAGATTTCATGGATTCTCTTAACCTTGATAATCAAGCTGATGTTATCGAGGCTTTCAATTCCACATCTAGGTACCTCGATGACCTTTTGAACATTTACAACCCTTATTTTGAAGGTATGGTCAATCAAATTTATCCACCTGAACTACAGTTGAACAAAGCCAATATTTCAGATACCGAAGCCCCCTTTTTAGATCTACATCTTTCTGTTGCAAATGGATTTGTTTCTTCTAAAATTTATGATAAGCGCGATGACTTTGATTTTGATATAGTAAATTTTCCTTTTTTGGATGGTGACGTTCCTCGTCGTGCTTCTTATGGTATATACATTTCGCAACTTATTAGGTTTGCTAGAGTCTGCAATCATGTTACAGACTTCAACGCTCGAAATAAATGTTTAACGGCAAAACTTCTCCAACAGGGCTATCGGTATCATAAACTTCGAAAAACCTTTTCTAAATTTTATCGTAGACACTATGAATTGATTTCCAAATATAATGTTGGGTTAAAGACGCTTTTAAGTGAGGGCCTTTCGGAACCTGAATTTTATGGTGGCTTGGTTTACAAATTTAAGAAACTTATAGGAAGTAATGATTTTTCTTTTCAGTTCAGAAAAATCATAACACGTTACAGACATATAGGTTATAACTTGAATGTTATGCGACAGTATGCATGCTTAGTTTTTAACCCAATCATGACTGATAACTATACTCCCTTCTTTAATTGCACGCCGGTGGGTCGGGCGTCAGACGCTATGATGGCCCCGATTAAAAGCTATTCATTTTAGTTGGTTGGGGCCGGAGCTACTTGTCTGTTGCTTGGCCCACCGGGGTCCAACTGGTGTTTTTCTTTTGCTCCGGAGTTAGTAGGTTATTCGGCGCCCAGGGATCTCCATCGTCGGGCAGCTTACTCAATCTGTGAGTCCTGGTATTTGATTCATCAGGATGTTTATCATGATTTATTTGTTTGTTCTTGATGATTCATTGACTAGTTAGAGATTCACCACGAGGGCCGTGTTATGAACCACTGCAGAAGCTGAGGGTGAGGTTAGGCGCCTGTAAAACCGGTTTAAGCCCGCCAGTAACTTTGTGTTACTGATCGTTCCAAGGCGATACTTCTGTGGTGGTTCTTTTTGTTTTATGTCTTGGTGTTTATTTTTTTTGTGCTGTTGGCGCCTTATGTGTGTTTTCATAGTTTTAGTTAAGTTAAGGTAACTGAGTGGCCACCTATTGGGAAAATAGCTGCTCATTCGGCTTACGATATGTTTCATGGTATAAGTACCTGATTGTTAGTTTGGTTTTTCCCACCTCGGTTTTTAGAGTGGGAATCTTTTTCTGATTGCGACTTTTCCTGATCTTTGCCTACTTTTACCCTTTTTTAATGACCTAAATTGACCTTGCCTTAGAATTCGTCTAGGTCATCACAGTTCATGATTTATAAAGACGTCGAAGTACTCCAGTCCCGTCGAAGTACTCCAGTCCCAACTGCTACTTGTCAAGTTTTATTGCAATAGGTTCAGCAGTTACGGAAAAGAAGATTTTGAAGGGGTTTTACCATATATAGCCATGGCGGCCATTTTGGTCATGCGATCTGGATTATTTATAAATACATTGGTTCCCCATTTATATAGATGCTTCCTGCAAAATTTAACTTTCGGTTTCGGAGAAGAAGATCTTTGAATATTATGTTTATATACATGTATATTGCCCCGGGGTGAGGTGGGGGGCAGACCAACCCCTGGGGTCCAAATCTTTTCAGAATCTTAAATTTTCAGTCCATTTTGCCCATTTCCTGCAAGATTTGCCCTTAAAAATGACACTTTAACAATTTTCCCCATTCAAATGCATGGGCAACCTATGTTGACCTTGCCATAAAATAGATCAAGGCCATCACAGGGTCATGACTTATGAATACATTGTAGCACTTAAGACCTAGATGCTAAGTGCCAAGTTTTGTCGAAATCGGTCCACCGGTTCCGGAGGAGAAGTTTTTTTGAAGTGTTTTACCATATTTGGGCATGGCGGCCATCTTGGTCATGTGACCTGGATTATCACAAACGCATTTGTTCCCCCCTTCCTATAGATGCTTCGTTAACTATGCTATAGGCTTCACTACGTTAACACCTTAAAACAGGAGCTTGATTGTACCAGGGCTTATCTGGAGACAGATACTGATGAAATGCTGTAGTTAATGCTCACTTAAGCGATTTACCTGTTAAGTTTTCTGTTTGTGTCAATGAAGGCCAAGACAAACTTCCTACGATGTATTGGTTACCTAAGCTTCACAAAAGACCATACAAAGCTAGATTTATTGCAAATTCTAGCTCTTGTACTACTACTGAACTTTCTAAATTATTAACTTCCTGTCTTACTGCTATCAAATCTCATGTTATAAGATACTATTAGACAGTGTATGAAACTTCAAATAAAAATTGGTTTTGGTCAATAAAAAATTCTGGCGAGGTGCTCAGTAAATTTAAGTGTAGAGGGTTCCGTGCGACGAGCGTGTCCACATATGATTTTTCTACTCTGTATACAACATTACCACATAATCTAATTAAAGAAAAGCTTCTGGATTTGATAGAGTGGACCTTCAAGCGGGCATTAAACAACTATGGTTCACTTTATTTGGCATGTAATGACAGAAAGGCTTTTTTCGCTTCCTCTGACCAAAGTCGGTATACTCTTTGGTCATGTCAGAATGTGTGCGACGCCTTATCATATCTCCTGGATAATATTTATATTAGATTTGGGACCAAGTTATACAGACAAATTGTTGGAATTCCGATGGGTACAAATTGCGCACCTCTCGTAGCTGATATATATTTTTATACTGCTACGAAAGAGATTTCATTGATTCTCTCAACCATGATAATCAAGCTTATGTTATCGAGGCTTTTAATTCCACTTCTAGGTACTTCGATGACCTTTTGAACATTTACAACCCTTATTTTGAAGGTATGGTCAATCAAATTTATTCACCTTATACTACAGTTGAACAAAGCCAATATCTCAGATACAGAAGCCCCCTTTTTAGATCTACATATTTCTGTTTCAAATGGATTTGTTTCTTCCAAAATTTATGATAAGCGCGATGACTTTGATTTTGATATAGTAAATTTTCCGTTTTTGGATGGTGACGTTCCTCGTCGTGCTTCTTATGGTGTATACATTTCGCAACTTATTAGGTTTGCTAGAGTCTGCAATTATGTTACAGACTTCAACGCTCGAAATAAATGTTTATATGCCAACTTTCTCCAACATGGCTATCGGTAACATAAATTCTAAATTTTATCGTAGACACTACGAATTGATTTCCAAATATAATGTTGGGTTAAAGAAGCTTTTAAGTGAGGGCCTTTCGGAACCTGAATTTTATGGTGACTTGGTTTACAAATTTAAGAAACTTATAGGAAGTAATGATTTTTCTTTTCAGTTCAGAAAAATCATAACACGTTACAGACATATAGGTTATAACTTGAATGTTATGCGACAGTCTGCATGCTTAGTTTTTAACCCAATCATGACTGATAACTATACTCCCTTCTTTAATTGCACACCGGTGGGTCGGGCGTCAGACTCTATGATGGCCCCGACTTAAAGCTATTCATTCTTGTCTGTTGCTTGGCACACCGGGGTCCAACTGGTGTTTTTCTTTTGCTCCGGAGTTAGTAGGTTACTTGGTGCCCAGGGATCTCCATCGTCGGGCAGCTTACTCAATCTGTGAGTCCTGGTTTTTGATTCATCAGGATGTTTATCGTCATTTATTTGTTTGCTCTTGATGATTCATTGACTAGTTAGTGATTCACCACAAGGACCGAAGAACTAACTAAATGTTATGAACCGCTGCAGAAGCTGAGGGTGAGGTTATGGCCATGTAAAACCGGTTTAAGCCCGCCAGTAACCTTGTGTTACTGATCGTTCCAAGGCGATACTTCTGTGGTGGTTCTTTTTGTTTTATGTCTTGATGTCTAAAATTTTTGTGCTGTTGGCGCCTTATGTATGTTTTCATATCTTTAGTTAAGTTTAGGTAACTGAGTGGCCACCTATTGGGAACGTAGCTGCTCATTCGGCTTACGATATGTTTTCATGGTATCCTGATTGTTAGTTTGGCTTTTCCCCACCTCGGTTTTTGGAGTGGGAATCTTTTTCTGATTGCGCCTTTTCCTGATCTTTGCTTACTTGTACTTTTTTTCGTGTAAAATTTGACTTTGGTTGGCAGAGTGGTTTCTGAGAAGAAAAACTTTCAGAAAATGGTGGACGACGGACGACGTCGTACGCCGGGTGCCTACCTATCCCATATAAGCTTACCTGTGAGCCTTCGGCCCAGGTGAGCTAAAAATAAAGGGATTCTAAAACGCATTTAAATAAAAAAAAATATACGCATGACAAGACACGTCAACTTATGGCAGCGCTGACCTGTGCAATGTGGCCATACAAATGTGCTCATCAACATGGGCCGCCCATGGACCACGAAGGTCACTTGAGCTGACAGCTGACACTTTAAAAATTGTAAAATATATGGCTAAATGACTATCAAAAAAAAAAATTTGGATAAAGTGTCATATGAAACATAGAGGACGTTTTTGTTAACATTTCTGCAAATATAAAATACGAATATCCCCTAAGTGACGGGAGACAGCCAATTTCCACTTAAAGTTGCCGTAGAAATCACAGTTTTTATCCGACTGGAATAAAAACACAATTCAGTATGTAGAGGCTGATGTCAGAAACGTGTATACCAAGTACAGGCTTCATCGCCCTAACAGATCATTTTTTTTTCGAAAATTTACCCTTTATTGGGCCCTAGCAACAAATCAGAATAAGAGAACATTGGCCGCTTGCTCGCCTATGAATTCTAATCGGGCGATTAGCCATCGACGGTCATCGTTTGCATACCGATCACTTCTCAAATACCGTTAGAAAGTTTGGTCAAGAGGTGGTTGGTTTGCGCAGTTGATCCGTTGTATCGGTGATCCGCCGTTGAGCGCTCTCAGTCAAACCTGCTCAACAGCAGGTTTATCGGTTACTCAAGCCTTATTTTGACAGATTTTTATTGCTTTTTGTCATTTTTTTGAGTTTATTTGTTTGTTTAACTTGTCAGTCAACAGTTCTTAAGTCATATCGGGTCGGAACCACTGCTTTTTGTGTATTAACCAGGGGTTTGTAACTCAAAGGTATCATAAGTTCCCCAACTTAAGACATACTTACGATTGACTTAAGATGACCATCTAAAAATACGCTCTTGCTATTCCAGTCACTCTAAGCTAGCGTAACATTTTGCAATATATGGTGCCACTTCGTAAGATAAGACGACGCAAAGGTGGGCTTGAGTTGACAGTAAAGTTACGATGCTAATAACATAAGGTCCTTTTTCAGTTATTCACCATTATCCTTTAGAGATACTTACGTTGGTCGTAAGTTGATATAACGCCCCATTACCATCAAAAGAATGCAAATGCTTTTGAAGGATGACAAAACAAAAGGAACAAATAATATGGGAGAAGACAAATATACTTTCCGCATGCGATGATTGGGACCTTGGAGCGAGATTTCGTTGTAGCTTTAACCGAAATGATGGACGGTCATGTGACATGAAGATGGCACCCTTTCGCACCCTCATTCTTTACAAATGATAGCTATTTCTTTTGCCTGGTGTTATAATTCACTTTTAGATCGAAGATCATCTTCTGCTCGTGGGATTCGGAGATCAACCCTGGATTATCGACGGATTAACTGATACCCCCGTTCATTTGCAAAGATGCAACTTAAATTGGCGTTTATTTATTTATTTTTCGTTATAAGAGTGCTATACTGTATTAAGTGTGATATACCGTTGGAATCGAAATCCAAAGTTCTATCTCCTAGTGCAGTCAGAGTTGATATTTCTGCCTTGATTTTGTGTTATTAACAGTTCTTTTATGTCCAAAATGGCCCGAAATTGTAATGCTATTCAGCTCTGTCTCCATTTCGACCAATGAGATGTCTGCATTTGGAGTAATTCAGTCACATGACATTTTGGGTCACACGATCAAATGCTACTATGTCATTGGTTCTATTCGGTATTGGACTTATTATTATGATATTAAGGATACATACAATGTAGACATTTAGGGGTACGTTGAGATGAATGGATTTATAATTAGTGTTCAGCCTTTAAGGCTTACTTGGGATAATGATCATATATTTTACTGCACTTATAAACAAGAGAAAATGTTGAATTGCTTGCTACGGAATCACCTAAATGTTCTATCTCCGGGTCATGAAAAAACAAGGACATTTTTTATGCAAAATGTTCTATGTCCAAACACAAAGTTCCTATTTTTTTCCAAAATTACTTCATTTTCACCGCTATTTTTTTAATTAAGTTCATTTAGACAGAAAGACATCTTCATAATGCAATGTTCACTCTAAATATGAACATTTTGACCTTATTTGAGGGTCTCAAACTTTTGAACCCAATTTTCTCGAGATTTTGAAAAATGGAAATAGAACACTATAGCACTCAGCCGACGCTATGAGAAGCATAGATTGTCATAGCAACCAGAGTGCTTATCCCACTTGAATAAAATCACAATGTATGTGGAGGCTTATGTCACGAACATGTATACAAAATACAGCCTTGACCCAAGCCGGGGATGATCTCATTCACGGCTCTTGTAGTCTGACTTATTTTTCTTTTGAAGTTTTTGCAGACACAAAATTTGCACGGCAGCTTCCAGACATTGGAAGTTGCGGTGCGAATTAATTAGTTGTCTTGTCATGCAACAAGTAGGTAAACCGCACGGAGAGATTGATTAGGTACAGCTCGTCTTCGACATGCTGCATTTTGATTTTCTTCTTTGCTCGGTTATATAACTTAGAATAATAGGGCATTGTGTGTATGTTATTATTATTTATGGACAAGTTTCACTTTCCCCCCATTATATAAGTCTATGGGGAGCATAATTAAGTTGCCATAGCAACTAGAGTTCTTATCCGATCGGAACAAAAACAGTTATTGTTTCCCCAAGGTGTAGATGATATAAAAACAATCAGCTGTACTGCGTCAGAGGAGAAGCCGTTTGAAAATGTTGAAGGACGGACGGACGCCGGGTACTTGTCTATCCTTTAAGCTCACCCATGAGCCTTCGGCTCAGGTGAGCTTAAAATCGTGGTTATGGTGGCGCGCAATACTACTGACATAGTTACAAAACATAATAAGCCCTCATAAACCTTTTCACGCGGAAATCGAGTCAACAAATTGGACAATACTGACGGATGTTGTAGATCGTTTTTAAAACCACTTGTTTGTCAGTCAGTGGCCAATGCGTGTTAACTGCTTCACGTGCTTTCCTCTATTGTTATCGTCCGACCAGGTTATATACACACTGGACTTTACAATCACATATTAGAAGAATTGGCCCTTCATGTTCATGCCCTTGAAGTTTCCTAATTTCAACGAAAACTTGTTCTGTCCATTTCGCGACAACAATGTCACTGGTCAGCTGCGGAGAAACTGCACGGCTTTTTTTTTGGCTTCTTTGTTTTCTTATATTTCTTCCTGACACGACCCTTCTTGGTCCAGCCAGGCAAACCATTTAATTTCGACCAAGTTATTCAATAAAGAAACTGTTTCTAGATGTTAAGAGCCAATAAACAAAATTACCACGCCATCTTCCGGGCCATTTCGTTTTGAGGTCTGATGAAGTGTTGTCAAGTTATTTTCAGCAAATAACTGTCTGAGTGCCGGGAAGCAAGAAATAAACATGACTTGAACATAATATTCATATCAGAGTTATCTTATTGGTTCCATCAAAGATTTATACATGACCCAATTATGACGAATGGACTTGTCCATAATTAATAGTATGGTGTATGTTTTGGGATATCAGGAGCGATTCATGCTTTATTTCATTTTTTTATGAAAATGTCTGCAGGCGCTCGTATATATAGCCAACGTGAAGCGAACAAAATGGTAAATGTTTGTACTGCGATTGGTATGCTACATATCTATACAACTATATGAGCCGCCTCGTGGGAAAACCAACAATCTGCATAGGCGAAAACAAAGACGCAGATCAGCTTCGCGGTAACCGCGAAGCTGATCAGAGCTTTTGTTTTCGCTACTCGGATAGTACAATTCCTCTTCTATTTAAATCCCAAATTTCAAGCTTCTAGCTCTTTTCTTTGACTGCACAGACCGGTTTGTGTCGGACCTGTTCGGAAACCACATTGTTGGTTTTCCCACGAGGCGGCTCATGTCTTTGTTGTTTAGAACCACTATGTCATATGAACAAAAATAGAACTTTGATGCCTATCAGGCTTGGAGTAGTATTCATACTCCATTTCCATATTACATGCTACACTTACGGACTCTCTTGGACAGAACTTCAAATAAACAGGCTAAAACTAGTAACTAGTCAGCATGATGATTGCCATACTAAAAGCGATTCTTAGGGAAAAAAAACAACAACAACAAACAAACAACATTTAATACGATTATTTTCGAGAAGGAATGCAGGAATGATTTGTTTATTGATCACAACGGAACCTTAGAAAGTGTTTCCCCTATTCTATTAGTTAAAACTATTAATCAACTGGGTAGTTCCCCATATTTCTTTTTGTACAATTTGTCAAAATTCGACATACTCGGTATGTTGTTATAGCAATCAATTCGAACCGCCTCATGAGAAAACCAACATTTTGCATATGCAAAAAAAAAAGGCGCAGACCAGCTTCACAGTACCTTCGAAACTGATCAGCGCCTTTATTCTCGCTACACTTCTACTTTTAAACCCCAAAATTTCCAGCCTATAGCCATCTTCTGTGCTTGTACAGCTCGGTTTGTGCCAGTCGTTTTTGGAAACCACGTTGTTGGTTTTCTCATGGCTCGGCTCATTCACCGACATGATGTACTTCTTGAGACAAGTTTATCAAATAAACAACGTGCTTCCAGCAGTGTCAAACGTGTAAACAGAATTAGTGCACCATATATGATTAATTCATATTCTTAAAAAATGTTGTTTTGACGCAAAACATAGCATGACGCAAAACATAGCAACATTATTGCAAAATCGTCAGATGACTTTAGTTAGTTAGTTTGTTTATTTGTTTCAGTATACACCCACTATGAAAACATTGAAAAGCTTGAGTTACACCGACGGTCGGGAACGCGAGTTACCCTAACTACATTGCCGAGCTTTATTGTCTGTTGCTTGGCCCACAGAGGTTCAACTAATTGATTTTTTGCTCCATGTTTTCAGTGAGGTTGTGTAGCTTCGCAGGGATTTCCATTTGTCTGGCAGCATAGTGTATATACATACGTGAGTCCTAATTTTTGATACATCATGTTTATTTGTTGTCCTGATGATGCATTGCGGACTTGTTCACACCGGTAATATTGGTTCTTGTTACACCAATTTCTGATCATTTTTTACATTTACCTCCTCAGCATTTTTTGTTTTCGCTTCACGATATTTCACCTTAACTCATTTCGCTTAAATGTCATTTCGCTGGTTTGTACTGGGGCACTTTCATCTGTGGCTTGGTCAAAAGGATGTACATTTTCAGTGGTTTTTGTCTTCCCAGTGGCTTTTCATTACGAAAACTTGCCCATGCAATATACATGGATTTTTTTAAGTTGTAAAAAAATGGAAATTTTCAGTAGAAAAATATCGATATTTTTCTTATTTTTGCTCAAAACATAGATTGTGGGTACACGTTAGAACCGCCTCGCCGAGGCGGTTCTAACGAGTACCCACAATCTATGTTTTGGAGCAAAAATAAGAAAAATAGGTATACCCCTGCATACCCCAGCTTTACTATATAAAAGTGAGGTTTAAGGGGGTATTCATTGCACGGACATGTTTTCATGATGTTAAACATCTTTGAATTCTTCCAAGTTAGGCGTAAAAAATTAGCCGTGTGTACATCATCTAAAATGGTCCTGCCTCTATAATGGTCCTGGCATCTATTTTGGTCCCGACTTTGCCTCTAAACTGGTCCCGATTGGGATCTATAATGGCACGCAAATAGCCTCTAAAATGAACCCGAGCCATAAGTATAGTGTCGTAGATGTTCTGTAAAAAACTGCTTTAAGGTGTTGAGGATTGTTCACAAGGTCACTTTGAACTTGCATGGATGATTTCGGGGGGATTGTGGCGTAGGGCCACATCATAATAAAACCTACCTTCATATTTCCAATTAAGTTCAACACAGACATGTACAACGAAGATGCTGTAAACATATACGCTGGTGCCACGCATCATGATCAGTGTATTGTGCATGTATCTGCATATACACATACAACAGTTTTTCCCCTGTCGCCCTCACAGTGTCTCGCACCACTCAATGCAAACTATACCATGTATACAGCGCATTAGTTTATTGACGTAAATGTAAGCACACACAAATGGGTTATTTACTAAAAGGCAAACTACTACTGTGAAAATAAGCATGTGAATTATTTACTCGTCATTAGAATCTTATGATTTCAATACGAAAAGATAAACTTCACACCAATTAATGGAAATTCCTCTGAAAATAAAGGGGAAGACTCCTAAGACGAATATCTATGTACGCTATTGGTGAACGTAAGCATAATGCGACGCTGTCAATTAATCTAGTCAACGTATTGTTTTTACGTGTTTTATACTAAGGGTTGAAAATATTATGGTTGTCTTTCATAAATGATCATCATAATTGTACTGTTTAATTATGAAAACTTAACGAACACAAACATGTATAAATAGTACCGAATAAAGTCGGTGGTATTTTAACAGATTCAGAATCTGTTTCTGTTGCTTATGTAGCGTTTACACTATGTTCCCGGCGGTCACGGCTGCCACGTTTCAGACCACCATGATCAAAACAGGATAAACGCGAGGCAACGCAGGGGAACGGGATAGGCAAACGTAGCTGGCCGTGATAACCACGGACACCATGGAAATTGTTTGAAAGTTTAAAAATGTGCCTCGGCAATCACGGCGGAAATGAGAAACTTGATGGGTCGTGATAAAACGGGCTAAACGTAACACACGGTGACATTACGTGACAGTACGTAGCGAAACTTGGAGGCGGTCTGAAGAAGTGCAACGGAAAGCTAGTGGACAGCACGGCAAGCTGCGGATCTGTCACGTTGATCTGCGTTTGATCACGGTCGTCTCACATCTCGTCCCTTTTCCTACGGAACATTCAACGCGCATTTTTTTTTGCGTTAAGTTACGGTACGACACGGCCTTTGACGTTGTTGACTCCGTTCTACTTCATTTGTCACATTATGTTACGGTTATCACGGCGCGTGAAGTTTAAAAACATAAAATGGCATATCATGGGGACAAGTTCCGTCATGTTGAGCAGTCACTATAGTGAACAATATAGACCATACGCTGCACTATACCATTGAAGAAGAAATAAAGTCCCCCACATTCTTAATCAACTCTGCAGCCGGTTGTTGAGAAGCGCGGTTGTTATTATTTCAAAGGGCTTAGTCTTATACAAATGGCACAAAAATGCTTTAATTTGCATGGATTCTACGTATCGTCCGTGCGGTAGCAGACCTTGAAAGAAAGAAAAAACGTGCTACGATTTGGTCAAAACGCAACTGACCACATCAGAACGTAACAGGTCGTGATAGAACGTTCTAATAATCGTGATAGATCGTGGATAACCGCAAAGGACCTTAGCGCCTCCATGGGTGAATCCAGAGGGGGTGGACAGGGGGTCCTGACCCCCCCTGGAATTGCCAGATTATTAGTTTTTGCCATGTTGAAATTTTCCGTCAGACCCCTTCTGTGAATTTGGACCCCCCCCCCCCTGAGAAAATTTTCTGGATCCGCGCATGGCCTCCGTGACACACCGGCTTATCACTGCCACGGTGTGTTACGAATATCGTAATACAACGTAAGAAAACTGACGTTAAAGATCTTGAAAACAGAGAAATAGGCCTACGTATATAGAGGCTATTCAAATGTTTCTGTTGAATATGGCTTTTACTTCACGAGTGAAGTAAAAAAAATATTTACATTTCATGAGTACACGAGTGAAATTAAAGCCTTATTCAACAGAAACATCGGAATATACACTGTAAATTGTTCAGTTCACTCATTTTAGTAAAGGAAAACATAATTATGTATGGTAATTTCCACAATCTCGCTTTCTTTTAAAGTTTTTACATGGCATTTGAAATGAGCATTCAAACATGTCAAATGATTGTAAATTTAGTGTAAATACTATAGACAACTTTGTATGACTAGTGTCTATAGTATTTACACTAAATTTACAAACAGAGTACAACAGGAACAACCATTACGCCAGAAGATGATGGAAGGGTACAAGACGAACAATCATCACGTAGATGATGATATAGTACAAGAGGAACAACCGTTAATTCAAAAGATGATTGTAGAGTACAAGAGGAACAAACTTTAGATCAGAAGATGCTGGTAGAGTGCTATAGGAACAACCATTACGCCAGTACCTGATAGTGGTGTACAAGAGGATCAACCATTGGACCAGTAAATGATGTTAGAGTAAAAGAGGAACAGCCATTAGACCAGAAGATGATGTTAGACTATAAGAGGAACAACCACTGAACAAGTAGATGATGTAAGATCATAAAAGGAACAACCATTGTTCCACTAGATGATGTTAGACTATACGAGGACTACCCATTACGTCAGTAGATGATGATAGAGTACAAGAGGAATAGCCATTATGTTTATTTATTTATGACCCATTTATTAGAAATTTAATGACAACATATACACATACAAATATACTAATGACAATTTTCAAAAACATTTCACATATGAGCATATCATATATACATATACATGGGTGAAGGGATTAGATGCAGGCTAGGCATGTGATTATCCTCTTCCAGCACAACCATAACGTCAGAAGATTATGGTAGAGTACATTAGGAACAACCATTACGCACGGAGATAGTGGTAGAGTACAAGAGGAACAGCCATCATGAAGGTAGATGATCATAGAGTACAAAATGAACCATTATTAAGTCAGAAGATTATGTAAGGGTACAACAGGAACAACCGTTACGCCAGAAGATGATGGTAGAGTACAAGAAGAACAACCATTACGTCAGTAGATGATGATAGAGTAGAAGAGGAAAAACCATTATGTCAATAGTTGATGGTTCAGTACGAGAAGAACAACCATTAGGTCAGTAGATGATGATAGCGTACAAAGGGAACAACCATAAGGTCAGACGATGACGGTAGAGTACAAGAGGTACAAGAGTAAGAACCATTACATCAGTACATGATAGTGGCGTACAAGAGGAACAACTATTGGACCAGTAGATGATGGTAGAGTACAAGAGGAACAACCATTGTACCAGTAGATGATGTTAAGAGTAGGAGAAGAACAACCATTCAACCAGAGGATGATGTTAGACTATAAGAGGAACAAACATTGGACCAGTAGATGATGTAAGACCATAAGAGGAACAACCATTGTGCCCATAGATGATGTTACACTATACGAAGAACAAGGCTACAAGCATTGTCCCAGTAAATGATGGCAGAGTACAAGAAGAACAACCATTGGGCCAGTAGATGAAAGTAGTGTAAAAGAGGAACAACCATTGTGTCATACATGATATGAGTACAAGAGGAACAACCTTTGGACCAGTAGATGATGTTTGACTATAGGAGGAACAAACATTGTACCAGTAAATGCTGTTAGAGTACAAGAGGAACAACAATTTGGGTAGTAGACGATGGCAGAGCACAAGAGGAACAACCATTGGACTTGTAGTACTGTCACTTGTTGCGTTCAGTCCGTTTGATCTCGGCTCACTACGTTTATCACTTCTGCCGTGACCATTGTCAAACAATATGCACCGGAGACCACGGTAATCACGGCTGACCCCCTGACCCCCTGCGTTGTCTTATGTATATTCCGTTTTGATTAAGATTGTTTAAAACGTTTCTGTCGTGGCCTTGCGGTGCATTATATGATTTAGCAAATTTTCTCGGAGTGCTAGAGTTCGGGCAAACGGAGTAGTCGCCGGGAACATACATTTAATGTAAAAACGGGAGGCTTGCCAAGGAACGGACCCCAAGGAATAATGTGGCTATGTTAATGAACCGCCCCGCTTACTCAACTAAAAAAATACAGTCATCTTGCTACAACTTCTACCTTACACGTTTACCTTTGACATTAAGCTATGTCAGAGGTAAACCGACAGGGTGAAAGAGATACAGTAATAAGACATATTCTGCGATAAACATTTATTTATTGTTTTCGTATCTTCATCGCTATCTAGAATTATTGAGAATACATGTCTATCATGAGAAAACCTTGATTCTGCATGATCATTTTACGCGGCACCAGCGTATTTGATCGGCGCCTTTTTTGTACATGCATGTTTGATTCGGGCCTTATCAGAAAGGTTTTATTATGACGCGGCCCTATCACAATTCCCTACCCAGGAATGCAATTAATAAACTTATTAAAAACAACTCAATGCATTAAAGCAGATTTTAACATAATACCTATGACACTGTTTACTTTCCTCTCGGGCTCATTTTAGATGCTACTTTGCGTGCCATTATAGATGCCATTTGGGACCTATTTAGAGGCAAACACGGGACCAAAATAGATGCCAGGACCATTATAGAGCCAGGACCATTTTAGATGATGTACAGCCGTGTTTCTGCTAACATGCCGAAAAAATCAGGGTCGGTAGATAGGCAAATCTTTTTATTTTTTCCGTCTAATTTTTATTTGTTGAAAACAGGTACAAATTGATAATATGCAACTAAATCCATCTCAAATACTAGAAAATGACAGACATTGGGATTTAAAACATAAAGAAAGTTAAATAAAGTGATTTTAAATATTATTTTTGCAGTTTTGACTTACCGTCAGTCATATGTCCATTTACATGAAAATTTCAAGGGTCGGTAGGAATGAAAATCTTTTTATATTCTTTCATAAATGGCAATAAAAACTGCAGGGTCGGCACAAAAAAGCAGGGTCGGTCGGGTTACCGGAAACACAGCTATTTTTTGGCCTTATGAATTGTGATTTATTGACTAGTATTGCTAGTATGAGTACTGAACAACCGATAGTAATGTCCTGAGCCAAGCCAAGTTAGGTTGGTGCACCGCATCATGAAAACATATCCGTGTAATACATACCCCCTTATACCCCACTTTTATATAATAAAACTGGGGTTTACAGGGGTATACCTATTTTTCTTATTTTTGCTCCAAAACATAGATTGTGGGTACTCGTTAGAACCGCCTCGACGAGGCGGTTCTAACGTGTACCCACAATCTATGTTTTGAGCAAAAATAAGAAAAATATCAAAATTTATCAGCTGAAAATTTTCAATTTTTAAAGCTAAAAAATCTCTGTTTATTGCATGGGCAAGTTTTCGTAATGTAAGACCAGTTGAAACCAACATGATGTAAACAGATCGTTGAGACGGTGAGAATTTTCGGTTCTGTCGCGTTCCGTATTTACTTGATTCAATTGTGGTATTTGAGTGGCCACCTTTTTGGGAAATATCTGCTATCTCAGCCAACCACATGTTTCTTCAATATCTTTTTGTAACCATTTATGTTTCAGGAACGAGTGCTTGATCGCGACTGTGTCAGTTCTTAGTTCAATTAACTTTCTCTTATAAAAGTATGATATTTTTCGTTTGCGCAGGTAATGTACGTTTGCTGTTCAGTTGGCAAAAATATTAATTACATTATAATCAAAGCGCCTTATGACCGACTCGGAGGTCATTGAAAGAATAGTTAGCCAGCAGTCACTTAAAGCTCCACCATGACATTTTAAATGGAAAAAAAAAATCCATGTTCCATTAGCAACTACTATATCTATTCTCCTGAGTTTTATATCATACTGTTATCATGAGACTTTAGTCAGTAAATTCTGAGATTATGTACTTAAGATTTTTAAATGCATTCCAACAATTCGGTTAAATGCGAAGATCTGACAGAAAACTACTCGATATGTCTGAATTCAAGGTCTGAGTAAAAATTAAGAAAAAAACATATTATAAACAGATCACTGTCTGATTGGTTTCAAGTCATGTCATGATCTTTCATAACCAATTTGGTCAATTCGCCACTAGTTTGCTCGTTTTGTCATCAGCTTAGTCATTTCGTACCTACTTTTCAGTTACCCCTCCTACAGTTTGGCTTATTTTACACGCTAGAATGGTAGGATTTTAGTAGGGGTAGTGTACATACAGATGCCTCCGATGAGATATAGTCCACTGCACTAAAATGTCGTATTATGGTGAGACGTTGTAGTAAATGCGAGATTTTACACAGAATGTAGGAAATGTTTTCACTACACAGCATCAAACATGTGTGGATGAAATTTTTAAATGCACTATTTTCGTGGGGGTACGGCGGGCTGATAGTTTTACCGGTGCTCCACCAGATGCAGTCAATGCAGAAATTGAACATTTATTGAAAGAAAGTAACATGTGAAATCCCGGTTATTTCGTTATCGCAAACACTTCAATGTTATTGTGATGGAAGTACTATATGTTCATGGGGCGGAAGTGTTTGCGATAACAAAATAACCTGGATTCCTTACGTTACTTTCATTCAATAAGTGTTCAATTTCAGCATTGACTGCACCTATCTATCAGTCAATAAATAAACGCTATAGGAGAAAACTCGAATTTTTAATCTCAACTTCGGACAGAATTTCATCGTGCGCCACCCATCACGTGTTTTTCAGCTGTGTTACTACTTCTGCTGCTAGCTTATATGCATACTTCATGCGCGTTACCTTCTTAATCATGTATGCTGAAATTCTGAATCTGTTATTTTATCAAATTAAAGCTTTTCTTTAAATCAGTCTACAAAGTAGATCTCAAGCATCTTGTAGACGACAGCGCC